>CM033477.1:70899185-71388991 GCA_019447015.1 Hymenochirus boettgeri
ACCAATGGAGAACAATACATAAAATCAACGAAAGAATGCCACATACAATCCAAGATACAATCCCAACACTCCACAAAATATGGCCTATGTGGTTATACAGCCCCCATGCGTCACACTTATCAGACTGGATGAAAGACTCCAGCTAACTAGACCATAAATTTCAAAATAAAAACAGTCCATCTCAATAATGAAAAGAAAAGCAATGTACATAACTCCAAGCCAACAACTGCCTAAATCTATTACCAGTCTGCCAAAAAATACAAATATTGTAATTTATTTTATATATCTATAACAATCCATTTTATACTGTTTAAGCTAACACTGAAAATCACTGTATATTTGTAACCAAGTTACCTACCGTATATACTCGAGTATAAGTCAATCCGAGTATAAGTATCTATTTTTACATTAAAAATTTTAAAAAAACTGATTGACTCGAGTATAAGTCGAGGGTAGAAATTATGACCACTACTGCCTTCTGATTCAGTATTGTTTTGTGGCTTGAGTTGCCCTTTAAATGGACAGCAGAATTCCCATACATAATTCCCATACAGTAATAGCCAAATCCAGTACCAGTAATCTCCAATTCCTTGGCACTCCAGATGTTTGGAAACTGCAACTCCCAGCATGCTTTGTTGCTGGGAGTTGCAGTTTCTAAACATGTGAGTGGCAAGGTTCAGTAATCTTTTAATTAAGCTTACCATAATTTACAATTCTCCTGACCCCATATAGTAAAGGGCCCTCTGATCACAATAGTTAAAATTGTCACCTGAGAGTTGTAGTTTCAAGCTGTTATTTGCACTCAACTAGCAGCTGTTTTTTTTCCCAAACTGAGGAGACCCATCAGATTTACAGCATCCAGATGAGCAGTGACAATGCTGAGTGAGGCCAGCAGCCAGACTGCAGGAAGTGTAAAGGCAGATCAGCTCCTATATCTTTCTATGCAGGTTAACATAGCGCCACCTACTGGTTACTATCCGCAATTGCAGAATTTGGATCTAAATCAGGACTTGACCCGAGTTTAGGTTTTCAGGCTAACTTTAAAGCCTGAAAAATTCGACTTATACTCGAGTATATATGGTATGTTGAACTATATTGTACTGACAGTATATTGTACTGACAGTCTTCCTACTGGCTTTAGAACTATCTTTAATACAATACTAGTCCAGGACTAACCTGGCAAATGAAAACTGTACGCGTTGTGGCTCCACAGCGAAACAATTTAGTGAGGTAGAAATAATTAATCCTACCTCCCTGCCCCAGGTAATTTTTCATTTTTAAAAGTACATTTTTAGAGCATAGTTATCCTTTAAGGTATTTCCCCCAAAAAATGGTGCCAGGAGCAATTGTAGGGCACCATTTAAAATCCCTCCTGTTCCCCTGGATCCCCTATCGATTTTGTCCAATGCATGGATCCCAAGATTTAACCCCTCAAATGCTGTGACTTTACAGGGAAACTGATCTGACCCATTCATTTTGTTGTTCTCTGTAAGGGAGACTTTGGAGGATTTTTCCTTTACCAGGGTCTTCCCCCTGACGCCTTTCTATAGTATTTGTATATGGATCTCATATATGGTGCTTTTTTTTATGCAAGTTTATTCATTTGTAGATCGATGTTTGGTGGAAACTTTTATTTGTAAGTTTGAAAAATTCTGCAAAGAACTTTGTGCAATAATGGCAGCACTATGTGGCTGGGGATGTATGGTTTCCAAAAATATTTACCGTAGTTTGTTGGGTTTGTTTTCAGGGTAAACAAAACAATGAATGGAATTGTTGCCTTTAGATCAAAGCCCCAACGTTATACTCTAGGCCCATTTAGGACTATATAAAAGCACACACTATTGCTGGCTAATTTTGTCTGGCCACACTAGGTGCGCTGCGTTTAGGCTTTCGGGTCGCATGTGATAATCATTTTGATCAGAAGAGGTTGGGCTTTAACATTTGTGTTGGTTTGAAACATTTTGCAACATTTTTTGAGTAAAATTCAACCAATTTTGTCTCCAATTTATTATTTTTGGAGAAAAGGAAAATTTGATAAAAACACTCCAATTTGGTGAACATCTGTTCCCAGGTATCTGCATTTTAATCAAAATACACCTCCCTTATAACTAGAAAGGGAAAGTTAAAGTATAAACATTGAATTCGGCTTGAAAGGCTGCATTTTGGAAGGGAATGTGTGTGTTTGTGCTGCAGATTTTAAAACTCAATAATGGCAATTATGAGGGCATTGATGTTTTTTTACTTACCCTTTAAATATAGCCGTCACATGAATGAATGGGTAACTCAGTTGGTGTGTGTACCTGTGTCAGGTTGGAAGTTAAAAATAAAACTCTCTTGATTATTGATCAAAATATTTTTTTACTTTAGTTACCCTTTAAGTATGACTGACACAGTAATGGAGGGGTATGTTAGTAGATGTGTTTACCTGTGTCAGGTTGGGGGTTAAAAACACAGTAATGGAGGGGTATGTTAGTAGATGTGTTTACCTGTGTCAGGTTGGGGGTTACTTTTTTGATGATTGGTCAAAATTTGTTTTTTGCATGTATGACCATATAACTTTCATTGAGGATATATCAAAATTAGTTTTTTTTACTTTATTTACCCTTTAAGTATGGCTGCCATTGGAATGGAAGGGTAGGTCAGTAGGTGGGTGTACCCGCGTGAGGTTGGTGTATGTGTTTTTGCATGTATGACCATATAGCTTACTTTTATTGATGATTATCATTACCCTTTAAATATGGATTCCAATGGGAATGGAAAGGTAGGTCAGAAGGTTGGTGTGCCTGTGCCTGTGTGGGGGCTTGGGGATATCAGTGTTTGTGTTTATGACCATGAAACAAACTATTTTGATCTCATGACGCTTAAACTTCAAAATATTGTTACCATTATAGTCTATGGGAAAAATTTCACGAAATTCTGCGATAACGCTGTAACGCTGTAATAGCACACTTCTCCTATATGCCCTTTAATGAATTTCATGTATCTAGCTAAAAAACTGTGGGAGGAAAAGAAGCGGAAGAATAAAATGGAAGAAGGAGAAGATTAAGTATAAACTTTGAATTTTGCTTGCAAGGCCGCATTTTGTAAGGGAATGTGTGTGTTTGTGCTGCAGATTTTAAAACTCAATAATGGCAATGATTGAATAAACTTTTTTGATGATTGGTCAAAATGTGTTTTTTTTTACTATACTTACCCTTTAAATATGGTTGCCACGTGAATGAATGGGTAGCTCATTTGGTTTGTGTACCTGTGTCCGGTTGGAAGTTAAAAAAAACAAACTATCTTGACTATTGATCAAAATTTGTTTTTTGACTATAGTTACCCTTTAGGTATGGCTGCTACGGAAATGGAAGGGTAGGTTAGTAGTTGTGTGTACCTGGGTAAGGTACACACAACACAAGGTAAAACATTATTGATGATTAGTCAAAATAGTTTTTTTGACTATAGTTACCATTTAAATATGGCTGCCATGGAATTGGAATGGTAGGTCAGTAGGTGAGTGTATCTGGGTCAGATACCTTTTTGATTATTTATCAAAATTTGTTTTTTGACAATAGTTACCCTTTAAGTATGGCCGCATCAGTAATGGAGGGGTAGGTCAGTAGGTGTGTGTACCAGTCTCAGGTTGGGGGTTAAAAAACAATTTTTTTAATGATTATTCAAAATTTGTTTTTGAATAGTTACCATTTAAGCATGGCTGCCATGGAAATGGAAGGGTAGGGTGGTAGGTGTGTGTAACTGGGTCTGGTTGAGGGGGCTTGTCTTTTTTGTGTTTACAACCATAAAACTAACTTTTATGAAGGATATATCAAAAAAATGTTTAACTTTATTTACCCTTTAAGTATGGCTGCCATGGAAATGGAAGTGTTGGTCAGTAGGCATGTGTACCAGTGTGAGGTTGGGGGTACGTGTTTTTGCATGACCTTATTACTAAATTTTATTGAGGATATATCAAAATTAGTTTTTCCTAACTTTATTTACCCTTTAAGTTTGGCTGCTACAAGAATGCAAGGGTAGGTCAGTAGGTGTGTGTACCCATGTGAGGTTGGGGTTATGTGCTTTTGCATGTATGACCATATAACTAACTTTTATTGATGATCAAAATTAGTTTTGAAATATCCACATTTAAGGATTGTTAACATTATAGTCTGTGGGAAAAAAATCTCCCGCAATTTTCCAATAACGCTGTAACGCTTCAATGGATTCCTTAGCTAGGTAATAGTACACTTCTCCCATATGCCCCGCACGTCTGTACCGAATTTCATGTCTGTAGCTCAAAAACTGTGGGAGGAGGAGATACAGTCCAAAAAAGCAGAAGAATAAAACAGAAGAAGAACTAGAAAGAACAGTAATTTAGCTCTTCAAGCTAAATTAATAACCTAGGGGTATGTTTAAAAAAATCTCTAGTTTATCTGGATATTTAAAGGAGAACTAAACCCAATTTTTTATACTCCAGAATCTGAAAACAACCCCCCTAAAAACACCAATAAGCTATAAAATGGCACTTTAGTAAACTGTTAAAGTAAATCAAAGCCTGTTAAGAACTGGATGAAGTATCTGTGTGTATGTGCAGTGTCAGACCACACCTCCTGACCTCAGTTACATGCTTCCTTGCTTTATATGTCCTGTAAAAGGATTGGATAGAGATTATTAATGGGTGTGACCAACTGTAACAAGTTGGTGCCATAGCTAAGGACTGAGCATGTGCAGAACATAATGGTCGTTGACCAAACTGTCTGATACTAGAATGCTGAGAAGTAAAGCATAAACTATAAGTTATTTAGGTAAATTTCCCAGCGCATGTATCAAAATGAGAGGTAAGACACAGATTATTGGTTTTATATCAAGGTGTTCTGCCTTCTGGTTCAGTGTTGTTACGTGGCTTTAGTTGCCCTTTAAGGGAAGTGGGATATCTACATATGTCCAGTATTGTTTTGCTTTTAAAAACAATAAAAGTTTTTTGCCTAAACCTACTTTTCTACAAATAAAAATGCAAAAAAATTTAATTTTGCACAAAAAAAAACCACACACAAAATGTTTCCATATTATACCCGCATATCCAGTGAAATCTCCAGAAAAGTTACAAAATTCTGTTATCCTGTTCAAGTACACTTTGTGCTGAAAAAAACTTTGTACAATATTTTACTGGGGGGTTTCTTCTGGCACTGAAGCTTGATGCAGACTGCATTCACTTCAATGTAGTCATAAACAATGTCATAATAAACTGTTACATAACCTTGTAATATTGATATTTCATAAGTGTTTAGGCTCAATCTTGCATCTTGCACAAGCTGAACAATTTAACTTTTATTCTGCCACACTTAAGCTAGGTACACACCTAGCGATTTTTCCTCCTGACCGACCGTTCGATACTTTCGACCGGTCGGCCAGGATGAAGGACTGTCGGTCGCGGCAAAAGCAGATCTGCTCAGTGTTTCATACACTTTCAGACAGTGAAGGTTTAAATTACGATAAATACATTATTGGGAAATGCATTGCATAGTGCTGTGCTAAGATCAGCTTCACTCCATTATCCTCCATCTGCAGCTCTGTTGTTTCTATAAAGCTGGGTACACACAATGAGATATTTCAGTCCGATCGACCGATAGTTCAGTGTATCGGTCGATCGGACCGAAATTATCGCATCCGAATGTTCACATTGCTGGCTGAACATGGTGGAAAACCTCATCCGATCGTGCAGTCCTCTACGGACCGCACGATCGGACGAGGTTTTCCACCATGTCCGATCGTCCTTTCGTCCTTTCCTTTCGTCAATCCAGATCAAGGAGAACTATACTTAATTTTTACAATCCTAATGTATGTATGTATAGATTGTCTGTCTCTCAGGAGAGTTTATCCGGCATTGAGATAAGCAGGAGAGTTGTTTCGATCTGACGATTTACTGTGTGTCCCAGGGGAGGAGGGGGTGCAGCCAGCAATGTGAACAGTAGCAAAAGCAGATATATGGGAGAGTTCTGTGGTAGTACACTGAAAAATGCAGGGGTCGGCTTGTTCAGGGAGAATGAGCAGTGACTTCCGATTGGTTAAATACATCAGGCACTTCCTGTTTTAGGTGGAAAAAGCCAAGCTGTCCATGTGTGCACCACTCAGCATAGAGAGTGGTGCAGAGAGGAAAGTAATAAGGACAGCTTCCTGGGTGTTACTTAACAGTCCATTTAAGTTTAAGTAACTTGTGAAGTCAGCATCATAAAGGCAAGGGGGAGACCATTTGAAAGGTAAGACAATGGCCTTTCATTCAAAATGTTATGTTGCCATTTAAGGCGAGTGTTAGGAGAAGGATTTTATATACAATGTGCTGTTTAACAGGGAGCCAGGTTGTTGTCCGGTACAGAGGAGATTTGGGAACCTGTTTATTAGAGATCAAAACAATACCTGTAGCAGAGTTTAGTATGAAGCTGGAAGACCAGTAGGTAATAGGTTATAGTACTCCAAGCGCGATTGGATGAGAGGATGCCTTAGCATCCCGTTCTTCAATCAATATCACAGGGTCCGGGAACGAAGATAAGAAGAAACTTACCTTCTGCGCGATCCACTGCGGCCACGCTGAGATCTCCACATGCACGCAATGTGCACTATAGCTGTACAGGAGAAGGAAGCGGTCGGAGATTTCAGCATGGCCATGGTGGATCGCACAAAAGGTAAGTTTCTACGTTCTCGGACCCTGCGTTATAGATTGAAGCACGGGAGGTAATTGCTCCTTAACCTCCCAGGCTTCAATCAATATATTAAAGGAATAGTTCACTTTGAGAGTGAACTACTCCTTTAATACAACCTATCACTTGCATTTCTGGGTCTGCTGGTTTGGCCAACATATACCATATTAAAAGGAAACAAGTATAAAAATGATACAACACATAAGCAATGTGGCAAATGGCACATGCTTTCTTTTTAATAACATTTGAGAATATCACTTTCTAATGGAGTAGCAGCAAATACTGTTTATGCAAAGAGATCCACACGATTTAGTACCAATAAAAACAATGTTGTACATGTGATATAGCAAATACAGCTGTGTATTATGCAATGTACTATTACCTGTACATGCTTGAAGGGTATCTCCACCCTCTATATAATTTTTTAATAAAATGTAGGGCATCCCTTTCCACCCCCAACCGCTATATTAGATAAAAGATGAAAGTTAAAAAAAAGATGCCAAACTGTACTAGCAGCACCTCGCTCCTGCAGTGCTCTGATACGATACTCTGTTTGCCGGGAACTTGCAAACATGGGCCGGACCGGCTGTAAGTAAAGATTCTTTTTTTTCAGCAACCTAATATATAGCGGTTGGGGTGGGAACGGATTCCTTACATTATATATAAAACGTTTTACACTTGGTGAGGGGCAGCCAGCGAGGGATCAGGAGAGAGGAAGGGGGGGGGGATGTAAGGTAAGGATTTTTTTAAACTACACAGTGGGGCCAGTAGTGGGTTAAAATTTTAGTTTGGAGGTACACATGCTCTTTAAATGCACCTAGCGTGGCATATCTTGGCCAACCAAGAAGATATATTTAGAGAATCAAGGAGCAAAAGATCAGCATCCATAACTAGAGAAAGATACTTGTTATCTAGACTCATCTTTACACAGCAAGCAGGGACAATATAAATGGACCAATGGATCAAAAAGTTAAAACATACTTGTAACTTATATCAGGGGAACATTAACTACTAGTCACACATAAGAACAAACAAGAAAAGATGATCAATGCACATTTGGGAATGTGCATTGATCATCTTTTCTTGTTTGTTCTAATGTTTTGGTCAGATCAGTAGCACTTCTACTATATGTTATAATAATGTTGCCATAGGAGTGCTCCCACAGCCCCCCTTTTTATTAGTCACACATATGCCTGATTTCTTCCAATTAACAGTACATTGATTATATTTTATAATAGCTGCACAAGATGCATCAGTACCACCTACATCAGAGTACAAGCGAAAAGCTTTTTTCACATAACCGGCTCTTCCACAGCCTCCAATTAAAACTGTATAGTTACTTTCGTTCGGCTGAAGTCGTTCTTTTTGTAGCATTTGTACTTGAAAGAGCTCCAGTGCCTCAGCCAGCTAAATAAATAAGATAAAGTAATTATTAGTAACTAGTAATTATTATTTTTACAAATTGCAATGGATAATTATGTAATAAAAATAAAAAAATATTTTCATTATGCCATTTTATATAATTCAAGACCTCTACAGAAAGTCAGAGTAAAGATTCTAAAATATAACACTGTACAAGTAGATTACCGTATGCTCAGCAGGCAGTATGATGTTCCTGTCCTCCTCCCTCTCTCTCAGCTGACAAATCTTTAAAGGACAACAATATCAAAAAAAATAACATCACCCACATTACATGTCCACACTTCCAGCAGCTGAAATCACCGACTCACATTTACAACCGTGCTGCCCTCCTTTAGATATCACACAGCAAAGATGAGTGCTAAAAGCCCACCTCCCAGGGCCTTGATTAACATAGCACATGTCATTGGCTGGTGGGAATGTCTGTTACAACCTCTCCCCTCCTCTGCCAGTTAAACAAACTTGAAATGTCCTGTTGCTAGGATACAGCCTACATAATCAAGCTGGAAAGGGTGGGTGGAGAAGTGTTTTCTTGCATGCTAGCTTTGAGTGACAGTTAGAGGCAGGCCCCCTTCACAGCATGGCTAATTGAAAGCAAAGAGAGGCTCAAAATCAGGAATAAAATGTATGGGGAGAGTTGCATACCTTTACTATTTTTAATGCAATTATAAAAAATGCATTGAGGCAATACAGTTATCCTTAAACTGTATTCAGTGGAAATTAGCACTATTTGTGAAATTGTTAGTTTGTGTAATGTATACTTACTTATTCTACTTATTCTCTCCCATTTTGAAAAATCAGGTGATTTTATACCCTTTGCTGTTCCCTGCTGTAGACATTAGTGAGCTGACATTTCAGGTTCTAATGGTCCTTCTTCTTCCTAGGATGCCCCACATCCTTGGAATGTTCCTAACTGTAATTTCTACTGATTGGCTGTTGGATGGGTCAAACATGCTCAGATCCCTACTGAGCAACTGAATCAACCCGGGCACTGGGTCAAGGGAAAAACCATAACAGTCTCTACTAGGGGTCCTGCAAACAGGAAGTCAGTATTTCGGTTGCATTTATTTATATACAGGCAAAATGCTGAATTGGCAGATTAACGTCAATGGGGTGAAAAAATACTCTTTTTTCTGAAAAGCACATGTATTTGCACTGAACTTCCCCTTTAAGATTTGTACCAACTTTAGTGTAGTTGTTTTACTAGTGTAATGCCCAGATAAACTACTATAACAAGTTAATTTAAGTGTAAACACATGTAAATATTATCAGCTCTAGGACCAATTCCAAAGATACAAGTAGTGGATATAAAATGGCCACATCAACAAATTGTCTAATCCAATTAAAAGTCCTTTATTATAATGCAAACGGGAGCAGCAGAGCAAATAAAGAACAGACAATTAAAAACACATCCAACTCCAATAGAGCAGTAAAAAGTGTTAGTAAGTACTTATAATTAAACTTATAACTAAATACAATAATTGATATACCGGTATATCACATAACTAAGGTAAAGACATAGTTCACATAATATTGCACACATCGGTTATAGTAAAGTACAGTAATATGGAGATATCACAATATATCATACACCACCCATAATCATAAGGAACACTGAAGTTCTAGTGAACCCCTTAATGCAAGAGTGTAAGATATGTGGCAGATCAAATCCCAAGGTAAGTAACACAGGTAGTCGATACAATACCAGTACAGGCAAATAGTGCAAGCATCTATGGAGCTGGAGCAAATCAAAAGCCAGGCTAGATGCGTTTCGTCTGGCTGAGCAGACTTCGTCAATAGCAAGGAACAAATAACAAATAAGTCCCTTTATATACCCTGACAAACCCCAAATAATTAACACGTGTGTCACTAACCTGAGTGAATGGGGCCATAATTGGGCGCATCCAGATTGCGTCATCCGGAGCGCCTCGAGGCATACCATGGCTCCCAGTAGTACAACCAAGGTAAGACGCAGACAAAGGACGTTATATAGAGCGCCGCAGAGTATACCGTGATATACAATCTAACAGCCAACTCCTCCCTTTAGCCACTCCCCCAAACTGTAACTATGGTAACCAAAGCGAGGGAGGGGAGGGCCCGTGTCATGGACAAGATATATATGTATCTAAATGTACCGTATATGCCGGCGTATAAGACGACTTTTTAACCCCTTAAAATGTTCTGAAAAGTTGGGGTCGTCTTATACGCCAGGTGCAGGAAGAAATATTACCCAATCATTGGTGGTTCAGCCGTTCAGTTCCTTGACTCGATGTTGGATGCGCGGCGCACAGCGCATCACTGCCGTGCGCCTGCCCGAGTGCGCCTGTAAGTGGCACTGACTGCTGCTGGGCGCGAGAAGAAGAGGAGTGCCGCGTAATAGTTCCCAAGACCCAAGTAAGTTGCTAGAAGGTAGACTGGGCAACTAGTGCACATTGGTACCATCTCTCTCCATCAATATAATTATTATTATGCAAATTTAAGTTGTATGCCCAGCAGGGTTATGGGGGTGGGGGGTGGAGGATATCAATCAGGTGGGATGGTATGCAGCATGGCCCAGGGGGGCTTGGGGATGGGCATTTGGTATGTCTTATATGAGGGGTAGTCTTATACGGTGAGTATACCCCAAACTCTATATTTTGACTGGAAAAGTTGGGGGTTGTCTTATATGCCGAGTCGTCTTATACGCCGGCATATACGGTAGGTAATATATAGAGGAGAAATGGCAGAATATATAGTGGTATTGCCACATATACCTATTCCCCAAACAAAGTAAAATGTATAAAAGGGAGGAAAAGCAAATAGTGCAAGTATATTGACACATATATCTACTCCCATAGTATGTATGGGAGTAGAGACATGAAAGCGCTTACAGTGCTGATCGCCCCTCAAGGCAATCTACAAATATCATGCAGAATAGAGAGAATATATTCTAGGATCATTATATAAATGTACAGTCTCATCACACTAACTGATGTATCTCATCAAAGGTAACATTTAGTACACAATCTATAATTATAGAAACAAATCTGTAACGAAGTGTATGTACAAAGGAGACCATCCCAAAGCATCCATTCCAGTTCCAAGGTAGAAAAGAAACAGTGTGAGTCTGACATCATACTTGAAGTCAAAGGCAAGCAAAGCCATTAGTCATGGAAAGGTCCAATTCCAACATGAAGTTTTTAAAGGTTTTACAGTTTTTAAGGTTTTACAGCTACCATTTTAGTATACCAACGTTTTACTATAGTTTTATTTGCCATTGTTGTCTTTAACCTTATTAATGTATATGTGCCACCACAAACTTTAACCACTCCCACTTTCAAAAAGTCAACACCCACTTTTAAAAGTCACTTCGACTTTAAAAAAAAAATGGTTTTATTTTATTGCTAGACAGATAGAAAGACATATATTGTAGATAGATACAGTAAATAGGGGCTATATGATAGATAGATAGATAGATAGATAGATAAAGATAATGGATATAAATATATATAGTTAGATAGAGAGATAGATCGATGTAGGTAGATAGATATATGTAGGTAGATGGATGGATAGGTAGATAGATAGCGATAGATAGATAGATAGATAAAAAGATAGGTAGATAGATAGTAGAAAGATAGATAGATAAATAAATATATAGATAGATATAACCAGACACAGGCAGAGAGAATTAGGTAGATAGAGACAGACAGAGAGAAATATAGAATCTTTTAAAAAAACAACAGTACAGCCCCCAAACTTCTATTTATTAGTGGAGTGGAGTTAGTTCCTTTGGGATAAAAGTAGCCAATTCAAAAGAAAGAGATTCGGCAGTAGCACCCGGACCACATGCTACTCCCGGTGAGTTTTCTACTCTATTGTACTAGCAATTAAGCACACTGAGGTGTTAATTAGCGACAGGTTTGGGGCTGGTGCACCACACATGGTGAGCTGTTATCAGTACTGTTATTACTAATTGTGAGGGGGTGTTTGATTTACTATCTGGCGTGGTATGCGCCAGTGTGCATGTGGGACTTTATACCATTTATTCTTTTGTTTCTTCTGTATAAAAGTAGCCAGAGAGCACAGTAAGTGATTTGTTATTGTCCCTAACCTCCTGGCAGGCAGCGTGTTCAGCAGAGATCTACCCAGAACGATGTACAGCTCTTCCCCCTCCCCTTCCTAACGTGCACAGTACGTGCTGAGAGGCTGTCAGACAGTGTCACCTGATCTCCCTGCTACTTGAAACAGAGGCTCAGATTTGCAGACAGTGGCAGCACCAGCTACACAATTATCATACAAGCATTTCGGGACATTTCCCAGGACTGTATTAATGCAGGACTGCTTCTTAAAAGTTCAGGACTGTCCCAGTTTTTGGGTAAGCCAGTTTGTGATACTGAAGGAGTCGGTCCATTTATTTTGAGGGACACATAGGTCTTTCTTCTGACTACTATTTCTTTCCATTTTAGTGACATAGTGTGGCTATGCTATTTTTAAACTTAGGATCCCCTGTCCCAAGTACTTTTAATTTTACCGTATATACTTGAGTATAAATCGATGTTTTCAGGCTGTAAAATCAGCCTGAAAACCTGACCTCGGTTTATACTCAAGTCAGTAACTTACTTGAAAAATCCGGCAGCCGTTCGCTCGCTCGACGCTCCCTATACAGATGCGCTGGCTGAAGCCACTGAGCAGCGCCGAGTAGTGACGTCAGCCGGCGCATCAATACAGGGAGCGAGCGGCTGCCGAAGAAGGATGTTCATCTGCATCCTTTCAAGGAGCAGGAACCTTTGCAGTCCTTGAGGAATGCCACAGCAGCACAACAAAATGTACACCAAGGAGAAGGACACCATCAATTCAAGCCACACCTAGTGAGTAGTAGAGTTTTTGCAAAGTGGATGCCAGAAGGATGTCAGAGAAGGAACCCACATAAGGTACCTGTTAGGTTTTTATATATTCTCTATAATCACTTAGCCTAATAGCAGCCATTTTGTTCTCTGACTCCATTTTGTCTTATATTATTGTCGTGTTATTGCAGATGTTTTGTTTCCAAATGTTCTGAGCTCAAGGTCTTTTGCCTCCCACATTGTGTGTCAGCCTGACTCTATCTTCATATTCCAAGGTTTTAGTACGTCATCTGCAGACACTGTGTCTGGCCACGCCCCCTTTTTCTCTTTGTGAAAACCCAATGTAATAACTAAATAAACCGAGTTAGATTTTACTACAAAAATGTGTGGTTCAACTATCTCCCTGCGCTGTAAAAGGTCTCTTAGTAGGTCTGACAGGCATCAGAGTCCGGCGAGGCTAGAATAGGATATTTATTCTTTCAGTACCCACTGAACTGGGTGGGAGGATGAGGGTGCAGATGTTTGGAAACTACAGCTCCCAGCTACTAAAGCATGCTGGGAGTTGTAGATTCCAAACATCTGGAGTGCCAAGCAATGAGGCTTTAGTTGTCTTTTAAATGGACAGCAGAATTTTCATACAGTAATAGCCATATCCAGTATGGCTATTACTGTATGGGAAATCTGCTGTCCATTTAAAGGGCAACTGAAGCCTCAAAACAATACATATTCCAAATGAGGCCTTACCAATGCTTTGTAAAGAGGGAGAATTGCATTTTCCTCCCTTGAATCCATACCTCTCTTTATACAAGACAATACCATGCTGGCTCTGGCTGTTGCCGCCTGGCACTGCTTGCTATCTTTAAGTTTGTTATCCACCAAAACTCCAAGATCCCTTTCCAACAGGGATTCACTTAACACAGAGCCATTTATAGTATAAGTAGCACAAGTATTTTTAAGTCCAAAATGCATCACCTTACATTTATCAACATTGAATTTCATCTGCCACTTAGCAGCCCAATGTGATAATCTATCTAGATCCCCTTGCAACGATTGCACATCCTCTGAAGTTTTTAATGGTCAACAAAGTTTTGTGTCGTCAGCAAACACAGAAACCTTGTTGACAATACCCACTTCCAAATCATTAATAAATAGATTAAATAGAAGCCCACTCTCTTAGCCACGCATTAATGCTCCTAAGCTCCCGCTGTCTCCCTGGCTTAGCACGTGGCTGCGGTAGTATTTCTGAAAACACTACCCTGGAGGTCCTTGCTTTTATCTTGGCCCCTAGGTCTCGGAAATCATGTTTAAGGACCTCACCTCCACCTCTAACTTTGTCTTCTGAAAACACTACCCTGGAGGTCCTTGCTTTTATCTTGGCCCCTAGGTCTCGGAAATCATGTTTAAGGACCTCACCTCCACCTCTAACTTTGTCATTGGCACCAATGTGAACCAAGACCGCCGGGTCACACCCGGCCCCACCCAATAATCTGTCTACACGATCCACACGATCCACCACATGCCGAACCCTAGCACCAGGCAGGCAACACACAGTTGCCTGCCTAGGGTCTTGGCGGCAGATTACCCTATCTACCTTCCTTATAATGGAGTCCCCTACCACTACCACCTGCCTTGCATTCCTGACCCTTCATTCCTCCTCCCTTGTATCAGAGATGGCAGTCCCCTGGGTGCTCAAGGGACTAGCCCCCTCCATACACGCTAATTCCGAGGTGTCCTCCTCCACTTCATTACCTAAGGCGGCAAATCTGTTGGGATGGACAATCTGGGAAGAAGCCCCCCTACTCTTCCGTCCCCCACTTCCCCTAGTAACCCTAACAAAACTACCTCCTTCCTCATCCTTTCTTGTCCCTCTTCCACCCACCTCTATACTGGCCCCAGCCAGTGCCTGCTGTCCCCCCAGTTCTGCCAATCCCCGCAATGCTGCAAGCTGCCCCCTTAGACTCTCCACCTCAGCTTCCAAACGGGCAACCCACTCACACCTGACACAGACATAGGTTCCCCGGAACGTCTGCTCCAGGTTCCTATACATGTGGCACGATGCACATTGCATGGTACTGACAAAACTGTCCCTTCTAATACACCACACCAACACAGTGACGCACAAACCTTGTTTAATTGCCCTTCTTGTTTCAATGTCCTTTTTTTATGTCCTTGAGATCAAGGTCCTTTAGAGCAAGGGCCACTCACAAGTTCGTTACACTCACAGGAAACTTCCTTTTGTTAGGTCCAAACCACAGGCCCAACAACTGTGAATCCTATTTAACTAATAGGCCCCAACCCCCACACCAATTAGTGCAAGAGCCAGAAAGAGAGGGAAAAAAAACCCAAACACTTATTAACCCTTTTACAGCCTGTTTGTGATTACAACAGGTACAATACTAGAATATAGAAATCCAGCACACCCCTTTAACTGGAAGAAGAAAGATTAGTCTGCTTACTGCACACTCAATCCTGCACACAGTTTTTAACAGTACAAACAATCCTTATTTTCAAACTGTCAAACAATCCTTATTTTCAAACTTTCACACACACCATACAACCATCAAATGATTAAGTGTCCTTTTTTTATGTCCTTGAGATCAAGGTCCTTAAGAGAAAGGGCCACTCACAAGTTCGTTACACTCACAGTAAACTTCCTTTTGTTAGGTCCAAAACCCTAACTCGAGTCAATCACTTTTATTAGTTTTTTTCAGGTAAAAATAGGTACCTCGGTTTATACTTGGGACGGTACCTGTTTTTTTAAAATAATACACACAGTAGTTTTACTTTAAGCTCCAGGCGGGAGTGAAATGCGTCGTGGCGGTCTATCTTTATCTCTTAGCACAATTTGCAAGCCTCTGGGGAGTTCCTCTCAGACTATGTTGATTATGGGAGACTCCTAGTTCATACATTTCAAGTACTGATATAACATACTTGTGCATATCTGTGAATGGTTCCATTATGGGCAACATGCTTGAGATATATTTCTGTTATTTATACTGATGTTTTATGTGCATACCAGTTGTGTCACTAGGGACCCAATCTAGGGACTCTTTCTGCTTAAACTAGGAGAGCACTGACTGCTTAGGGCTTCTACTAATTATGAGGGTAAATCAGTTTGTGATACTGACTGAGTCAGTCCATTTATAGGGGCATATAGGTCTTTCTTCTGACTACTATTTCTTCCCTTCTAGTGACACACTGTGGCTATGCTATTTTTAAACTTTTTTCTAATGCTTATTTTAATGTATACTTAATTAAATGTTAAGTTTTAACTTATTGTGTACCTCTAGCCAGTCCTCACCTATTATGCTGTTTGTGATTGTACTACTTCAGGTATTTCTGTTGTATTCAATTAGATCAACCGGACTTGAAGTTTAGTTCTTGAAACTTCAAGTCCGGTTGATCTAATTGAATACAACAGATAAACCATGACCTGGATGAATGAGAACCTTCACAAGCATACTTCAGGTATTCTTTTTAATATGTTAATGCTCAGGTAAAAAGGGAAATGGAAAGAATGAAAATAGCTTTAAGAATGTTGAAATCAGAGGGATCAGAACATACCTACATGAAGTATAAAATCTGAAATAAGGAGTACAAGAAAGCAAAGGCTAAAATAGAAAATAAAATACGGATAGTTGAACAAAGCAAATTTTTTTTAAGGAAATCAATAGTAGAAAAGTTGGGACTATTACATAAAGGGGCTAAGATGGTTATAGGGGATGCAGAAAATGTGCTAAACACTGTAGACTATACTAGTCCTTATAGTAGGGACTGTAATAATATGAAGGGTGTAAATGAGGAATATTCACTCTGTCTGATAATGTATGGTACGGAAACAATTAGACAAAGTTAATATCAACCTGATGAAATATATCCTCAGATCTTAAGAGAGCTTATTCCAGTTTTTACTAGACCACTGTTCTTTATCTTTTCAGATTCACTTTTGTCTGGTGATGTGCCGCTGGATTGAAGAATTGCCAATGTAATACCAATATTCAAAAAAAGGTAGTTGTTTACAGCCTTGTAACTATATGGATGTACTAAACTTGGTTCTGTACTGGGGACCCTTTTTAATATGTGCGTATTGAGAGCAAGGTTGTCATGTTTGCTGGTGACACAAAACAGAGCTTTGTAAACTTTAAAAGATGTGCAATTGCTGTTGGCAGAAAAAGGAGATTTTGTACTTACCGTAAAATCTTTTACTCCGATGCCGAAGGGGGACCCAGGCACAGCAGGGGTCAAGTATTCCACCTCTAGGAGCGGACACTTGAATAGTTGAAAAATCACACCCAGGCTCAGGTGCTCCTCTCCCTACGTTATACTCTGCAGCACTGGAAGCCTGCTTCAGTTTGTCCCAAAGAGGGAGAGCAAAAGGAGTACTAACATAGGAAACATAACATTTGTCAACAAATCACACAAATAACTAAATTCTATGTTAATGCGGCAAAAAAAGATAGAGACAAGCCCAACTAACTAAATTTTATTACTTCTTCTAAGGAGGGAAGAGCCTGGGTCCCCCTTCGGCTTATGAGGAAACATTTTTACAGTGAGTACAAAATCTCCTTTTCTCCTTCAGCCTTGGGGGACCCAGGCACAGCAGGGCATGTCCTAAAGTCCCAACAGTAAAAGGTGGGCAGAAGAATTAATCCTCTGCTGCTTGCAGCACAAGGCGACCAATGGTCATCTCTGCCGCAGCAAACGCATCAAACCTATAGAACTTAATGAACCTGTTAATTACCAGGTAGCAAATCTGGTCTACAGATGCCCCACGGCGAGCTGCCCATGAAGCCCCTATCGTTCTGGTAGAGTGGGCTGCAACCCGCAAGGGAGAAGCAGCCCTAACTTCCACAAAACACCGCAGAATGACACTACGAATCCTTTGAACCAGGGTCTGAGTAGATGCTCCAGAGCCCTTGTGAGGACCCACCAAGAGGAATAATAGAGCCTTGGATGAGCAAAAACATTCCGTTCTGGAAATGTATATCCAGAGGGCTCTGTCTATGTCCAGGGACTGCAGCCTCTTTTCCTTAGAGGAAGAAGGCCGCAGTCCCTAGACTGATTCTTTTCCTGATTCAAATGAAAAGAAGAGAAAACCTTGGGAAGGAAGGAGGAATGGGGACGAAGAACCGCCTTGTCCTTGTGAAAGGATAGACAGGAAGGCTCTTTGGATAGAGCCACCAGTTCGGATGCACAATATAGCCAGAAGGAACAGAGTTTTCCATGATAGGAGAGACAAAGGAATAGATGATAGAGGTTCGAAGGGGGGACCCTGAAAAACCCGGAGAACAAGTGAGAGGTCCAACCGTTGGACCGACTGTCTGCGAGGAGGACGAATGTGGGCCACTCCTTGTAAGAAGGTCTGAATACCTTTTCGTAGCGCCAAATCGCAGATGGGAGTAGATTAACAAAACTGAGATTTGGACCTTGAGAACACTCAGGAAAAGACCCTTATTCAATCCAACCTGTAGGAACCACAAAAGCTTGGACAGGACAAATTTACTGGGGGGGGGGGGGAAACCTCTGGAAGATACCCAGCTCATATATCTCTGCTAGATGCAATGATAAATTCTGGAAGATGATGGCTGTCGTGCAGCCAGCATAGATGAAATAACAATGGTGGGAATTCCTCTCTTTCTCAGAATGGAGGATTCAAGAAATATGAGGTCCGATCGCAGAGGTAAGGTCCCTGGTTCATCCACCGACAATTCCAGAAGGTCTGAGAACCAAGCCCACCATGGTCACCGAGGAGCTATGAGGATAATTGGAGTCCTTTCCTGCATGATCTTCTTTATTACCCAAGAAATCATGGCTATTGGAGGAAAGATGTATACCAGCTGGAACTGCCATGGAATCACTAGTGGATCCACTAGGAATGCCTAAGGATCCCGCCTTCTTGAGCAGAAGAGGGGAACCTTGCGATTGAGACTGGATGCCATGATATCTATTTCTGGGGTTCCCCACCGGCAGGCTCAGGTTCATGAAGACCCCCTAATGGAGAGACCACTCCACCGGGTCCAGAGTGTGGTGGCTAAGAAACTCTGCTTCCACATTTAGGGTTCCCAGGATGTAAAGTGCCGATATCACCGGTAGGAATTGTTCTGCCCAAGACAGAATGCGATGAGCTTCCACCATGGCCATGTCGCTCCTCGTGCCCCCCTTAGTGATTTATATAGGCTACCGCGGTAACACTGTCCTGGATCAAGACGTACTTGTTTGTCATCTGTCCGGTCCAATGGGATAGAGCCAGAAATATGGCCCGCAGCTTGAGGACATTGATTGGAAGGAGGGATTCCTCCGTCAACCACATACCCTGAGTTGTCTGAGACTCAAATACTGCCCCCCCCATCCCGAGAGACTTCTCCATGGAGATTACGGTCCACGGAGGGAGACCAAGAGATTTTCCCTTTCGAAGGTTGAGCTCCCTTGTCCACCAGACCAGGGACCGTTGGATTGAAGGGGCAGAGATATCCTGGAATCCAGGGATTCCATTGATCGGTTCCATACTCTCAACATGTGATGTTGTAGCAGATGTAGGTGGAACATGGCATATAGTACAGCATTGATAGCTGAAACCAACTTTCCTACCAATCTCATTGTTTGCCGAACAGAGATTAACCCTTTCACTGCCAGGAGATTTTCATTTTTTTTTGCGTTAACTGCCAGAAGAATTTTCAGGATTTTGCCCTCAATCACTTTAGACTAATTTTACAGTAGGAAACCTTGCAGTAAATCAGGAATATTATACATTGTTTTTTTCAGCACAAAGTGTACTTTAACATGGTAACAGAATTTTGTAACTTTTCTGGAAATTTTACTGGAATTATGGGTAAAATATGTAAAAAAAATGAAAAATTTGCAAATTTTCATGGATTTTTCCCATTTTTACTTATAGTTATCTTAAGGTTACACACAAAAATCTTACTGTTTCTAAAAGCTCAGATACTCCCGTGTACAACGATACCAGATATATGTAGGTACCCCACTTTTCCTGTACAGGAGACCCCCCCAAACTAAAACTGCACCTTCAAGAATATTACACCAAATTAAAATGTATAACCACTACTGACAGTTAACATAGAATATCTTCCAAATTAACTAAAATATCCCCACAAGTGAGATATTTTTAGAAACTACACACCCACAAGATTTTATGAGTGAGGTAAGTTTTGATCAAAATGCAGATAACCGGACGCAGCTCTTCGTCCAATAGTAAGTTATTTTCTCACATTTTCCTTTTTTTCCTCAACTGTAAAATCAGAGACAAAATCAAATGCGAATTTCAGCTAAAAACTGTGGAGGAAAGTTCAAACGCATCTCAAATATGAAAGCCTAACCCCTCCCGAATAAAACGGTATGCCACATTCATGGGTGTACCCAGAGACATGGCTACCAACTAACCCAGAGCGTGACCAGTGCCAAATGTCAGTAGCAGCAAAAAAAAATTAGCCAGTTTTGTATTTGAACAGTCTGCAGTTTTTCCACAAAACACCCCCCCAACTCAGAAATACCCCCCACAAACTATATATTCCTGAAATCTAAACACCTTCAGCTATGTAACGCTGTAGTTCGTTCATTCATACCATCAATGGTTGTGGTCGCAGTTCTTCGTAGAAGTTTGCACTTTACCAGATTTTAAAAAAAATGACATAAAACAACATTCAAAAAGGTAGAAATCATGCCCAAAACCTCATGGAATGTAAAAAAAAGTTACAAAATCAATCTCCCAAATGTCCTGAATCAAACGGTATGCCATATGTGTGGTTACACACGTGGCAGTGGAAGCGAAAAGCCACAAGTGAGACAATGCACGATGCCAGAACGGCGAAAATATTTAGCCAATTCCGAATTTGGACGTCTGCAGTTTTATCCACAAAACACCCCCGTAAACTTAGAAAATAACCCCCACAAACTATATATTCCTGAAATCTACACAACTTCAGCTATGTAACACTGTAGTGTTTGTCATTCATACCATCAATGGTGTGGGCACAGTTCTTCATAGAAGTTCGCATTTGTCTGAAAAATGACAAAAAACAACTTCAAAAGGTAGAAGAAATCATGCCAAAACCTCATGGAATCTAAAAAAAAAGTTACCAAATATCAATCTCTCCAAATGTCCTGAATCAAACGGTATTGCCATATGTGTGGTAACACACGCGGACGTGGAAGCGAAAAGCCACAAAGTGAGACAATGCACGATGGCTCAGAAACAGCGACTATTTAGCCAACTCCGAATTTGGACAGTCTGCAGTTTTATCCACAAAACACCCCCATAACTTAGAAATAACCCCCACAAACTATATATTCCTGAAATCTACACAACTTCAGCTATGTAACACTGTAGTTTGTTCATTCATACCATCAATGGTGTGGGCGCAGTTCTTCATAGAAGTTCGCATTTGTCTGAAAAAATGAACAAAAAACAACTTCAAAAGGTAGAAATCATGCCAAAACCTCATGGAATGTAAAAAAAAGTTACTAAATATCAATCTCCCAAATGTCCTGAATCAAACTAATATGATTTGATGATCATCTTTGGGAATGATCCCCAAAAAAAAGGGAAATGCACACAAAAAAAATCTTAAAGTGATACACACACCTTTTTTTTTTTTTACCCTAAACTATAATTAGCAAAAAACTTCGTCTTCTCCAAGCTTCTCAATGTCCCCGGTGATATCGGTAAATAAACGCAGATCATTATTTGTTGGATTTCAAGGAAACTAAGCCTATTTAGTAGGAAATTTTGCAGAGGTACCCAAAAAAAGACTGTATTGATTTTTAGGATCAGTAAAGTGTGCAAAAACTTGTGTGACTCTCCGTACTAACGGGTTTTCCACTAAAAGGGGGAGTGGGTAATGGGTAGGGGGTGGGTTGTGGCGTTTTTTAATTTTTTCTTGTAATTGCAACTGCCGCATGGATCCCATTTGAGCTAGTTGGTGGCCCCGTCTCTGTTTGCACCCACCCTTATGGCTACCGTTTGATTCAGACATTGTGAGAGATTGCCATTTAGTGGGTTTTTTACTTGCCAAGTGGGTTAGTAGGATTTCAAACCATTGAGTCCTTATTTTATTTTTTCACAAAATCTCCTAAAGCACGGAGTTCTATGAATAGCAGCGGCTGGAAATTCTTCACGTATATACAAAGCATGATACCACACGTAGCTGAAGGTGTGTAGCTTCCAAAATATAGTTGTGGGGGGGTATTTCAAAATTGATTAGGCTGTTCAAATTACAGAACCACTTTGATTTTTTTCTTGTAATTACACTTGTCATGCGTCCAATTGAGCTAGTTGGTGGCCACGTCTCTGTGTGCACCCACCCATATGGCATACCGTTTGATGCAGGATATGTGGGAGATTGACATTTAGTGGGTTTTTTAGCTTGTCAAGTTGGTAGGCTGTTCAATTACAGAGCACTTTGATTTTTCTGTAATTGCATTTGTGCATGCGTCCCATTTGACTAGTTGGTGGCCACGTCTCTGTGTGCATCCACGCATATGGCATAACGTTCATTCAGAACATGTGAGATTGTATTTAGTGGGGGGGGGTATTTGGGGGGCATTTCAAGTTTTGGGGCTGTTTGAAATTACAGACACTGATTTTTTCTTGCAATTACACTTGGGCATGCGTCCCATTTGAGCTAGTTGGTGGCCACGTCTCTGTGTACATTCCGCATATGGCATACCGTGGATTCAGAACATGTGGAAGAGTGATATTTATGTGGGGGTTATTTGTGGGGGGCATTTCCAAGTTTTGGGGCTGTTTGAAATTACAGAGAACTTTGATTTTTTTCTTGTAATTACACTTGTGCATGCGTCCCATTTGAGCTAGTTGGTGGCCACGTCTCTCTGTGCACCCACCATATGGCATACCGTTTGATGTAGGTACGTGGGAGATTGACATTTAGTGGGTTTTTTTGCTTGTCAAGTTGGTTTAGGTAGGATTTCAATCTTTGAATCATCTTATTTTATTTTTCACAAAACCTCCTAAAAACACGGGGTTCTTTGTGATCTTTGTCTGGAATTCTTCATGTATGTATGAAGCATGGCACGCGTAACTTAGCTGAAGGTTTGTAAATTCCAAGAATATATAGTTTTGGGGTATTCTATATAGAGGGGTGTTTAGTCTGACAAATCTGAAAAGTTGCTGTAATTGGGCCATTGTTATTGGCTCACTTTGGTGCTAGTTGAATCCACGTTTGCGTGTGTAACCATACATAGGGCATACCGTTTGATTCAGGACATTTAGGAATTGATATTTTGGTAACTTTTTTTACATTACTTGGGTTTTGGCATGATTCTACCTTGAGAGTGTTTTTATTCAAATTTTTTAGAAAATCTGCTAAAACTGCGAACTTCTACGAAGAACTGCGCCCACACCATTGATGGTAAGAATGAACAACTACAGAATTTCGTAGATAAAGGTGTGTGGATTTGAGAAATATATGGTTGTGGGGGTTGTTTTGTGGGGAAAAATTGCAGACTGTTCAAATTCAGATTTGACTGAATACTTTTTGCTGTTTCTGAGCCATTGTGCATTGTTTCACTTGTGGTCTTTGGGCTTCCCGTCCACGTGTGTAACCACACATATGGAATACCGTTTGATTCAGGACATTTGGGAGATTGAATTTAGTAGCTTTTTTTTACATTCCTGGGGTTTTGCATGATTTCTACCTTTTGAGTTGTTTTTTTGTTTAATTTTTTCAGACTACGCGAATTTCTACGAAGAACTGCGCCACACCATTGATGGTATGAATGAACAAACTACAGCGTTACGTAGCTGAAGGTATTGTAGATTATGAGAATATATAGTTTGGCGGGGTATTTCCAAGTTAGAGGGGTGTTCAGTTTGAAAAATCTGGGAATGCTGTTATTGGCGCACTGCGCATTGTTTCACATTTTTTCTAGTCGCTTCCACGTCCGTGTGTGTAACCACACATAGGCATACCGTTTGATTCAGGACATTAGGAGATTGATATTTGGTAAGTTTTTTTTACATTACATGGGGTTTTGGTGTGATTTTTAACTTTGAGTGTATTTTCTCTATTTTTCCAGAAAATTGTGTAGAAATGCGAAATTCTACGAAGAACTGCGCCCACACCATTGATGGTATGAATGAACGAACTACAGTGCTACATAGCTGAAGGTGTTTAGATTTCAGGAATATATATTTTTGGGGGGTATTTCTGAGTTTCAGGGTGTTTTGTGGAAAAAAACTGCAGACTGTCCAAATTCAGAGTTGGCTAATATTTTTCGCTGTTTCTGAGCCATCGTGCATGTCTCACTTTGTGGCTTTTCGCTTCCACGTCCGCGTGTGTAACCACACATATGGCATACCATTTGATTAGGACATTTGGGAGATTGATATTTAGTAACTTTTTTTACATTCCATGAGGTTTTGGCATGATTTCTACCTTTTGAAGTTGTTTTTTGTTCATTTTTTCAGACAAATGCGAACTTCTATGAAGAACTGCGCCCACACCATTGATGGTATGAATGAACAAACTACAGTGTTACATAGCTGAAGTTTGTTAGATTTCAGGAATATATAGTTTGTGGGGTTATTTTAAGTTATGGGGGTGTTTTGTGATAAAACTGCAGACTTTCCAAATTCGGAGTTGGCTAAATATTTTCGCTGTTTCTGAGCCATCGTGCATTGTCTCACTTTGTGGCTTTTCGCTTCCACGTCCGCGTGTGTTACCACACATAGTGCATACCGTTTGATTCAGGACATTTGGGAGATTGATATTTGGTAACTTTTTTTAGATTCCATGGGTTTTGGCATGTATTCTACCTTTTGAAGTTGTTTTTTTGTTCATTTTTTCAGACAAATGCGAACTTCTATGAGAACTGTGACCACCATTATGGTATGAATGAAACACTCAGTGTTACTAGCTGAAGTTGTGTTGATTTCAGGAATATCTAGTTTTGGGGGTTTATTTGCTAATGTTAGAACGGGAGTTATGTGCGTGATGGATATGTGGGTATTTTAAGTTACGGGGTTTTGTGGTAAAACTGCAGACTGTCCAAATTCGGATTGGCTAAAATTTTCGCGCGTTTCTGAGCCATCGTGCATTTCTCACTTTGGCTTTTCGCTTCCACGTCCACGTGTGTAACCACCCCATATGGCATACCGTTTGATTCAGGACATTGGGGAGATTGATATTGGTACCTTTTTTTACATTCCATGAGGTTTTGGCAGATTTCTACCTTTTGAATTGTTGTGATGTTCATTTTTTTTGAAAATCTGGTAAAAGTGCAAACTTCTACGAAGAACGTCGACCACACCATTGATGGTATGAATGAACAAACTACAGCGTTACATAGCTGAAGGTGTGTAGATTTCAGGAATATATAGTTTTGTGGGGGGTATTTCTGAGTTGGGGGGGTGTTTTTGTGGAAAAACTGCAGACTGTTCAAATACAAATGGCTAATTTTTTTTTTGCTGCTACTGCATTGGCACGTCACGCTCTGGGTTGTTGGTAGCCATGTCTCTGGGTAACACCCATGAATGTGGCATACCGTTTATTCGGGAGGGGTTAGGCTTTCATATTTGAGATGCGTTTTGAACTTTCCTCCACAGTTTTTTAGCTGAAATTCGCATTTGATTTTGTCTCTGATTTACAGTTGAGGAAAAAAGGAAAAATGTGAAAAATAACTTACTATTGGACGAAGAGCTGCGTCCGGTTATCTGCATTTTGATCAAAACTTACCTCACTCATAAAATCTTGTGGGTGTGTAGTTTCTAAAAATATCTCACTTGTGGGGATATTTTAGTTAATTTGGAAGATATTCTATGTTAACTGTCAGTGGTTATACATTTTAATTTGGTGTAATATTCTTGAAGGTGGCAGTTTAGTTTGGGGGTCCTCCGGTACAGGAAAAGTGGGGTACCTACATATATCTGGTATCGTTGTACACGGGAGTATCTGAGCTTTTAGAAACAGTAAGATTTTTGTGTGTAACCTTAAGATAACTATAAGTAAAATGGAAAAATCCATGAAAATTTGCAAATTTCATTTTTTTACATATTTTACCCATAATTCCAGTAAAATTTCCAGAAAAGTTACAAAATTCTGTTACCATGTTAAAGTACACTTTGTGCTGAAAAAACAAGTTATAATATTCCTGATTTACTGCAAGGTTTCCTACTGTAAAATTAGTCTAAAGTGATTGAGGGCCAAAATCCTGAAAATTCTTCTGGCAGTTAACGCAAAAAAAAATGAAAATCTCCTGGCAGTGAAAGGGTTAATCTCTGTTCGGCAACAATGAGATTGGTAGGAGTTGGTTTCAGCTATCAATGCGTACTATATGCACCTTTGTTTTTGATCGCCTTGCCCCCAGCTTCTGCTTGTTTTCTTTGCCGCATGGTTCCACCTATCTTGACAACATCAATGTGAGAGTATGGAACCGTCAATGGAATCCCGGATTCCGATATCTCTGCCCTTCAATCAACGTCCCTGGTCTGTGACAAGGGAGCTCAACTCGAAGGGAAATCTCTTGGTCCTCGTGGACCGTATCTCAGGGAGTCTCTCGGAGGGGGGGCAGTATTGAGTCTCAGACAACTCAGGGTATGTGGTTGACGGGGAATCCCTCCTTCCAATCAATGTCCTCAACTGCGGGCCATATTTCTGGCCTATCCCATTGGACCGGACAGATGACAAACGATACGTCTTGATCCAGGACAGTGTTTACCGCGGTAGCCTTATAAATCACTAAGGGGGGCACGAGGAGCGACATGGCCATGGTGGAAAGCTCATCGCATTCTGTCTTGGGCAGAACATTCCTACCGGTGAATCGGCACTTTACATCCGTGGAACCCTAAATGTGGAAGCAGAGTTCCTTAGCCACCACACTCTGGACCCGGTGGAGTGGTCTCTCCATTAGGGGGTCTTCATGACCTGAGCCTGCCGGTGGGGAACCCCAGAAATAGATATCATTGGCATCCAGTCTCAATCGCAAGGTTCCCCTCTTCTGCTCAAGAAGGCGGGATCCTTAGGCTTCAGTGGATCCACTAGTGATTCCATGGCATTCCGCTGGTATACATCTTTCCTCCAATAGCCATGATTCTTGGGTAATAAAGAAGATCATGCAGGAAGATGACCCAATTACCCATAGCTCCTCGGTGACCATGGTGGGCTTGGTTTCTCAGACCTTCTGGAATTGTCGTTGGGTGTAACCACACATATGGCATACCATTTGATTCAGGACATTGGGAGATTGAATTGATGATTTAGTAACTTTTTTTTACATTCCATGAGGTTTGGCATGATTCTACCTTTTGAAGTTTTTTTTGTTCATTTTTCAGACAAATGCGAACTTCTATAAGAAGAAACTGCGCCCACACCATTGATGTATGAATGAACAAACTACACGTGTTACATAGCTGAAGTGGTTGTGTAGATTTCAGGAATATATAGTTTGTGGGGGTTATTTCTAAGTTATGGGGGTGTTTGTGGATAAAACTGCAGACTGTCCAAAAATGGAAGTTGGCTAAAATTTTCGCGTTTCTGAGCCATCGTGCATTGTCTCACTTTGTGGCTTTTCGCTTCCACGTCCGCGTGTGTTACCACACATATGGCATACCGGGGAATGATACCGAACTTGGAATACGGGCAATAATGCCCGTTTTCCAATTTGAAATCCGATCGGAAAAATCACTTCCCGGAAATCATTTTCTAGGAAGTGATTTTTCATTCATTGGCAAAGATCAATAATTTGGTGATCAGAAGTGATCACCAAATTATGATCTCTGTCCCCATTTTTTTTCTAAGTCTTCGCTAAGTAGCAAAGACTTAGAAAAAATCCTATTTGTGAATGGAAATTTGAGTTCCATTCACAAAATGTATAGTACAGCTGTCAGCTTGACAGCTTGTTCTATACTAGGTATGCAGCATGATCTAAATAGAGATCATGCTGCAGTACCTCCACTGGACCACCGGGGGCAGCAGTGTACCTCCATATGGGAAGACCCCGGTGAAGGAGGAAGATCAGTGACATCACCGGGGTCTCCCTTTCCGGAACAAGGAACTTCCTCCACGTGGGACCGGCTTCAGCTGCGGGGGCCATGTTAAGGTAGGGATATCTTCCGATCCCCCCCTCGGATTTGGCCGAAACCGAGGGGGGATCGAGGGGGGTAGGGGGGCAGTTGAATGCTGCCCCCCGATCGCGCCTAGAGGGGGGAAAATTTTTTTGGGGAGGGGGGAAGCCACAGATCGTATATTCACGATCTGTGGCAGTTTGAACATTCACTGCACAGATCGTGAATATACGATCTGTGGCAGGGAAAGGGTTAAAGGATTGGAGATTGCTTGGAGAGCTAGGAGTTTGAGAGCCTGGATCTTTTGTGGAGGTAGGAAGATACTTTATAGGGAAGTGCCCCAAAAAAATGCAAGGACTGGGTATGGGAGATGACATGCGTGGATTGAGACACGGCCAGGGAGCTTTGATTGACAGATCGTCCAGATAGGCGAGGAAAAAATATCCCTGTAGGCGAATAAAGGCTGCCTGGCAGGCCATAATTTTGGTAAAGACACAGGGGGGTGATGCCAGATCGAATGGCAGGGCTATGAACTGGAAGTGAAGTTTCCCTACCACAAATCTGAGGAATTGGTGGTTGCCCTGCCAGATGGGGACGTGCAAATAGGCGTCCTGAATGTTGAGGGACTCCAGAAAGTCTCCCGATTCGACAGGTAGAATGACGGATCGTAAAGATTAAATCTTGAAGTGGCACTTTGTGACATGATGATTGAGTTACTTGAGGTCTAAAACCAGGCAGAAAGTTCCATCCTTTTTTGGGATCAGAAAGAGGTTGGAGCAGAATCCTGAAAACCTCTGAGAAGTGGGGACCGGGTCGTGGAAGGGACCGGGTCGTGGAGGGGACCTGAGTTGTAATTTTGGAGGGGGTCCTTTGAGAATTGCGAAAAGGGCCGAAACGAAGGGATCCTATGGAAAAAGGTAAGTCTGAGAGGTCTGTTCTGGGGGAAAAAAGTGCTTTTTCACCCGTTGCCTGAGATATTATCTTCTCCAACTCGGGGCCAAACAATTGCCCCCCTGAAAATTGGAGGCTGGTTAGGGCCTTTTTTGAAGCAGAGTCTGCCACCCTCCGTGTGGCTGTTACTGATGCAGTGGATTGAGCAATTAGTCTGCTGGATTCCGGCTTTGGCCGGATCGGCCAGGAGGTCTTGATACAATTGGTTAAGCCAAGCCTCAATAGCCTTGGCTACTCAGGCTGAGGTAGGAAGAAGAGCAGTGCCTAAGGCTGAAAAAGATATTTTTATGAGGGCCTCAATACGACTATCATTTCGATCTTTAAAAGTGGTTGCTTCAGAGAGCAAAATCGTGGTGGCTCTAGAGAGCTGGGCCATGGAGGGGGGGTAGACTCTGGGCAGGACTGACCATCGATTTATGTTTGATTGGGAAAATGGAAACATACCGTTGAAATGGCAGGATTGATGAGGGCGGCACTCAAGGGAGGACCATTCTTGAAGAACGATCCTGTCCAGCTGTTCGTAGGATGGGACTGGAGTGAGGATTTTTTAACTCAGGGAAAAAAGGGTTTCTGGACCCTGGAGATTTGGGGCCATATTTATAAACGGGCGATAGTAGCGCAGTTAAATTACCGCTGCACATCGCGCATAGAAAAAATACCGCTATCACCATATTTATAATGGTGAGCAACATTGCGGCAAAAAGTTTCGCAGCCGCGATGTGCGGCAGTAATTTGATCTATCTTCACGGCGATACTGCACTTCAAGTACAATACCGCCGTGAATCCCGAGACAGAGCAGGGGTCTGAGGGGACTGCTAGGAAGGTTGTCGCATCGGCCCCCTGTGGCGAGGGTGGGCGTAACCCGCCCTCGCCCCCCGCAGCGGAGGGCTTTTGCGTCTCTGACAACAGCCCTTTCAGGCTTAGAGGTCCCTCAGCTTGAACCTGGACCCCTTTCCCCGACCCTATCAAGACCTTTGCGGCTCTGATGAGCCCTTTGGGGCTTAGGGGTCCCGCAGCTGGAACGGGACCCTCTTCCCCGGACCAATCTGATTGGTTATTGTAAACCAAGCATTAAAGGGCATGTCCACCCCAAAATTTAACTTTTGATATGTGGTAGGGCATGCTCCCCCAGCCCCAACCGCATTAATATAATTGTTAGAAAGTCCCCCGATTCTTACTTACCTGCCCTCTCTCCCCTGCTGCAGTGTTCAGGCCCTCTGCTTGCATGGAATTGAAAGCAGGGGGCGGGACCGGCAGCTGCGTCCGTGATTGGCTGAGAGGCAGGGAGGGCTGCACTGAGCATGCCTCAACCTTAATGAGGTTGAGGAAGTCTCAGGCACAGCATGAGTCACACACTGCTCCTACACAGCAGTTTCCTGGACTTTGGAGGGGCACAGCAGGGGAACTATTTTGAGCAGGAATGTAAGGTAAGGATTGTTTTAAACTACTTGATGTGGCCAGTAAGGGGTTAAATTTTAGTTTTGGGGGTGGACATGCCCTTTAAAAAATTTACCAATCAGAAACGGATTAGGGTTTTCTACAAACCTATATAAAGAGCTGCAAACCACTGCGGAACTACTACTACCTAATACTGAATTACAAAACAAATGATATACAATAAATAAAGTAAACTTACTTTACTGGACACCCCTAAGTTTGAATGGAAAATTTTAAATGATAGGTCTAGCCACACCCTCAGGATTTCTACAGGGTCTCCATGTAGACACTAAAAGGAAGTTGAATTTTACTAACATCCAATCAGAGGTTCTGATCTTACACTGTTAGCAAATCAAAAAATTCTCTTAGGCACTGTACATGACAAGACAGGAAGTGGAAGGAAGTTCCTCTATTACACCCAATTATGTGCTGTTTGTAAAACATGTGGCAGTCAATTAGAAAATTCTTCAGACTCTCACATTTACTTCCCCTCCCCTCTCCATAGAAAGTAATGAGACAATCCAGTTTCTGTTTGCTAGACAGGAAGTGGTGTCTGTATTTTTATGTATATCATTGTTTTGTAATTCAGTATTAGGTAGTAGTAGTCCGCAGTGGTTTGCAGCTCTTATATAGGTTTGTAGAAAACCCTAATCCGTTTCTGATTGGTAAATTTTTTAAAGGGCATGTCCACCCCCAAAACTAAAATTTAACCCCTTACTGGCCACATCAAGTAGTTTAAAACAATCCTTACCTTACATTCCTGTCAAAATAGTTCCCCTGCTGTGCCCCTCCAAAGTCCAGGAAACTGCTGTGTAGGAGCAGTGTGTGACTCATGCTGTGCCTGAGACTTCCTCAACCTCATTAAGGTTGAGGCATGCTCAGTGCAGCCCTCCCTGCCTCTCAGCCAATCACGGACGCAGCTGCCGGTCCCGCCCCTGCTTCAATTCCATGCAAGCAGAGGGCCTGAACACTGCAGCAGGAGCAGGGGAGAGAGGGCAGGTAAGTAAGAATCGGGGGACTTTCTAACAATTATATTAATGCGGTTGGGGCTGGGGGAGCATGCCCTACCACATATCAAAAGTTAAATTTGGGGTGGAAATGCCCTTTAATGCTTGGTTTACAATAACCAATCAGATTGGTCGGGGAAGAGGGTCCCGTTCCAGCTGCGGGACCCCTAAGCCCCAAAGGGCTCATCAGAGCCGCAAAGGTCTTGATAGGGTCGGGGAAAGGGTCCAGGTTCAAGCTGAGGGACCTCTAAGCCTGAAAGGGCTGTTGTCAGAGACGCAAAAGCCCTCCGCTGCGGGGGGCGAGGGCGGGTTACGCCACCCTCGCACGGGGGCCGATGCGACAACCTTCCTAGCAGTCCCCTCAGACCCCTGCTCTGTCTCGGGATTCACGGCGGTATTGTACTTGAAGTGCAGTATCGCCGTGAAGATAGATCAAATTACTGCCGACATCGCGGCTGCGAAACTTTTTGCCGCAATGTTGCTCACCATTATAAATATGGTGATAGCGGTATTTTTTCTATGCGCGATGTGCCGGGTAATTTAACTGCGCTACTATCGCCCGTTTTAAAATATGGCCCCAATCTCCAGGGTCCAGAAACCCTTTTTTCCCTGAGTTAAAAAATCCTCACTCCAGTCCCATCCTACGAACAGCTGGACAGGATCGTTCTTCAAGAATGGTCCTCCCTTGAGTGCCGCCTCATCAATCCTGCCATTTCAACGGTATGTTTCCATTTTCCCAATCAAACATAAATCGATGGTCAGTCCTGCCCAGAGTCTACCCCCCCTCCATGGCCCAGCTCTCTAGAGCCACCACGATTTGCTCTCTGAAGCAACCATTTTAAGATCGAAATGATAGTCGTATTGAGGCCCTCATAAAAATATCTTTTCAGCCTTAGGCACTGCTCTTCTTCCTACCTCAGCTGAGTAGCCAAGGCTATTGAGGCTTGGCTTAACCAATTGTATCAAGACCTCCTGGCCGATCCGGCCAAAGCCGGAATCCAGCAGACTAATTGCTCAATCCACTGCATCAGTAACAGCCACACGGAGGGTGGCAGACTCTGCTTCAAAAAAGGCCTAACCAGCCTCCAATTTTCAGGGGGGCATTGTTTGCCCCGAGTTGGGAGAAGATAATATCTCAGGCAACGGGTGAAAAAGCACTTTTTCCCCCAGAACAGACCTCTCAGACTTACTTTTTCCATAGGATCCCTTCGTTTCGGCCCTTTTCGCAATTCTCAAAGGACCCCCTCCAAAATTACAACTCAGGTCCCCCCACGACCCGGTCCCTTCCACGACCCGGTCCCCACTTCTCAGAGGTTTTCAGGATTCTGCTCCAACCTCTTTCTGATCCCAAAAAAGGATGGAACTTTCTGCCTGGTTTTAGACCTCAAGTAACTCAATCATCATGTCACAAAGTGCCACTTCAAGATTTAATCTTTACGATCCGTCATTCTACTGTCGAATCGGGAGACTTCTGGAGTCCCTCAACATTCAGGACGCCTATTTGCACGTCCCCATCTGGCAGGGCAACCACCAATTCCTCAGATTGTGGTAGGGAAACTTCACTTCCAGTTCATAGCCCTGCCATTCGATCTGGCATCACCCCCCTGTGTCTTTTACCAAAATTATGGCCTGCAGGCAGCCTTTATTCGCCTACAGGGTATTTTTTTCCTCCTATCTGGCGATCTGTCCATCAAAGCTCTGGGCGTGTCTCAATCCACGCATGTCATCTCCCATACCCAGTCCTTGCATTTTTTTGGGGCAATCCCTATAAAGTATCTTCCTACTCCAACAAAAGATCCAGGCTCTCAAACTCCTAGCTCTCCAAGCAATCTCCAATCCTTTAACCCTTTCCTGCCACAGATCGTATATTCACGATCTGTGCAGTGAATGTTCAAACTGCCACAGATCGTGAATATACGATCTGTGGCTTCCCCCCTCCACAAAAAATTTTCCCCCCTCTAGGCGGACGGGGGGCAGCATTCAACTGCCCCCCTACCCCCCTCGTCCCCCCTCGGTTTCGGCCAAATCCGAGGGGGGGATCGGAAGATATCCCTACCTTAAAATATAAAGTAAACTTACTTTACTGGACACCCCTAAGTTTGAATGGAAAATTTTAAATGATAGGTCTAGCCACACCCTCAGGATTTCTACAGGGTCTCCATGTAGACACTAAAAGGAAGTTGAATTTTACTAACATCCAATCAGAGGTTCTGATCTTACACTGTTAGCAAATCAAAAAATTCTCTTAGGCACTGTACATGACAAGACAGGAAGTGGAAGGAAGTTCCTCTATTACACCCAATTATGTGCTGTTTGTAAAACATGTGGCAGTCAATTAGAAAATTCTTCAGACTCTCACATTTACTTCCCCTCCCCTCTCCATAGAAAGTAATGAGACAATCCAGTTTCTGTTTGCTAGACAGGAAGTGGTGTCTGTAAATGATTAAATGACTTTGCATGTCTCTGAAATTACCCAGCATTCTTAGAGAAATGGACAGTTTCCCCTTTTATTCCACTATTAATATAATAATAACTGTGAAGCTGTCGGGTACCTTCTGTAATAAGAAGGCTCTACTTCATTTTATACCCTGTGGGGAGCTTTTAGCTCCTTTATCCAAACCTCTCCATAACTTGTAAAGCTAATCAGAATCCTGTGTTTCCAAGTCCTAACCCCATAGTGACTGTAAATCTGGAACTTGCTGTGGTAAATACCAATAAGTATGAACCTAGCATGTTATTCTGGATCCTGTACAGGGTCTCAGGATGTCCAATGGTGCTGTTCAGATTGAATTACACATTGTGGCAGAATTGCCTAGATCTGTTTTCAGATCTGCAGGTTAATACCATTTAGGCTGAATACATATAACACTATCATGTGTCACAATTGAGCATTTGCTTTAAGTGAGAGCTCTGCAACAGTGGCTGTAGCCAGCAGTGCCTGTGACAGGCCGATCATGTGGTCCCATAGGGAACTGCATGATCGGTCGTGGTTTACTAACTGACCTGTTTGTCTGATACGGGAAACCAAACTCGATCACGGCTGGCCGCCCCACATCATCAGATGTTTCCAGCCGACTGATCCATGGCACTATCGGTTGGTTACTGGTGTTTACCCAGCCTTAAAGTTCGTACATACGTGCAATCGAGGGTGCTAACCAGTGACGCACAATGTGTACCAACGGCCAATAATCGTGCCATGTATAGGTACTTTATCGGCTAAAATGGCTGTTCTGTCGATACACGGCACGATTATCGCCCGAAACGGCCGTTCGTACACGTTGTGCATCGGCACCCGAGATCGTACTTGTGTATGAACCTTTAGACTTCATGAATTATAACTGCCAGGTAGATGGTATTTGGAAGTGAGTGCAAACATGTTAAGGTTTATGACTAACAGGAAGATTCACCCAGAGGCAAAAGCTCTCTGGGCAAATCTACCGTACGGGATTTACCAGAGGCTGTGCGATTTTGGGTGACTCTCACCTGCATATAAGTATTTAACGCCAGCTATTAGCTGGCGTTAAATACTTATGTGTAAAGAGGCACGCAACCTCTGGTAAATAACTTTGCAACGGCAGCACGAGTGCCTCTTCCGGTACTCGCGCTGCCGCTGCAAAGCGAGCATTAACATTGCGACAACTGATCGACCCATATAATGCTTCCTCAATCCAATAGTCTTATAGCTATAATCTAAGCGAAGGGCAGATGAATCACTTGCATGTTCAAACCCTTGGGAAGGAAGCGCTGAAGTCTGTAAGTCAGGAAAATGTCTTTATTCCAGGATGTATGAAAACTACATTTTCTAGAATTCTGTGCAGTCAGGGAATGCTGGGAGTTGTAGTTTTTAAAGATGTGAAAAGTTCATTAAGAAGAAACTAACTGCAAAACAGAGAATGCTGGGAATTGTTGTTTTCAAACATGAGACAGGTCACAAGTTAAACACGCCTGCTCTATACCATTAGGCTTTATTATATTTAGACACACGCCTTTGCCACAGGCTATAAATAAGATACTTTGCATGTTCCCACCCATTTCTTTAAGTGAGAAATATATGTTTATATGTTAGATTATCAGGGAAATGCTCTTATAATAACATGATTCTATGAGATACCTTCTGTTATAAGAATGCTGTATTTCATTTTATAATCCATGTGGAGCTTTTAGCTCCTCTATCCACACCTCTCCCTAACATGTATATTCAATCAGTATTTTGTGCTACCAAGTCCAAACCCCATAGTGAATGTAAATTTGGAACTTGTTGTGGTAATTACTAACCTTGCATGTTAATCAGGATACTGTATAGGATTTAAGGTGGCCATGCATATATCCGATTTTACTTTCCCAACCAAGCGCTCCTATGATATTAGATTGATCCTGCCAGAACTGCCTTTCCCGTTCTTCTATGCCACAGACAGGCGGTTCTTGCAGGATCGGTCTAATGTCGCGGGAGCGCATGGTCGGGAAAGTAAAATCGGATTTAGTATAGTATTTGTGGTTGAATAAAGACATACGTCCATCCAGTCCAACCCATCTAGCAATATCCACATTTCCTGCCTAACTGTTGATCCAGAGGAAGGCAAAAAACCCCCACCAAATTTATGAAGGGGGAAAAAATTCCTTCCTGACTCCAAGTGGCAATCGGAAATTTCCCTGGATCAACTCTACTTTATGTATCAATACCAGTAACTTGTAACATTCCTTGTTTGCAGAAACTCATCCAGCTTTTTTTTTTTTTAAACAGACCAATGAACTTGCCATAACCACGTCCACTGGAAGACAGTTCCATAAGCTTTACCATTCTCACAGTGAAAAACCCATTCCGAGCTTGAAGCCTAAACCTTTTTTCTTCAATTCTTAAGGGATGTCCTTGTGTCCTCTGACATGTTCTATTGGTTAACAATGCCCCAGATAGTTTATTGTATGGCCTGTTAATGTATTTATACACAGTAATTCTATCCCCACGCAAGCGCCTTTTCTCCAGCGTACATAATTGTAACTTTTCCAGTCTCTCTTCATATTCAAGCTCCCCTAATCCCCTTATTAATTTAGTTGCTCTTCTCTGAACCCTTTCCATTTCAAAGATGTCCTTTTTGTACACAGAATTCCAAAATTGCACTGCATTTTCCAAATGAGGCCTTACCAATGCTTTGTTAAGAGGGAGAATTACATTTTCCTCCCTTGAATCCATACCTCTCTTTATACAAGACAATACCATGCTGGCTCTGGCTGTTGTTGCCTGTCACTGCTTGCTACCTTTAAGTTTGTTATCCACCAAAACTCCAAGATCCCTTTCCAACAGGGATTCACTTAACACAGAGCCATTTATAGTATAAGTAGCACAAGGATTTTGAAGTCTAAAATGCATCACCTTACATTTATCAACATTGAATTTCATCTGCCACTTAGCAGCCCAATGTGACAATCTATCTAGATCCCCCTGCAACAATTGCACATCCTCTGAAGTTTTTAATGGTCAACAAAGTTTTGTGTCATCAGCAAACACAGAAACCTTGCTGACAATACCCACTTCCAAATCATTAATAAATAGATTAAATAGAAGTGGCCCCAACGCAGAACCCTGTGGCACCCGACTTAACACTTTAGTCCATAATGATGAAGCCCCATTTACAACTACTCGGGTGACGAAGGTGACACTAGGAAAATGCTGCTAAGTTTAATGTGGGAAAAAGAATAAGGGAGTTGGGTGATCATTATAGGGACTTACATTGATTGGTGGAGTGGAACTGCCACACAGAAAAAGGCGATGAGTTCCGGAATTTGCTGCAGGATAATTTTCTCTGGTTGATGTTCCTATTAGAAAAGGAGCTCTGTTGGATCTGGTAATATCTAACATCGTAGAGCGCATTATAATATAAAGGTAACTTGAGCTTAGGGAATAGTGACCATGAATAGTGGCTTTTGGACTTGTTATCGAAAGGAAAAGTGCGCTTTTCCTTTGTTTACAAAGAATTTTATTTCGGGAAGGCAAATTTTCCCAGATTAAGAGCAGCTCTACAGAATGTCAAGGGGATATGTATTATCAGTTAACAGTACTGAACAGAAGTGGACTGTGTTCAAGGGGATTTTAAGCCAGTTCACATCTAAATTTATACCCTTGGGAAATAATGTAAAATATAAATCCGCGCTGAATTCTGATGTAAAGAGGCAAATGAAAAGGAAGAAAAAGGTATTTAAAACCTTTAAGGCAGAGGGAACGGAAAGGGCCTTTAGGGATTATAAAACTGTAACAAGGGTGTAAAAAGCAATCAAACTAGCTAAAATTAATATTGAAATTAGGATAGCTGAACAAAGCATCACTAAGCCTAAAATTTTTTTAAGTAATTATATAAGAAGATGAGACTGAGAATGTGGCACACATTAATTAATGGGGATAAGTTAGTTACAGAGGATGGCGTAAAGCAATATCTTGAATAATTTTTCCCCCCTGTATACACATAGAAGATCCAAGTACAGATATCATAGAGTATAGTAGCAATAATGGTATAAAAATTCAAGTGCACTTTGGTTAACCAAGGATATGGTACAGAAAGAACTATATACAGTTGATGTGAAAAACTATTTGCCCCTCCTGATTTCTTATTCTTTTGCAGGTTTGTCACACTTAAATGTTTCTGCTCATCAAAAACCGTTAACTATTAGTCAAAGATACATAATTGAACACAAAATGCAGTTTTAAATGATGGTTTTTATTATTTAGTGAGAAAAAAAACTTCAAACCTACGGCCCTGTGTGAAAAAGTATTGCCCCCCTTGTTAAAAAATAACTTAACTGTGGTTTATCACACCTGAGTTATGGTTATAAAGCCATTTCTAAACTTTGGGACTCCAGCGAACCACAGTGAGAGCCAATATCCACAAATGGCAAAACATGGGACAGTGATGAACCTTCCCAGGAGTGGCCGGCCGACCAAAATTACCACCAGAGCGCAGAGAAAACTCATCCGAGTGGCCGCAAAAGAGCCCAGGACAACATCTAAAGAACTGAAGGCCTCACTTGCCTCAATTAAGGTCAGTGTTCACGACTCCACCATAAGAAGAGACTGGGCAAAAACGGCCTGCATGGCAGATATCCAAGGCGCAACCACTTTTAAGCAAAAAGAACATTAAGGCTTGTCTCAATTTTGCTAAAAAACATCTCAATGATTGCCAGGACTTTTGGGAAAATACCTTGTGGACCGACGAGACAAAAGTTGAACTTTTTGAGGTGCGTGTCCCGTTACATCTGGCGTAGAAGTAACACAGCATTTCAGCAAAAGAACAGCATACCAACAGTAAAATATGGTGGTGGTAGTGTGATGGTCTGGGGTTGTTTTGCTCTTCAGGACCTGGAAGGCTTGCTGTGATAGATGAGACCATGAATTCTACTGTCTACCAAAAAATCCTGAAGGAGATGTCCGGCCATCTGTTCGTCAACTCAGCTGAAGCGATCTTGGGTGCTGCAGCAGGACAATGACCCAAAACACACCAGCAAATCCACCTCTGAATGGCTGGAAGAAAACAAAATGAGAACTGGAGTGGCCTAGTCAAAGTCCTTACCTGAATCCTATTGAGATGTTGTGGCATGACCTTAAAAAGGCGGTTCATGCTAGAAAACCCTCAATAAAAGCTGAATTACAACAATTCTGCAAAGATGAGTGGGGCAAAATTCCTCCAGAGCGCTTGTAAAGACTCGTTGCAAGTTATCGCAAACGCTTGATTGCAGTTATTGCTGCTAAGGGTGGCCCAACCAGTTATTAGGTTCAGGGGGCAATTTCTTTTTCACACAGGGCCATGTAGGTTTGGAGTTTTTTTTCTCACTAAATAATAAAAACCATCATTTAAAACTGCATTTTGTGTTCAATTATGTTATCTTTGACTAATAGTTTAACGGTTTTTGATGAGCAGAAACATTTAAGTGTGACAAACATGCAAAAGAATAAAATCAGGAAGGGGGCAAATAGTTTTTTCACACCACTGTAAGGTTAATATATAAATCTCCTGGACGATAAAATACATCCTCAGGTACTTAGGGAGCTAAGTTCAGTTTTATCTAGCCTATTGTTTCTTATTTTTGCAGATTCCCTCATGTCTGGTGTGTCTCTGGATTGGAAAAAGGCTGATGTTAACCCATATTTAAAAAGAGTAGTTGTTCACAGCCGGGTAATTACAGGCCTGTAGTTACTTCAGTGGTGGGGAAAATCCTGGAAAGTTTAATAAGGGAACATGTTCTAGAGTATGTTTCAAGGACTAACATTATAAGTAGTAACCAGCATGGATTTAGGAGGATAGATCTTGTCAAACTAACTTGCTTGGCTTTTAGGAGAGTAAGTAGAAATTTAGACTCTGGCATAGCAGTAGATGTAGTTTACTTGGATTTTGCAAAGGCTTTTGATACAGTCCCCCATACGACTAATGTATAAGCTGAGGTCTGTTGTCTGTGGAGTCACATTTGTACATGAATAGAAAATTGGTTAATGAAGAGGATGCAGAAGTGAATCCCTGTTGGAAAGGGATCTTGGAGTTTTGGTGGATAACAAACTTAAAGGTAGCAAGCAGTGACAGGCAACAACAGCCAGAGCCAGCATGGTATGTCTTGTATAAAGAGAGGTATGGATTCAAGGGAGGAAAATGTAATTCTCCTCTTAACAAAGCATTGGTAAGGCCTCATTTGGAATGCAGTGCAATTTGGAATTTTGTGACAAAAAGGACATCTTTGAAATGGAAAGGGTTCAGAGAAGAGCAACTAAATTAATAAGGGGATTAGGGGAGCTTGAATATGAAGAGAGACTGGAAAAGTTACAATTATGTACGCTGGAGAAAAGGCGCTTGCGTGGGGATAGAATTACTGTGTATAAATACATTAACAGGCCATACAATAAACTATTGGGGCATTGTTAACCAATAGAACATGTCAGAGGACACAAGGACACCCTAAGAATTGAAGAAAAAAGGTTTAGGCTTCAAGCTCACGGAATGGGTTTTTCACTGTGAGAATGGTAAAGCTTATGGAACTGTCTTCCAGTGGACGTGGTTATGGCAAGTTCATTGGTCTGTTTAAAAAAAAAAAAAGCTGGATGAGTTTCTGCAACAGGAATGTTACAAGTTACTGGTATTGATACATAAAGTAGAGTTGATCCAGGGAAATTTCCGTTGCCACTTGGAGTCAGGAAGGAATTTTTTCCCCCTTCATAAATTTGGTGGGGGTTTTTTGCCTTCCTCTGGATCAACAGTTAGGCCGGAAATGTGGATATTGCTAGATGGGTTGGACTGGATGGACGTATGTCTTATTCAACCACAAATACTATACTAAATCCGATTTTACTTTCGACCATGCGCTCCCGCGACATTAGACCGATCCTGCAAGAACCGCTGTCTGTGGCATAGAAGAACGGGAAAGGCAGTTCTGGCAGGATCAATCTAATATCATAGGAGCGGTGGTTGGGAAAGTAAAATCGGTATATGCATGGCCACCTTAAATCCTATACAGTATCCTGATTAACATGCAAGGTTAGTAATTACCACAACAAGTTCCAAATTTACATTCACTATGGGGTTTGGACTTGGTAGCCAAAATACTGATTGAATATACATGTTAGGGAGAGGTGTGGATAGAGGAGCTAAAAGCTCCACAGGATTATAAAATGAAATACAGCATTCTTATAACAGAAGGTATCTATAGAATCATGTTATTATAAGAGCATTTCCCTGATAATCTACATATAAACATATATTTCTCACTTAAAGAAATGGGTGGGAACATGCAAAGTATCTTATTTATAGCCTGTGGCAAAGGCGTGTGTCTAAATATATAAAGCCTAATGGTATAGAGCAGGCGTGTTTAACTTGTGACCTGTCTCATGTTTGAAAACAACAATTCCCAGCATTCTCTGTTTTGCAGTTAGTTTCTTCTTAATGAACTTTTCACATCTTTAAAAACTACAACTCCCAGCATTCCCTGACTGCACAGAATTCTAGAAAATGTAGTTTTCTACATCTGGAATAAAGACATTTTCCTGACTTACAGACTTCAGCGCTTCCTTCCCAAGGGTTTGAACATGCAAGTGATTCATCTGCCCTTCGCTTAGATTATAGCTATAAGACTATTGGATTGAGGAAGCATTATATGGGTCGATCATGTCGCAATGTTAATGCTCGCTTGCAGCGGCAGCGCGAGTACCGGAAGAGGCACTCGTGCTGCCGTTGCAAAGTTATTTACCAGAGGTTGCGTGCCTCTTTACACATAAGTATTTAACGCCCGCTAATAGCTGGCGTTAAAACTTATATGCAGGTGAGAGTCACCCAAAATCGACAGCCTCTGGTAAATCCCGTACGGTAGATTTGCCCAGAGAGCTTTTGCCTCTGGGTGAATCTTCCTGTTAGTCATAAACCTTAACATGTTTGCACTCACTTCAAATACCATCTACCTGGCAGTTATAATTCATGAAGTCTAAAGGTTCATACACAAGTACGATCTCGGGTGCCGATGCACAACGTGTACGAACGGCCGTTTCGGGCGATAATCGTGCCGTGTATCGACAGAACAGCCATTTTAGCCGTATAAAGTACCTATACATGGCACGATTATTGGCCGTTGGTACACATTGTGCGTCACTGGTTAGCACCCTCGATTGCACGTATGTACGAACTTTAAGGCTGGGTAAACACCAGTAACCACCGATAGTGCCATGGATCAGTCGGCTGGAAACATCTGATGAGTGGGGGCGGCCAGCCGTGATCGAGTTTGGTTTCCCGTATCAGACAAACAGGTCAGTTAGTAAACCACGACCGATCATGCAGTTCCCTATGGGACCACATGATCGGCCTGTCACAGGCACTGCTGGCTACAGCCACTGTGCAGAGCTCTCACTTAAAGCAAATGCTCAATTGTGACACATGATAGTGTATATGTATTCAGCCTAAATGGTATTAACTGCAGATCTGAAAACAGATCTAGGCAATTCTGCCACAATGTGTAATTCAATCTGAACAGCACCATTGGACATCCTGAGACCCTGTCAGGACCAGAAAACATGCTAGGTTCATACTTATTGGATTTACCACAGCAAGTTCCAGATTTACAGTACTATGGGGTTAGGACTTGGAAACACAGGATTCTGATTAGCTTTACAAGTTATGGAGAGGTTGGATAAAGGAGCTAAAAGCTCCACAGGGTATAAAATGAAGTAGAGCCTTCTATACAGAAGGTACCCGACAGCTTCACAGTTATTATTATATTAATAGTGGAATAAAAGGGGAAACTGTCCATTTCTCTAAGAATGCTGGGTAATTTCAGAGACATGCAAGTCATTTAATCATTTACAGACACCAACTTCCTGTCTAGCAAACAGAAACTGATTGTCTCATTACTTTCTATGGAGAGGGGAGGGAAGTAAATGTGAGAGTCTGAAGAATTTTCTAATTGACTGCCACATGTTTTACAAACAGCACATAATTGGGTGTAATAGAGGAACTTCCTTCCACTTCCTGTCTTGTCATGTACAGTGCCTAAGAGAATTTTTTGATTTGCTAACAGTGTAAGATCGAACCTCTGATTGGATGTTAGTAAAATTCAACTTCCTTTTAGTGTCTACATGGAGACCCTGTAGAAATCCTGAGGGTGTGGCTAGACCTATCATTTAAATTTTCCATTCAAACTTAGGGGTGTCCAGTAAAGTAAGTTACTTTATTTATTTATGTATATCATTTGTTTTGTAATTCAGTATTAGGTAGTAGTAGTCCGCAGTGGTTTGCAGCTCTTATATAGGTTTGTAGAAAACCCTAATCCGTTTCTGATTGGTAAATTTTTTAAAGGGCATGTCCACCCCCAAAACTAAAATTTAACCCCTTACTGGCCACATCAAGTAGTTTAAAACAATCCTTACCTTACATTCCTGTCAAAATAGTTCCCCTGCTGTGCCCCTCCAAAGTCCAGGAAACTGCTGTGTAGGAGCAGTGTGTGACTCATGCTGTGCCTGAGACTTCCTCAACCTCATTAAGGTTGAGGCATGCTCAGTGCAGCCCTCCCTGCCTCTCAGCCAATCACGGACGCAGCTGCCGGTCCCGCGCCCCTGCTTCAATTCCATGCAAGCAGAGGGCCTGAACACTGCAGCAGGAGCGAGGGGAGAGAGGGCAGGTAAGTAAGAATCGGGGGACTTTCTAACAATTATATTAATGCGGTTGGGCTGGGGGAGCATGCCCTACCACATATCAAAAGTTAAATTTGGGGTGGAAATGCCCTTTAATGCTGGTTTACAATAACCAATCAGATTGGTCGGGGAAGAGGGTCCCGTTCCAGCTGCGGGACCCCTAAGCCCCAAAGGGCTCATCAGAGCCGCAAAGGTCTTGATAGGGTCGGGGGAAAGGGTCCAGGTTCAAGCTGAGGGACCTCTAAGCCTGAAAGGGCTGTTGTCAGAGACGCAAAAGCCCTCCGCTGCGGGGGGCGAGGGCGGGTTACGCCACCCTCGCACGGGGGCCGATGCGACAACCTTCCTAGCAGTCCCCTCAGACCCCTGCTCTGTCTCGGGATTCACGGCGGTATTGTACTTGAAGTGCAGTATCGCCGTGAAGATAGATCAAATTACTGCCGACATCGCGGCTGCGAAACTTTTTGCCGCAATGTTGCTCACCATTATAAATATGGTGATAGCGGTATTTTTTCTATGCGCGATGTGCCGGGTAATTTAACTGCGCTACTATCGCCCGTTTTAAAATATGGCCCCAATCTCCAGGGTCCAGAAACCCTTTTTTCCCTGAGTTAAAAAATCCTCACTCCAGTCCCATCCTACGAACAGCTGGACAGGATCGTTCTCAAGAATGGTCCTCCCTTGAGTGCCGCCTCATCAATCCTGCCATTTCAACGGTATGTTTTCCATTTTCCCAATCAAACATAATCGATGGTCAGTCCTGCCCAGAGTCTACCCCCCCTCCATGGCCCAGCTCTCTAGAGCCACCACGATTTGCTCTCTGAAGCAACCATTTTAAGATCGAAATGATAGTCGTATTGAGGCCCTCATAAAAATATCTTTTCAGCCTTAGGCACTGCTCTTCTTCCTACCTCAGCTGAGTAGCCAAGGCTATTGAGGCTTGGCTTAACCAATTGTATCAAGACCTCCTGGCCGATCCGGCCAAAGCCGGAATCCAGCAGACTAATTGCTCAATCCACTGCATCAGTAACAGCCACACGGAGGGTGGCAGACTCTGCTTCAAAAAAGGCCTAACCAGCCTCCAATTTTCAGGGGGGCACATTGTTTGCCCCGAGTTGGGAGAAGATAATATCTCAGGCAACGGGTGAAAAAGCACTTTTTCCCCCAGAACAGACCTCTCAGACTTACCTTTTTCCATAGGATCCCTTCGTTTCGGCCCTTTTCGCAATTCTCAAAGGACCCCCTCCAAAATTACAACTCAGGTCCCCCCACGACCGGTCCCTTCCACGACCCGGTCCCACTTCTCAGAGGTTTTCAGGATTCTGCTCCAACCTCTTCTGATCCCAAAAAAGGATGGAACTTTCTGCCTGGTTTTAGACCTCAAGTAACTCAATCATCATGTCACAAAGTGCCACTTCAAGATTTAATCTTTACGATCCGTCATTCTACTGTCGAATGGGAGACTTCTGGAGTCCCTCAACATTCAGGACGCCTATTTGCACGTCCCCATCTGGCAGGGCAACACCAATTCCTCAGATTGTGGTAGGGAAAACTTCACTTCCAGTTCATAGCCCTGCCATTCGATCTGGCATCACCCCCCTGTGTTTTTACCAAAATTATGGCCTGCCAGGCAGCCTTTATTCGCCTACAGGGTATTTTTTTCCTCCTATCTGGCGATCTGTCCATCAAAGCTCTGGCGTGTCTCAATCCACGCATGTCATCTCCCATACCCAGTCCTGCATTTTTTTGGGGCAATCCCTATAAAGTATCTTCCTACTCCAAAAAAGATCCAGGCTCTCAAAACTCCTAGCTCTCCAAGCAATCTCCAATCCTTTAACCCTTTCCTGCCACAGATCGTATATTCACGATCTGTGCAGTGAAGTTCAAACTGCCACAGATCGTGAATATACGATCTGTGGCTTCCCCCCTCCACAAAAAATTTCCCCCCTCTAGGCGGACGGGGGGCAGCATTCAACTGCCCCCCTACCCCCCTCGTCCCCCTCGGTTTCGGCCAAATCCGAGGGGGGGATCGGAAGATATCCCTACCTTAAAATTAACACAGAGCCATTTATAGTATAAGTAGCACAAGGATTTTGAAGTCTAAAATGCATCACCTTACATTTATCAACATTGAATTTCATCTGCCACTTAGCAGCCCAATGTGACAATCTATCTAGATCCCCCTGCAACAATTGCACATCCTCTGAAGTTTTTAATGGTCAACAAAGTTTTGTGTCATCAGCAAACACAGAAACCTTGCTGACAATACCCACTTCCAAATCATTAATAAATAGATTAAATAGAAGTGGCCCCAACGCAGAACCCTGTGGCACCCGACTTAACACTTTAGTCCATAATGATGAAGCCCCATTTACAACTACATGCTGCATCATATTCATTAACCAATTTTCTATTCATGTACAAATGTGACTCCACAGACCAACAGACCTCAGCTTATACATTAGTCGCCTATGGGGGACTGTATCAAAAGCCTTTGCAAAATCCAAGTAAACTACATCTACTGCTATGCCAGAGTCTAAATTTCTACTTACTTCCTCATAAAAGCCAAGCAAGTTAGTTTGACAAGATCTATTCCTCCTAAATCCATGCTGGTTACTACTTATAATGTTAGTCCTTGAAACATACTCTAGAACATGTTCCCTTATTAAACTTTCCAGGATTTTCCCCACCACTGAAGTTAAACTTACAGGCCTGTAATTACCCGGCTGTGAACAACTACTCTTTTTAAATATTGGGTTAACATCAGCCTTTTTCCAATCCAGAGACACCACCAGACATGAGGGAATCTGCAAAAATAAGAAACAATGGGCTAGATAAAACTGAACTTAGCTCCCTAAGTACCTGAGGATGTATTTTATCCGGTCCAGGAGATTTATTAATATTAACCTTACAGTGGTGTGAAAAACTATTTGCCCCCTTCCTGATTTCTTATTCTTTTGCATGTTTGTCACACTTAAATGTTTCTGCTCATCAAAAACCGTTAACTATTAGTCAAAGATAACATAATTGAACACAAAATGCAGTTTTAAATGATGGTTTTTATTATTTAGTGAGAAAAAAAACTCCAAACCTACATGGCCCTGTGTGAAAAAGAAATTGCCCCCTGAACCTAATAACTGGTTGGGCCACCCTTAGCAGCAATAACTGCAATCAAGCGTTTGCGATAACTTGCAACGAGTCTTTTACAGCGCTCTGGAGGAATTTTGCCCCACTCATCTTTGCAGAATTGTTGTAATTCAGCTTTATTTGAGGGTTTTCTAGCATGAACCGCCTTTTTAAGGTCATGCCACAACATCTCAATAGGATTCAGGTAAGGACTTTGACTAGGCCACTCCAAAGTCTTCATTTTGTTTTTCTTCAGCCATTCAGAGGTGGATTTGCTGGTGTGTTTTGGGTCATTGTCCTGCTGCAGCACCCAAGATCGCTTCAGCTTGAGTTGACGAACAGATGGCCGGACATTCTCCTTCAGGATTTTTTGGTAGACAGTAGAATTCATGGTTCCATCTATCACAGCAAGCCTTCCAGGTCCTGAAGCAGCAAAACAACCCCAGACCATCACACTACCACCACCATATTTTACTGTTGGTATGCTGTTCTTTTGCTGAAATGCTGTGTTACTTCTACGCCAGATGTAACGGGACACGCACCTTCCAAAAAGTTCAACTTTTGTCTCGTCGGTCCACAAGGTATTTTCCCAAAAGTCTTGGCAATCATTGAGATGTTTTTTAGCAAAATTGAGACAAGCCTTAATGTTCTTTTTGCTTAAAAGTGGTTTGCGCCTTGGATATCTGCCATGCAGGCCGTTTTTGCCCAGTCTCTTTCTTATGGTGGAGTCGTGAACACTGACCTTAATTGAGGCAAGTGAGGCCTTCAGTTCTTTAGATGTTGTCCTGGGCTCTTTTGCGGCCACTCGGATGAGTTTTCTCTGCGCTCTTGGGGTAATTTTGGTCGGCCGGCCACTCCTGGGAAGGTTCATCACTGTCCCATGTTTTTGCCATTTGTGGATATTGGCTCTCACTGTGGTTCGCTGGAGTCCCAAAGCTTTAGAAATGGCTTTATAACCATAACTCAGGTGTGATAAACCACAGTTAAGTTATTTTTTAACAAGGGGGGCAATCACTTTTTCACACAGGGCCATGTAGGTTTGAAGTTTTTTTTCTCACTAAATAATAAAAACCATCATTTAAAACTGCATTTTGTGTTCAATTATGTTATCTTTGACTAATAGTTAACGGTTTTTGATGAGCAGAAACATTTAAGTGTGACAAACCTGCAAAAGAATAAGAAATCAGGAAGGGGGCAAATAGTTTTTCACATCACTGTATATAGTTCTTTCTGTACCATATCCTTGGTTAACCAAAGTGCACTTGAATCTTTTATACCATTATTGCTACTATACTCTATGATATCTGTACTTGGATCTTCTATAGTGTATACAGAGGGGGAAAAATTATTCAAGATATTTGCTTTATCGCCATCCTCTGTAACTAACTTATCCCCATTAATTAATGGTGCCACATTCTCAGTCCTCATCTTCTTACTATTAATATACTTAAAAAAAATTTTAGGCTTAGTGATGCTTTGTTCAGCTATCCTAATTTCAATATTAATTTTAGCTAGTTTGATTGCTTTCTTACACTCCTTGTTACAGTTTTTATAATCCCTAAAGGCCCTTTCCGTTCCCTCTGCCTTAAAGGTTTTAAATACCTTTTTCTTCCTTTTCATTTGCCTCTTTACATCAGAATTCAGCGCGGATTTATTATTTTTACATTTATTTCCCAAGGGTATAAATTTAGATGTGAACTGGCTTAAAATCCCCTTGAACACAGTCCACTTCTGTTCAGTACTGTTAACTGATAATACATTATCCCCTTGACATTCTGTAGAGCTGCTCTTAATCTGGGAAAATTTGCCTTCCCGAAATTAAAATTCTTTGTTAAACAAAGGAAAAGCGCACTTTTCCTTTCGATAACAAAGTCCAAAAGCCACTATTTCATGGTCACTATTCCCTAAGCTCAAGTTACCTTTATATCTATAATGCGCTCTACGATGTTAGATATTACCAGATCCAACAGAGCTCCTTTTCTAATAGGAACATCAACCAGAGAAAATTATCCTGCAGCAAATTCCGGAACTCATCGCCTTTTTCTGTGATGGCAGTTCCACTCCACCAATCAATGTCAAGTCCCCTATAATGATCACACTCCCCAAACTTGCAGCCCTTGCCAATTGCATATGAAGTTGACTCACCTCCTCTCTGCTAGTATTTGGAAGCTTATAGCAGACACCAAAAATGACATTAGCCCCTTTCCTGATGCCTAATTCCACCCATATTGCCTTCACTTTATCATCCATATCGCCAGTTATCTCTTCTTTTAAATTTGGCTTCAATTCTTTTTTAACATTAACACATACTCCTCCCCCTTTCTTTTTTTCTCTGTCCTGCCTAAACAAGGCATATCCTTCTAAATGTACAGCCCAGTCGTGAGAACTGTTCGACCACATTTCTGCTATACCTATTACATCATACTTTTTATTCAATGCCATAATTTCCAATTCCCCCATTTTGTCAGTCAGACTTCTCGCATTTGCAAACATACATTTTAGATTATGATCCTGTAATTTATTCGTACACTTTAATACACATGCCTCCCTCCCTATGCTAGCCCCACCCCCCTTTCCGCCCACCACTGGCCTATCTAAACCCTGCTTTCCTCCTGGGCTATCTATCCCAGTGAGACTGCTAATTACACCCCCCCCCCCCCAAACCTAGTTTAAAATCTCCTCCAACCCCCTAGCCATCTTCTCCCCTAAGACAGATTCACCGCCATCAGTGAGGTGCAACCCATCCCTACTAAAGAGCCTGTAGCCGACAGCAAAGTCTGCCCAGTTCTCAATAAACGCAAACCCTTCTTCCTTACACCACTCTCTTAGCCACGCATTAATGCTCCTAAGCTCCCACCGTCTCCCTGGCTTAGCATGTGGCTGCGGTAGTATTTCTGAAAACACTACCCTGGAGGTCCTTGCTTTTAACTTGGCCCCTAGCTCTCGGAAATCATGTTTAAGGACCTCACCTCCTCCTTTAACTTTGTCATTGGCACCAATGTGAACCAAGACCGCCTGGTCACACCCGGCCCCACCCAATAATCTGTCTACACAATCCACCACATGCCGAACCCTAGCACCAGGCAGGCAACACACAGTTCGGCATATAGGGTCTTGGCGGCAGATTACCCTATCTACCTTCCTTATAATGGAGTCCCCTACCACCAACACCTGCCTAGCATTCCTGATCCTTCGTTCCTCCTCCGTTGTATCAGAGATGGCAGTCCCCTGGGTGCTCAAGGGACTAGCCCCCTCCATACACGCTAATTCCGAGGTGTCCTCCTCCACTTCATTACCTAAGGCGGCAAATCTGTTGGGATGGACAATCTGGGAAGAAGCCACCCTACCCTTCCGTCCCACACTTCCCCTAGTAACCCTAACAAAACTACCTCCCCCCTCAATCTTCCCTGTCCCACTTCCACCCACCTCTATACTGGCCCCAGCCAGTGCTTGCTTACCCCCCAGTTCTGCCAATCCCCACAATGCTGCAAGCTGCCCCTTTAGACTCTCCACCTCAGCTTCCAAACGGGCAACCCACTCACACCTGACACAGACATAGGTTCCCCAGAACGTCTGCTCCAGGTTCCTATACATGTGGCAGGATGCACATTGCATGATACCGACAAAACTGTCCCTTCTAATACACCACAACAGCACAGTGACGCACAAACCTTGTTTAATTGCCCTTCTTGTTTCAATGTCCTTCATTTTCTATGTCCTTGAGATCAAGGTCATTCTTTTCCTATGTCCTTTAGATCAAGGTCCTTCTTTTTCTATGTCCTTGAGATCAATGTCCTTAAGAGAAATGGAACCTTTCACTCTAGCTTGTTTTACTCACAGGAAACTTCCTTTTGTTAGGTCTAAACCACAGGTACAACCAATGTGGATCCTATTTAACTAATAGGCCCCAGCCCCCACACCAATTAGTGCAAAGAGAGGAAGAGAGGGGAAAAAAACAAAACACTTATTAACCCTTTCACAACTTGTTTGTGATTACAACCGGTGCAATACTAGAATATAGAAGCCCAGCGCACCCCTTTAACTGGAAGAAGAAAGATTAATCTGCTTACTGCACACACAGTCCTGCACACGCAGTCCTTAACACAGTACAAGCAATCCTTATTTTCAAATTTTCACACACAACATACAACCATCAAATGATTAAATGTCCCTTTTCTATGTCCTTGAGATCGAGGTCCTTAAGAGAAAGGGACACTTTCACTCTAGTTCGGTTTACTCACAGGAAACTTTCTTTTGTTAGGTCCAAACCACAGGTCCAGGATATATGTATGGGCTGCTTTTGATTGCTCATAGGTGCTGTTTATATTGCCTGGGTCTGTTCTCAGGGGGGTATAAGTGTGTGTTTGGAGATAGAGTAAAAGTAAGAGATCTTCAAAACTTGTTAAGGTTCTCATTCATCCAGGTGATGGTGTTGTATTCAGTTAGATCAACTGGACTTAAAGTTTAGTTTTTAAAGACATCCAATTCAGAATGACTTGTACAAGAATCTGTTGGCAATTAAAGGGAATATCCATCCCTCTTTTCAAAAAAAGATCGTTTTAGTCAAAAGCTTTAAATCTGCTCCCACACAGAGACACCGGGTTATACTCACAAGCTCCTCGCTCCACCACCGCTTCCGGGTTCCTCACTCAGTCTCCACTGCGGCTGCTGTGTTCTTGAGCAGCCGCAGTGAAGACTGGTCCAGGAATGGCAGTCAGTGATTGGCCGTAACGTCACTGTCACGGCCGACACTGACTTCTTACCCCGAAGTGCAGAGCCGCAGTGGTGGATCAAGGAGGAGCATGTAAGTATAAAAACACTGTGTGGGAGCCAAATTAAAGCTTTTGACTAAAACGAACTTTAGGTTTTGGGGGGTAATCTACAGTATATTCATTTTTGAAAAGAACGGTGGACATTCCCTTTAAAGGGCAACTCCAACCTCATAAGAACATCTTTTAGAAAGAATGGCCTCTTTAAAATATGTTGATATATCCTGCTTTGTCCTATGAATTCATTACTGTGTGCGTGCTAGGCTTCTGGATGCCTCATGGAAACTGAGCCATTTAGAAACCTGTACTGAGCCTTTACTGAGCCTGGGCATGCTCAGAAAAGGCAGACAGGGGATTAACATTCAGTCATTGGCTGTGATGTCCACTGTCAAATCCATAACTGACAGTTACTAACTGGAAGAACCAGGAAGCAGAAACAGGGAAACAGGACATTGTGCAGGATTTCAGGTTAGACTTATAGATTTCAAATTTCAAACTATTACCCTTCAGGGTTTTGGGGGGTGATTTACCTGTATGTAAGTTTTCATTTTGGGGCTGGACTTGCCCTTTAAGTACCCTGGAAAGTCCCAATTACCATATAACAGCCAGGTTTTAGGGAACTTTTGAATGTAAGGAGTGGATGCATTAAGGGTTAGAGGTGTTATTTAAACTACTCTGGTTAAGGTGTCAAAACAGCATTGTCAGCCATGTACAATGCTGTTTTGACACCATTCAGAAGGTCCCGAAAACCTGTCTGTCACATGTTAATTGGGACTTTCCAGGGTACTTAATTGCCAACAGATTCTTGTACAAGTCATTCTGAATTAAGAAACCAGTCAGATGACTAGCGAAACGTCGTAAAGAATTAAACCTTAAGTCCATTTTATCTAACCGAATACAACAGATATCTTCAAATTTATGTAAAAAAAATAATGAAAGTAAATTGCAAAAATACTCAGAAAAGCAATTTCTGTCAATTTACCCAAAGTTATTTTTGGACCACATTTACCCTTTAAGGGAGAAAAACAGTATTCTCCCTCTTTACAAAGCACTGGTAAGGCCTCATTTTTGAATATGGGGTGCAGTTCTGGAACCATATACAAAAGGGAAATCTTGAAAATGGAAGGAGTTCAAAGAAAGGCAACTAAGATAACAATGGGAATGGAGGAGCTTGACTATGCAGACAGATTAGACAAAATAGGGCTTACACTGGAGAAGCGGCAATTGTGTGGGGACATGATTACTTTATATAAATATTTTTTTTATGTGCATTGTTTACCAATAGGTCATATCTGAGGACTTGTGGACAAACTTTAAGATAAGAAGAAAAGAAGTTTCATGTTCAGCATAGGAAAGGTTTCTTTACAGTAAGAACAGTGAAGCTGTATAACGGTCTTCCAGTAGACGTTTTAATTTAATTTCATTAATTTCATCCAATTTCATTGAATAGCTTTAAAAGTGGCCTGGATAAGTTCCTAAAACTAAAAATATGCAGGGTTATTCAATAAAAGTTCTTATTGTTTAAAATGGTGCTATTTTTGCCCCAACCAATCAGATTTTATTTAACATTTGAAAGCTAACATCTGATTGGTTGGGGCAAAATTAGCACCATTTTAAACAATTAGAACTTTTATTGAATCTCCCTGATTGTGAATTACTGGTATTAAAGGGTATGTCCACCCCCCCAAACTAAAATTTAACCAACTATTGGCCCCACTGTGTAGTTTAAAAAAATCCTTACCGTACATACCTGCTCCTTATGGTTCTCTTGCAATGGCTGCCCAAAGTCCAGGAAACTGAAATGCTGTCCTCCTGTGTGCATCTTCCTTGTCCACTAAGAGGACAGTGGCATGTGCAGGGAAGCCCTTTCCTCCCCTACCTCCCACCCCCAAATCTAAAATTTAACCAACTATTGGCCCCACTGTGTAGTTTAAAAAAATCCTTACCGTAAATACCTGCTCCTTATGGTTCTCTTGCAATGGCTTCCCAAAGTCCAGGAAACTGAAATGCTGTCCTCCTGTGTGCATCTTCCATGTCCACTTAGGGGACAGTGGCATGTGCAAGGAAGCCCTTTCCTCCCTTACCTCCCACCCTCTGGATCCCTTTATGGTTGCCCATCCACCTCCCTTGAAAAACTTTTAATATCTTGTAGGCCACCCCTGCCCACCCCCAACCGCCAGTTACATTTTTCAAAAAAGAATCGGAGACAGACTTACAGCCCTTTGCTCCCATGGCTGTCTTTAAAGCCGGCAGCCGCATCCGTTATTGGCTGCCTTTCAGACAATCACAGACACGGCTGAATGTCCGGCCTGTTTGCAAGTTCAGGCAAACAGGGAGCCTGGGAAGACAGCTGCGGGAGCGAAAGGCTGTAAGTATGTCTCTGATTCTTTTTTAGAAACATAACTCGGCGGTTGGGGGTGGGCAGGGGTGGCCTACAAAATATTATAAGTTGTTTTTTTTTTTGTTTTTTTTAAAGTGGACATACCCTTTAATAAATATACTGGGGGGGGCTTGGCATGGGTCCTGGACAGCCGCTTGTTCTAAGAGCTCCTAATAATTACCCCTAATAAGCAGAGCACACAGACCCCAGAAATATTTGGAAACCACCATGGGGAAGCCTCAAACATAAAAAAAAAAAAAAAGTTTTGCAAAGCAGATTTACCACCTATATCAACTAATATTTTAACAAGACTAAACTGGGACCAAAATCCAAGATGGCTTCAGAGATAGACCTGATGCACCAAGAAGGCCCAGCGCATGGGGAGAATCCCAACTCCTGAATCAGAAGCAGACTCGGAGAGCTTTGATGATCTTTGCTCTGTTGTCTGCTCCCTACCGACCAAAGGTGATTTCGCTAACTTTTTAGCAAAGGTTGAACAGACATGTAAGGAGTCTCACTGCGCACCAATATCAGGGAAATAGGAAACAAAGATCAAAGATCTGGAAACTCAAACAGAACAACAGGAAGTGACTATAGTCCAGATTGGCATAGAAATGTTTGGTCAAAAAGCAATGACCCGTACATTACGTAACCACCTTGATGACCTTGAGAATAGAGGTTGCAGAAAAAACCTTCAGGAAAGAGGACTCCCCAAAAATACCACACCAACCAAATGTTGACACAAGATCATGTAACGTGTTCTGTTGTGTTCATCATTACAATATCAAAAAAAAAATAGTGCTTAAGGCTAGAGACTGCACTGACATTAAAGGGGAACTGTGGTCTCCAAACAAGTTAAGTTTAAATGACAGGCCAGTTTCCTACCTTTAAAACAAGCCATCAACCACCTCTCTACCTGCTACACAGCCCAAGATATACAGAAATGACTGACCAGAAAGTTAATGGGTGGGAGGCTGACATGTGACATTCTCCTACACAGTCCTGCCAGCGAGCACAGCCTCAGACTCCCTCAGTGTGTGAGGGAGACAGGAAGTCCCTAGTCCTCTATGCTGTGTGAAGTCCTGACAGAGAAGGTAAGGGGGGTCTGAGTAACCCACGGTAGCCACGAGTGGGCGGGGCTTAATAATACTGCACTTTCTTAATATGCAGGACACTTCAACTAAGAAAAACGGACCCGGACAGGTAATTATGTCAACTTATTGTATGTATTTAAATGTATATCTTTACTAAAGTTTCACCTCAGTAATTTAGAACAAACATCGATCAGGCACAATCCCCAATATCACACAATTGAGACTGTTACACATTTTCACATTTCATAAGGCCTTCAAACATAGGGGAAATGAGATCGGCACCAACACACAAACCAATGCTACCTCCTGAAGTGAGGTTATTGTTATAAGGTTTACAACCAGTCCAGGACATAACCTGGTTAGTTTATTTTCAACTAAATGTTTATTTTATATCTAACATGCATAGTAGCATTGAAATCGAGGTTGAATAAAGAGTCACTGTACGTCCATCTAGTCCAACCTTTATATAATGGCAATCGGAAAGGATCCCTGGATCAACCATAACTACCAGTAATTCTAAATTTATATTAGTTTTAGAAACTTATCCTGCCCACTTTCAGCACCACATCTGCTGAAAGACCGTTCTCACTGTAAAGAAACCTTTCCTAAACTGAAGATGAAAATTCTTTTCAATCTTAAAAGATGTCCACGAGTCCTCTGATATGTCCTATTAGAAAACAATGAGTTTATTATATGGCCCATTAATATATTTGTATAAAGTGGTCATATTCACAAGCAATCATCCCTTCTCCAATGTAAACAGCCCTAACCAGTGCCTTGTAAAGAGGTAGAATAATATATGTCTACCTTGAATCTATTCCCCTCTTTATACAAGACAATATTGTGATGGCTCAAGCCATTGCTGTCTGGAATTGTTTAATACAGCTACCATTTATATTCAAATATAAGTCAATCCTAGTATAAGTCGAGGTACCTATTTTATATACGGTATGTTTGTTATCTACTAGAACCCCCAAATCTTTTCCCTAAATAGATTCATGGTATAGGTGGCACAGGATTGTTAAACCCCAAATGGATCATCTTACATTTATCAACATTGAATCTCATCTGCCACTCTGCTGTACAAGTTTCCAAAGCTTTGCTCAGTTTTGTATCATCAGCAATCACAGAGACCTTGATCTCAATGCCTACTTCTAAGTCATTTATAAACAGATTTTAAATAAGTGGCCCCAGTACAGAACCGTGAGGCACTCGATTTAGAACTTTAGCCCACAAAGATGTACAGCTCCATTGACCACTGCTTTCTGTACGTGATACAATAACCAATTATTCATGTACAAATTTTTTTTCTAGGCCAACAGACCTCAGTTTATACATTAGACGCCCATGTGGCACAGTATCAAAAGCTTTAACAAAATCCAAGTTTACTACATCCACTGCTATGCCAGAATCTAAATTTTTACTCATCTCTTCATAAAAACAAAGTAGATTTGTCGGACACAATCTATTTCTCTTAAATCTATGGCAACTACTAATTATAAGATCAGTTGTGGAAACGGTCCAGGATATGATCCCGTAACAAAGTTTCTAGTACCCTCCCACTTATGTTAGACTTACAAGTCTATAGTTACTAGGATATGAACAACTACTTTTATAATATTGGCATTACATTGGCTTTTTTTCAATCCAGGGGCACATCGCCAGACAAAAGTAAATATAAAAAGAAGCGGTCTAAGCTCTCTTAAGATCTGAGGATGTATTGATAAAAAATGTGTCCGTGCTATAATGTCTGTCACCCAGAGTGAATATTCATTATTTATACCCTTCATATTATTACTCCTATAAGCAGGAGTAAATCCTTTAACAACATAACATTAGAGAAGCTACACAACCAACACCTTATTGATAAATGGTGGATCCAACATAAATCCACAAAAGACTATACATGCTACTTGACCCCTCATGACTGAGCCTTGGCACTCCCTGGGCTCCGCTGTATGGTCTGATCAATGAGCATACCTATAGGTAATAATATCTACCTGTGACCATCAATTGAGAGACCAAACCTGCATTCAAGCTTTAAAGAAATACAAGCACACCCAGCTGATCCCATCTCTGCTCCGCATATACAACATGCAATGGATTGAGATCCTGCACACCTAAACCAAGGAAATGCAAAAAAACAAAAAATAAAAAATTGCTGGGTGCTTCAACACTGTAGCTGGACACACCAGTCTTAAGTGAATATACAGTTTCCGAAACGTCACTGAATAAAAGTATATTCACTTAAGACTGGTGTGCCCAGCTATAGTTATCACTTTGCTTATACAAAATGGTACCAGACAGAAACATGAATTCACTAAACACTTAAAGGGTATGTCCATCCCCCATACTAAAATTTAACCCACTACAGGCCCCACTGTGTAGTGTACAAAAAATCCTTACCTTACATCTCTGCAGCCAAAAGGTCCTCCTGTAGTGCTTGTCCAAAGTCCCAGAAAGTGAATAGTAGGAGCTGTCTTTATGTTTAAAAGGTTTCCGCCTCCTCCCTGTCCTCTGAGACGACAGTGGCATGTACAGGGGAGCACACTCTCCCCACCCTCCGGATCCCTCGATTGCTGCCCTTCACCTAGTATAAAATCCTTTTTATATACTGTACCTCTCCCTTGCTCACCCCCAACCATCGCTTTAGATTGCTAATTAAAACTCCCGAATCATACTTACAGCCCTTCGCTCCCACGGCTATCTTCCCAGATAGCAGCTATTTAAGCAGGAGGTTTAATTAGAAATCTAACTCGGCGGTTGGGGGTGGGCAAGGGAGAGGTACAATATATGAAAAGTTGTAATTTAGGGTGGACATGCCCTTTAAATCAACTCTATGACTAGAAGCACAACACAAAACCTAGAAATGCATCATAACTTACATAGAAATGCTTAAATTAGACAAGACCTACCTCAGGCCAGAGACAGATTGCTTCATGCCATTAATATTTAAGACAGGATTATAGAAACAGAATGATGTACGAATTCAGCAATAAGTGTGCTATGACTATAACTCTCTATGAACTAAAAGAGATCTCTATGAACTAAGAGATTATATATCTCTTAGATAAAAAACTTTCAACCATGTATTGTTGCACAGGTCAGAGGACATTGCCAGGGAATTCCAGATATTTTATTTCAAATTATGTTCTATTTTGCCTTCACACTAACAGCAGAACAATCACTGTAACAAATGGAAAGGTTTAATCTGTGACTTTATTGCATCTCCCTGCAAGATCACAGTCACTCAACCGCTGAAATTTAAATTCTTACCTTGTTTTCTTTAATTTTGGCTTTGCATTTTAAAAAATACCAGTAAGGAGTGTTTCTCTGGCCTCGTTTTGCATTTTGTATTGGCTCATCTCCATCATCGTTGTATACTAAGTTTTGGAGTAGAGGAGATGTTTTTTTAAAAACTGTCCTACATGCATAGTTTTTTGTCAAAATTCCAAAATCCTCCTCTGCCATTTCAGGGCATGTGCTGTCATTATCTTTCTTGCTGGAAAGGGCAGAAATCTTCTTGGTGTATAATGCACTGTGATCAAGTAAAGAGGTGGAATAGATCTTTATTCCAAGCTGCTCCCAGGTGCTTGGCCTTATCCAGTGATTAAAAAAGACCAAATGATTAGCAGCCAAAATGTTTCTGCTCAAAGACTGCTTCTTCCAAATATGGTGAGGAGACAAACAACGGGAAATAAGTTGCGAAATCTTCATAGTCGCAAAGACTAGCTGGTAAATTTTATACAGAATCTGCAGTTAACAAAAAGTATTTAGGTTATTTTTTTGCAAACTTTCTTCTATTTTAAAATCAAATGACATTTTATCAATACCTTTTAGGTTATACATCTTAAAGTACTAGTAGAAACCATAGCTTTACACCTTCCTTTTAAGGCGTAGAGACAATTTTAATGCATATCAAACAATAGCCAAGATATAAGATTTTAATTTTAATTAAAAAAAATTAAAGGATAAGTGCACTGTAAAATCAAGTTATGTTCATTTGGAAGCTGCAGCTTTAAAAATACTGTTGTCATATTTTTTTTAACCTATGCCACTTCAGGGCCTACCTTTGTACCTTAAAATTTGCTGACATCTTGTTACTGGTTTGCTGAATGTTATGCTCCGCCTCTCTGAGATTTCATCTGCTTTCTCCTGCTTGAGCCTCAAATGATAATGCCTGTGAGTTCTGTGCAACTCACAGGCATTGTCATTACTGTTTGAGGCTCAAGCAGGAGAGTGCACGAAACTCACAGGGCATTACCGTTTGAGTCTCAAGCAGAGGGAATCTCAGAGGGGTGGAGCTTAACATTCAGCAAACCAGTAACAAGATGTCAGCAACTTTCAAGGCACAAAAGTAAGCTCTGGAGGGGTATAGGTAAAATAAAATATGACAACAGTATTTTTAAAGCTGCAGCTTCCAAATGAACATAACTTGATTTTACAGTGCACTTATCCTTTAAAGGATTGGCAATTCCTACCCCCATATATTGTTTCTGTGAGGAGCACCAATGTGAAAACTGCTTCTTCTAGGCTTCCTCGGTGCTGAACACTATCTATAATACAGAAAGGCCTAGGACAGTAACCTGGCAGATGAAAATTGTAAATGCTGGAGCTCATTGACAAAATTATATTGGGTGGTAGGAATAATCAGTCCTACCTCCCTGTCCAAGTGCTTTTTATTTTACAGTTTAGTTATCCTTTGAACCTCACCTTATATACAGTATCTGCATATATAACTGCTTCTTTTATGAAGCTAGTTAGAAATGTGCAACTATTCTCTGTCCTTTCTGCTACTTATAGACTCCTTAAGAAGAGAAAAATTTACAAAATTCAGGCTTGTGGCTAGCTTTAAAAATTAAGACGTTTGGGGGCTTATGATGCTGGTGATGATACAAGTGGGCGTGCTTACTCCCAAGACTTGGGGCAGAGCAGTGGTGCTGGTGATGTCCCAGCTCAGTGCTAGCAGGAAAGAATACCATTTATAACTCTATAACTTTTGATAGACTGCAGCCTTTTTTCCACTTACAATAATTATTTCATCTACCTTCAAAGTTGTCTTTTGCCTTTTTCCCGTCATTTCTAAATAGTAGATTTCATGTATTTTTTTCCGGTCATAATTCAACATCAAGGAAAACTATTGCGCTGCATTCTGGGATATTGCATTCTCAGCTGGGTTTGGAAGATTACAAAAATGTGGAGTTGAATTGACTTACTGTGAATGTTTCATATGCATATGCCAGTTAATATCTATACTAAAAAAGAAAATATGTACATTTTCAGAAACTGAAGATTTGGTAGATTGTGTCAGATAAAAATCAACTAATTTGAGAAATACTAAGCACAAAGCTGTGCTAACTGTTAGGTTTTTATATATTCTCTATAATCACTTAGCCTAATAGCAGCCATTTTGTTCTCTGACTCCATTTTGTCTTATATTATTGTCGTGTTATTGCAGATGTTTTGTTTCCAAATGTTCTGAGCTCAAGGTCTTTTGCCTCCCACATTATGTGTCAGCCTGACTGTATCTTCATATTCCAAGGTTTTAGTATGTCATCTGCAGACACTGTGTCTGGCCACGCCCCCTTTTTCACTTTGTGAAAACCCAATGTAATAACTAAATAAAGGGAGTTAGATTTTTACTACAAAAATGTGTGGTTCAACTCTATCTCCCAGCGCTGTAAAAGGTGTTTTTTTAGTGGATCTAAGCGACATCAGAGTCCGGCGAGGCTAGAATAGGATATTTATTCTTTCAACTGGTGTCAGTTAAGTGGGATACAACCTACAGGACAGTAAGTATTGAACATATTAACTTTAGGTTCTGTCTTGCTTGTTCTGTAACTTGTATCAGCACATTGGTATAGATTTTAAAACTTGGGTCTGGAAGGGCGGACGCATGCCCCACGTCTTACAGACGAGGTCTGTAAGTAGAATGCCCACAGGCTGGGACCTGTGATCGAGTTCTCTTGAGGAAGTTGCTTTGTGGGTGGAGTGTTAAATTCTGAAAGAGTTTTATTCCCTGAGTGGAATGTAAAAACTTGGTGCTGGGTGTTCTAAAGAGTTAAAGAGTAAGGTAGACTCCCGCAGGTGGCGATCTGCATTTTTATTTAGAGTTAACTGGGAGGCGTACAAGAGATATATTTTCCCCTGATTGATAGGATCCCTATGCGGGTGGGACTCGCAACTTGTATTTGGACTACAATATAATACTCCCACAGGCGGCGACCTGCACATAGAGAGTTAATGTTTTCTCCTTACCTAGGAGTTGCTTCCGCGTGAAGTGTAAAATACGGGAGTTAGGGATTGGGGACGGAAAGAGTTAAGCTTAACCATTTATAGAACGGACAGTGTGGTCTGGTTCATTTGAAGTTCGAACTTCTGAGATGTGTTTCTTTGCTAGCTAGCACTATACGGAACATTAAGAGACCTTACCTTTGTATGTCTTGTGTGTTTTATGTGTAACAGTTTTGTCTGTCAAATTTGTTAATTTGCTGAGCTTGCTTGCTTTGCGCTTATGGTTAACCTTCTTGCTTACAGGATGGGAAGTTTCACAGTAAAGGTGTCTGACCCAAACATGATAAGTCATTTAAAGTATATTAAAGTGTTTTAATTCTAAGTTTACAGGTTTCCAATGTGTGGGAAAATACTATTAACAAGACTGGTACAGAAGTTCCGAAGAATTTTCCTGGCAAACTCCATTAAGTGATCCGTATTGGTGGTACAATTTATGGCAATCCATGGTTTAATAATATATTGGGTTGGATAAAAAATGTATATTCTCATTGAGAGCTCTTTTAGTGAATTTTATTATAAATCTAGTTATATTAATAAGTGAGGTTAAATTTGGTTAATGCTGGCTTCACAATGTTTGGACTCTATGTTTTCTATTATAAATGTATTTTCCTTCCTGGATTTTTCAAGCTTCGTAAAATTCTGTGTCTAATCTTTATCCTCTTTCCCCCTCCCTCGCTTCCTCCTCCTTTTTCTTCGTGGGAAACGAAAGTAGATTTCATGTCTAACTAGTTTTAATGGGAATGATATAATTGCAAATAGAGGTAGAAATGTCTATGGAAGTTTTTTTTATATTATAGAGGTTTTTTTAGAAAGTTAAGATTTAGAAAGTGGTAGAGGGCAAGGATCTTGTAGAGTTTCTGGTGGTTTTCAAAGAGGAGTTATCAGAATGATCAGCTTAATAATATAAGAGATGTTATTTGTAATAAATTAGATCATTAGTGAGACATGTTATATCTATATAGCTAAGTAGGATGTGAAAATACAGTCACAGATAGATATTCCCTATGATGGCAGTTGTAATGGATTTTCCCACAAGTGATTCCCTTGCTGTGGTACAGCTCATGGACAGAATGTGTAATCATATTTGTGTTCTTCATATAAAAGGTAAGCTGTTTAATTTTTTTTATGATATAGGGACTATGTGCTTCTCTATCAAAGCTTCCTTATATTAATGGCCCCTCAGCTGATTGTAAGCCTTTTGTAGAGATTTATTGGGGTCTCTTGGCAGAGACTAAGAATATAAAATATTTGTCACTAATAGGGATGATGGCCAATTGTTATTGTCTTATTTTTCCTTTGAATTATTACCAGATTACCCCATTAACTTGATAATATAGGAATTAGTAAGTAATTTGTGTATCTTAATTTTCTTTAGTGGCATAACTTGTTGGAAGTAAAAGTTGATGTACGGATTATTTTTTTTTAATGCCCCTAACCCCCTTTCACAAGATATAATTACGGTAATAGTATTCTGCCAATGGTTTGTACCGTTGTAAAGCAATGAGTAATTATAAAGACTATCTTCCTAGTTTATGCCCCTATTATAGCCCACTCATAATACAGATAGTTCCTATAGTTTTGGATATTTAAGCCCTTATTAGCATTTCTGCCAATACCCAATGTTATACAGTTGTTGATTTTAAGATATGCCTTTTTCCTGCATGTCGGCTGGTGCTACGGCTCAGTCTTTTTGTATTTTTTTTTTTTTTTTTAAAAGTCCCAATTTATGTGTCACTGTTTGACATAAAGACTTGGTGGACTTGCCAGTGACAGACTCTATGGCTCTCTGTGAAGTGTTAAAATAATAATGGGTTCAGCCACATGGTTCTAGGATTAATGAAATTATTGAAATATGTTAATTGTCAAATATGTTAATGTGGTTATTGTGTATCCAGAGCATGGAGGTATGTAAAATGGTTTCTCTCTCTCCTCAATTGTCTTGCATCAAAAGCTTCAAGAAAATGCAATATTGCAAAGATCTTGGTTGTGTAATATCTAAGGGTGAACATCTAGTCAGCCCCACCAGAGATAAAGACATTTTTGTGTTTCAAACACCCTGTAACAAAGCTGAATTGGTCAGCTTCATGAACTTTTACAAACAATGAATCCCAGCCAGCTCCCACTGGGACCAAATGCTCCAAAATGCACAATTAAAGACTGTCCAAACATCATTCTATGGACACCAAAAATGACAAAGAATGTTTAAATAATTGTAATAACATTTACTGCCCCTGCTCTGAGCTTTTTGAATTATGATAAATCTTTTCATTTGTATGATAAGAGAACATTGTAAAATCATGGTGGCAGTTTTATCACAATATCACAGAGACACCTTGAAACTAGTCACTTATTTTTTTTCTCTCTAAATCATTGGCAGTCACTGTTCAAAAGATGCCTTAATGTTTGTGCATCTCTGCAGCCTGTGCAATGGCCGTTGAGGCCTCCAACTCTATTATACTGGGCACGGAAAATGTTTAATTAACATCCAATCATGTTTATAAATGCTAAAGAACAGAATCCGATACCTCACAGAGTATGAGATTATTTTAAATCCATCATGGTCTTAAAAGTTAGATATATTCAGGTCTTACCCATAGTATATTCCTTTTATTTACTGTATTAAGATTACAGGTTTAATTAATACCCAAGCAATTAGTATTTAAATATAGGTGTAAATCTCTCCCCAGTCTGATTTGATTCTCTACCAATTAGAGCTGTTATGGTTGTAGGTGTTTGTGTATAGTGTATATAGATCTTCAATTCCCAGATTCTGTTTAGAATTTAGTCCGTTACCAAGTTTTGTTTATTTAGCTTAATCTTTTCTTTAACCCATACTTGTGTTTTGTTTAAGGTTTAAGATGTTAGTTCATTGTTTCCAGGTATGATTTTAATGTAGTTGGTTTTGATAAAATTTGGCAGTAGATTTTATGAGAGTTTATAAATGAGAATGGTGAGCTGACTTTATATTAATTTAATTTGTGGATTATTATCTTCCTTATGTTTTGGTTGTTTAAATAAAATGATTGTGAATTCTTTTCATGTTGTTTAAGGGAATGTTATCTCATATTTGTGTTACGTTGCTACTCTTTTCTTTTGTTTCTTTCCTGCATTCATACTTTTCCCTGAGAATGTTATTTCAATTTAAGTTTTAGTTTTCTCCTGATTCATTTTTTTTTTTCTCAAGCATTGTTTTTAGACCTTTGGGTCTTTATTAAAGAGGGGGTAGTTATAGTAATAATATGGCTCATAAAAGTCTTAGCCACAATGTTTATTGCCCAAATGTATATACGTAGTAAAAAGAAGATGTGAAAACTGTTGCTAAAATTTTGTGTAAGGAAATTATTCCTAGATGGGGTTGTCCTGTTAGGATAGATTCAGATAAAGGACAAGCTTTTATTTCTAAAGTATTACAGCAAATTGTGTAATTAATGTTGATTGAATAGAAGTTTCATTTTCCCAGAGTTCAGATGTTGTTGAACGAATGAACCGCACAATAAAAGAGAAATTTAGGAAGGCTACTGCAGGTTCTTTCAGTAAATGGGATATTTATTTACCAGCTGTATTAGCAGAGATTCGTATGGCCCCCAATTCTATATCAAAGTTGTCCCCTTTCGAAATTTTAATGGGTAAACCATTCCCTACGCCTTGGCCAGTTAAGACAGGGACATTAATTACAGGTGAACTGGAATTTATCCAGGAAGCTTATGTGGCAAAACTGATTGAAAAATTGAATAGCATCTATGGTGATGTTTCTTTCTTTTTATTTACTTTCTAAGGCTCCGACGCACCCGTTTAAATCAGGTGATGTAGTCTTGGTAAAGGCGTTATATCAACATAAATCTTTAGAGCCTCCCTGTGACTCGCACAGCCATCTTGGTCGAAGGCAATCCATCGTGGATATATGCTTCCAGAGTAAAGCGCGCACCGAATCTGTTGATTGGAGAACGAGATGACCACCCAGATGACTTCAGAGATGACAACACACCCACCCTCGAGGAGGAAAATTATGATGAGCCCAGATTCCAAACCAGTGATAAATTGTAAACTCCAGATGAAATACATTTTCCTGACCTGTTCATTTTTCATCTTATTCTGTGGTTTTTCCCATTTTGAAGTTATTATAATGAACAGAGCTTCCCGCTCTATTGCTCCCCGTGTTCCATTGCCCCCAGGTAACATTTGGGAGTATATTTCAAAGAAGCTCCTAAATACAACTTACTTTTGTTTAGGAAATGTAAAAGTGCTCGGGACATTATAAGTACTTGTTTAATCGCTATTCCAGTTTCAGTTCCAACATGTCTCCAATATTATCTGACTGATCAGCACTATAAGATATTGGATCCCAATTATCCGAGAAGGTGGTGTAACCCGCTTAAATTTTCCAGAATACCTCAACAGACCTCTCGTGAACGAACTGTAGATATAGTTATGATTCGGACTCAAAATGTTACTGCTGCTGAAGTTTGTTTTATTTTTATTTGTTCCCCTAATGTAAAATGTGTTTCTGTGAACAAGAACATGAAATGTAATCTCACCTACCAAACGATATCAAATTATGTACACATTGTTTTTTTTTTGGAGGGATGATTTATAGCCTGTGGGAATGTTAGCTGCACTTATTTACCTGCTGACATTTCTGGAGGTCCTTGTGCTATAAGTAGATTAAGTATAGGGATAGTGCCAAGATGTAATTGCTCTGAATACTATTTCCACTGATAATTTGGCTATAAATTAGATATAATTTCTGTTAGTTATCCCTTCGGGATAAAAAGGTGGAACTGTTAGGTTTTTATATATTCTCTATAATCACTTAGCCTAATAGCAGCCATTTTGTTCTCTGACTCCATTTTGTCTTATATTATTGCCGTGCTATTGCAGATGTTTTGTTTCCAAATGTTCTGAGCTCAAGGTCTTTTGCCTCCCACATTATGTGTCAGCCTGACTGTATCTTCATATTCCAAGGTTTTAATATGTCATCTGCAGACACTGTCTGGCCACGCCCCCTTTTTCTCTTTGTGAAAACCCAATGTAATAACTAAATAAAGGGAATTAGATTTTTACTACAAAAATGTGTGGTTCAACTCTATCTCCCAGCGCTGTAAAAGGTCTCTTAGTGGATCTAAGCGGCATCAGAGTCCGGCGAGGCTAGAATAGGATATTTATTCTTTCACTAATATCATGTTCTCTTCATTATACTCTGCCTGCAGCTCTGCACCATGTTCCTATAAATATAACTATTACAGTTGATAGAGAATTGTACCGTGTTAGCCATTGATGAAAGCAAAGTTATCTTGGATATATTGTAATACCTTTTACTGTCTAACCAAAATGATTATTATTTTTATTAATTTATATAGTGCCAAGATCTTCCATGGCGCTTTACAATTACATAGTCATACATTACATATAGGGTAATACATGTTATAGAAAGTCATACTTATTTCATACACAGGTAATACATAATATATGTAAACAGAGTGTGGAGTTTCTTACAGCAATACCGTGATACAATAGGAAAGAGGACCCTGCCCAGAGAGCTTACAGACTAGAGGATATGGGGGTGAGACATAAGGTGATGGGAATCGGTAGGCTGTAAATAGATTGGCAGTGGAGCATGAAAGGCGGGTTGGATCATATTGGGTAGTAAGAGGGGTAATGTTTAGGCCAGGTTATATGCTAGCCTAAAGAGATTGGTTTTAAGGTTACGTTTGAAGGTATTAAGGGAAGATGAGTGACGGACAGACGGAGGAAGGGAGTTCCAGAGCAGAGGGGCAAAAGGATTAAAGGATAACTATTGTGTGTATATGTTCTTAAAAAAACAGTTAAAATTAAATTACTTTTACTTTTGTTTCTGTGAGGAGCACCAACCTAAATAAAACGTATTCTGGCAGTCTTCCTCCTGGCTTCAGCACCATCTTTAATACAGGACTAACCTAGCAAACTAAAACTGTACAGGCTGTAGCTCATCAACAAAATTTTATTGTGAGGTGGGAATTAACAATCATACCTACCTGCACCAGATACTTTCCATTTTTGAAAAGGTAACAATATAGTTATCCTTTAAAGAAGCATTTTCAAAACTATGTTTTTATAAAACAAATCTGCTTAAGTCTCTACCCCTTCATATATATACCCTCATAGAGACCTTATATCCTTATAAATCCTATAAAGTCTCTCTCCTCACAACATTACAAACAATATTTTCACTAATATGCATATACCATGATTAATATTTTAGTATTTATGTCTTAGAAGGTGTTACAAAAATTACTAGACAAAGCCGCTGTAATTCAATAAAACTTCTTATGGTTAAAAATGGTGCTAATTTTACCCCAACCAATCAGATCTTATTTAACATTTGAAAGCTAACATCTGAATAGTTGGGGAAAAATTAGCATCATTTTTAAAGGACATCCACCCTAAAAAAAAATTTAATATATGGTAGACACCCCCTGCCCACCGCCAACCATGTTATTTCTTCAAAAAAACTACCATATTAGAACAGTACGTAGAGCCCTTCGCTCCCGCGGCTGTGATTGGCTGAGACGCAGCCAATCACAGAAGCGGCTGCCATCTATGGAGAGCGCCGCAGGAATGAAGGGCTGTAAGAGGAGTTCTGATTGTTTTTTTTAAGAAATAACTTAGCAGTTAGGGGTGGCCGAGGGAACGAAGGTGGGTAAGTACATTTGTGGCACAATTTTAAAGATTTTAATATGGCGTTTAGGGTTTGTGGGGTCCCTACAATGTGGGCAATTTTTGATTTGGGGGCTGGAGATGCCCTTTAATGTTACTTTAAACCCCAAACATTTATTATTACTACTTAAAGAATGTAATCTGCTTGACGCATGGCGACTGGCTAACCAGGTTAGATTATTTCTTTGTTTCTCCTGAACTCCTTTCCAATAACATGAACCCTAAAATCACTGAAATCACATCTTCAGACCATGCTCATATATCTCTCGCCCTTAAAAATATTATTATAGCCAGACCTCGTCCATTATGGCGACCAAATGAAATGAGCAACATTTTGACACCTCAACTAAGGACTTTGAGATATTTTGAGGAAAACGTGACAAACGAGATAAGCCACGGTACATTATGGGCTGCACACAAAGTAGTGATGAAAGGTCACCTTATACAACTTGCAGCCAAAGAAGAAAAAAAAAAGCAATGGGAGAGAAGAATAAAGTATCTAACTAATATAATTGGGAGATGGGAAAGACAATTAGCCAAAGTGTGTAAATAAGGATTGTTTGTGCTGATAGTGTGCTGTGACAAAGACTGAGGGCAAGTAGAATATTCTTTCTTCCAGTTAAAGGGGTGCACTGGGTTTCTATATTCTAGTATTGCACCTGTTGTAATTGTAGGCAGGATGTGGAAGGGTTTATAAGTGTTATGTTTTTTCCCTCTCTTCCTGTCTCTTGCACAGATTGGTGTGGGGGCTGGGGCCAATTAGTTAAATAGAATTCACATTGATTAGATAAGTGGTTTGCAACTAACAAAGGGAAGTTTCCTGTGAGTGGAACCTGTACAAAACTGCCTTGTTATAAAGGACCTTTTTATTAAGGACATAGAAAAAGAAGGACAATGAAACAAGAAGGACAACTTAACAAAGTTGGTGTGTGCTGGTATTGTGTATTATTACTGTGTATTAGAAGGGACAGTTTTGTTGGTACAATGCAATGTTCATCCTGCCACATGTATAGGAACCTGGAGCAGACCTTTCACTGCATTGCCCATTAGGAAGAGGTGGAGACTCCAAAGGGGCGGTTTGCAGCATTGGCACTGGCTGGGGCCAGTATAGTGGGTGGAAGTGGGAAAGGGAAGGTTGAGGGGGGGTAGTTTTGTTAGGGTTACTATGGGGAAATGGGGGACGGAATGGTAGGGTTTCATCTTTACCAGCTTTACCATTCCAACAATTTGCCACCTTAGATGATGAAGTGGAGTAGGACAGCTCGGAATTAGTGTGTATGGAGCGGGCTAATTCCTTGAGCACCCAGGGGACTGCCATCTCTAATACAAGGGAGGATAAACTAAGGATCAGGAATGCTAGACAGGTAGTAGTGGTAGGGGACTTCATTATAAGGAAGGTAGATAGGGTAATCTGCCGCCAAGTCCCTACATACGCGTGTTGCCTGCCTGGTGCTAGGGTTCGGCATGTGGTGGATTCTGTAGACAGAATATTAGGTGGGGCTGGGTGTGACCCGGCGCTCTTGGTCCACATTGGTGCCAATGACAAAGTTAGAGGAGAGGTGCTTAAACATGATTTCCAAGAGCTAGGGTTCCAATTTAAAAGCAAGGACCTCCAGAGAAGCGTTTTCAGAAATACTACCGCAGCCCCGTGCTACGCTATAGGGAGGCAACGGAAGCTCAGGAGCATAAATGCGTGGCTAAGAAGTTGGTGTAAGAAGGGTTTGTGGTCGGCTAGAGGTTCTTTAGTAGGGATGGGTTGCACCTCACTGATCGCGGTGCAGCTGTTTTGGGAGACAAGATGGCTAGAGGGTAGGAGGAGATTTTAAACTAAGTTGGGGGAGGGTAATATCAGTCTTAATGGGATAGATAGCCCAGAAGGAAAGCAGGGTGTAGATTGGCCAGTGGTGGGTGAAAAGGGGGTGGGGCTAGCATAGGGGACAGGGAGGCATGTGTATTTAAGTGTGTAAATGAACTACAGGATCATAATCTAAAATGTATGTTTGCAAATGCAAGAAGCCTTGCTGATAAAATGGGAGAATTGTAAAATGGGTATGATGTAATAGGTATAGCAGAAACGTGGTTGAACAGTTCTCACGACTGTAAATTTAGAAGGCATAGCTGGAGAACCATAAGGAACAGAGATGGAAGGTAAGGTTTATTTTAAACTACAGAGTGTGGCCAGTAGTCAGTTATATTATAGTTTTGGGGGTGAACATGCCCTTTAAGCTATCTGCAAAAACCATGGGGGCTTCTATCGTAGCCAGAAGGGCTCTCTGGATTTAACAATGGCGGGCAGACATACCATCTAAGCAGGGGCTCACTTCCATTCCATTTGAAAAAAAACATCTATATGGTTCAAAGCTTTAAAATAATTCTGCCAAGAAGTCTTCAACAATGTAGATTATTTAGAAATTCTCTTCCTTCTACCTCTTCTCAGATTACATTTAGAGAAGCTAAGCAGTATAGGCCTGGCTGTGCCAATACATAAAGATCTAACTTGAAAACCAATCAATTTTAGCAGTCCTTTTGAGGGAAGTCCTCAGGGCCCTAGACCCAAAGCCTTATGAAGGTGCGAGAGCCCACCCTCCAGAAGTGGGAGGCAGAATTGCTCACTTTGTGCGGGTATGGGCTCACATAACATTGGATTTATGTGTGCTCAACATCATAGCTCAAGGATACAAGCTGGAATTTCATTCTCTCTCGCCAGTAAACAAGTTTCTTCTGTCAAAACCTCCACGGCTGAAACAAGCAAGAACTCCAAAAGATTCTAGAGCGGTTACTTCAAGACAAGAACAGGTGGAGGTGTACAGTCATAATGTTTTTTTTGGGGGGGGATATTGTGTGATTAAAAATTTTAAACGCTACATTATATAGTTGGTTTCTTTGCACTTTACTATTTATTTATCCCCATAGATGTTTGGGAGATTTATTTCCCTTAGTTATGCCGGGTGAGTGCCTCACATTTTTTTCGGGAGTAGAGTGGGTTCCTTTTTGCTTTCAGGTATTCCTGATTTCTGTTTATTTTGTAGACTCTCCAAACAGTCCATGAGAACACTCTTGGCTTCTAGAAAGTTTATAGTTTATAGTATTTGAGGTTGAATAAAGACATACGTCCATCCAGTCCAACCCATCTAGCAATATCCTCATTTCCTGCCTAACTGTTGATCCAGTGGAAGGCAAAAAAAACCGCACCAAATTTATGATGGGGGAAAAAATTCCTTCAGCCTTCAAGTCTGGCCATAGCAGCATAGAGAAAATCATGCATTAATCAGGCATATTTAAGTAAGGCAGCAGCTTAACCCAAAAGGGTCACAGCGCATTTGACCAGATCCATAGCAGATTCCTGGGCCTTCTCTACCAGGGCTTCACCGATGCAAGGCAGCAACCTGGAGTTCCTTATCTACATTTATAAAACATTATAAGCTTGACATATTTTCTTCTTCTCAAGCAAATTTTGGGAAGGTGTCTGCCATGTGTAAATAAATTTGCTAAACTTTCTTTGCAATATTGTCTCCCTCCCAATTTCTTTATAGCATATTAGATCCCATTAGTGTGCACTGCCGTGCAGGACCAGGGAAAACTGAAAATGTTGTCATTATTTACCGTAATTTTCTTTTCCTGGTCCGTAGCTCGGCAGTGACTAGTTCACTCCCTTATTTTTTTTCTTTCTTTAGAATTTTCTTCACTCAGACAGTCATTAAAGACGTTGAGGAAGGGGAGGACTTCAAATTTATAGTAGCTGGGAGGACAAGCCTTTTATTCACGATCACGGCAGAGTTCTCCTGCGCTTGACACTGTTCTCTCAGAGGACAAGGAGGAGGCAGAAACCTTTCATACAGGAAGACAGCTCCTACTCTTCGGTTTCCTAGAGTACGAGCTGCAAGAGAACCATTTGGAGGAGGGATGTAAGGTAAGGATTTTTTTAAACTACACTTGGATCCAGTAGTGGCTAAATTTTAGTTTGGGGGGGATATGCCCTTTAAAATGTGAATGTTGGGGGGTATGTTTGCTCCATAAACGATCTCTATTCATCAGTCTCACTCCAGCGACTTTTTACTGTTCTCACATGCCCTGGTACTATTCAATAAAACAGCAAATGGGAAATTATTCTTCAACTATATTTTACCCCTAAAAACTACGTCCGCACGTTTTCCAAACTTTTATTTCTATTAACCAATACTACTCACTTGAACCTCACGACTTCATACCGTCTCACCCAACATATCGGAAGAACAGTTTCTCCAAGCTCCACCCATTTTCCCAGGGAGCTTTGCGTCTGAGTTTTCCCATGTTACCCCGCGCTACGCTGCGCCATAGTGAATCGGTTTGCTGCAGTTTACTGCTTACTAGGGCTAATGATAACTCTTAGTTTGGCTGTGGGGTTTGACACAGTTAACGATGCAGGAGTTAATCGCTTGTGTGGACCATATCCGGTTCGATCTGGAGCTGGCCGTGGAACAGCAGTTGGGAGCCCAACCACTTCCCTTCCCTGGCATGGACAGTAAGTACTATGGCCTTTTTAGGATCGGGTTCCTGGTGGCTTTTTGCTTGGATTTGGGAAATGTGATTTCCCGTAGAGCATGATGTTATAGCATGCAAAGTGCAATTCATTTATCTCGTTTTATTGTCAGACGTGCACAGTTGGAAGGGGCAGTATTTATCTGGAGACAGCCATGCACATCAGACAATAAACCAATGGCTAAATGAATTGCACTTTGCAGCCTGTAACATCATGCCCTACGGGCAATCACTTGTTCCAAAGTGCCATTGTTTGAAATCACTGCATTTAAACTATTGTTTAGTTGGTGATCTACTTATTTGTAATTTTGTAGTTAGAGGGGGAAATTACTTTCAGTATGATATATTACTTGCCACCTGCCTTCTTATCAAAGATACACCATTATGAAAGAGGTAAAATCTTTCCCGAAAGTAGCTCTACAGTCCAGAAAGCGATAACGTAGCTTACCTGGACAGCTCCTCACTGTCTACATCAGGCTTGTCTAACTTGCAGTCCTCCAGATGAAAATTACAACTCCCAACCACAGAGAGTTCCTGGGAATTCAAGGGGTTTTACATTTTAAAACATCTGCTCAATGTTGGAGAAGCACAGAAGTTAAATTCTTAAAGAAGTTAAGTTTCTTAATAAAGTTTATTTATTAATAAAGTCTTAATAAAGTTTATTTTTGTCAAGCTATAGCTCCCGCCAGCCAACTCTTGTATTCTACATCTGCCATTAAAAGCATATTTGTAAATCATAAAAAAAAAAGCATATTTGTAAAGCAGCAGCATTCTTAAATGTTTTTCATAATAGTAAATTGCATCCCCGCTATACTATATTACGCATATAGTATAGCGCAGATTCAGTCCGGAAATGTCAGAGGAAGCACCGAGAAGCGCAGGTAAGTTTCAAGGTTTTGCTGCTGACTCCTGTAAAATTAAAGGGCATCTATAGTGAAAAAAACACATTGCCCCTTTGCAAAGTTAAATTCATGTACTCTGTGCTGCCTTAATCCTATCTCTGTCAGTGACTCTGTTTAACCATGGTGTCAGATCTCTGTGCAGCACTTCCCCCTCCCATTTGTTACCTCCTCCATGTCTCAACTCCGGCTAACCGACAAGCTTATCATGTGCAGTAGGAGTTAAAAGTTCAACATCCTGAAAAACACACCCACGCACAGTGGCCAATAGAAAGCAAGCTGTCCTGGAGACACGGAAGAAGAAGGAGAACAGTACAGTTTACGATTTCTCACTTTGTGACCCATCATCAATCAGTGAAAGCTATTAAGAAGGGGGGTCAAGTGCAGCCTTATATCTACCATCAAAGCTACCTCTTTCCGCCTGCTAATGCTCTTATCTCTATGTTTATTGCCGAGCAGGGAGGGGGGGGTCGGGTCACAGGGATTTGATTGACAGTCCAAGTAGGAGTAGAGGAATGCAATCACGTATTCTTCTAAAGCTGGGTACACACGATGAGATAGGACATGGTGGAAAACCTCGCCCGATCCTCTATGGACCGCACGATCGGTTGTGGTAAATGTCGGACGCGGCTGCTTTTGCCGCGACCGACAGTCCTTCCTACTGGCCGACCAGTCGAAAGTATCACGGTCGGTCAGGAGGAAAGGAGGAGGTCAGGAGGAAAAATCGCTAGCTTAACTTGTGTATCTCAGGACAGAGAGGGAATCTGTGAAGCAAAGACACTCTGGGGGTTGTGGGGAATTATAGAACACATTGAAAGAAAGAAAAAAAAGTTCATTTTCCCACTATAGATGCCCTTTAATATAACCGGAGATAAGACTTAGCTCCTTACCTCCCGTTCTTAAATTAATGTGAAAAAGGGTATTTCTATTTGTGGACATACTTTAGGTATGGTAAAATTTTGTATTTTCCTGTGTCTACACACAGCAGTGGGTAACTATGGGATATACACAAGATAGACAAATAATAGGAAGGAGAAAGCTGCATCCAAAGATTTATTTAAAATATGTCTCAAGAGTTTTGGAGGCAAAATAATTATTATATACATCTAGCTTATGATGTTTTACAAAAGCAGAAAAAGATGATCAAGTACTGGCTCTACAAATGTATTCAGCTGAAGCCCCTCCTGCAAAGGCCCAATATGTAGCAATAGCCCAAGTTAATAGTGTATTTTTCGGCAAAAACCTTTATTAATTACCATTCAGGGTATGTAGTATGCATTAAATCAGTTCACCTTTAAAATTCCAAAAAAGTGCACTGTGTCTTAGAATTAAATTTGGCTCTAATGATTCCTTTTATTAAGATTCCATAGTACCTGCAATATCACAGTTTTCTGTGCAGTACTCCCCGAGTTATACACCATCTTCTATCCAGACCGCTCATGCAGACAGCCCCTCCACTTGTCTCTGAAGTCCGCCTGCAGGTACACACACCAACACGCGCACTAACTTCGCACATGCGCAGACCATGTGCGGCTCAGTTGGACAGGCTTGACCCTGCTGCTCTTCCGACAGCCAACTAAATCCACTGTGCTCCTTCGTTTTGCGTGGGAGAGCGACAAGCTGAACAGAAGCGTAATTTCAGAGGGGTTGGGAGTGAGAAGCTGATTGGGGAGGGGGTGGGAGAGAAACTGCAGAGGGGATGCTGGGAGTGAGAGAAGCTGATTGGGGAGGGGGGTGGGAGAGAGACTGCAGAGGGGAGGCTGGGAGTGAGAGAAGCTGATTGGGGAGGGGGGTGGCAGAGGGGCTGCTGGGAATGAGAATCTGATGGGGGGGGTGGGACAGAGACTACAGAGGGCATGCTGAGAGTGAGAGAAGCTGATTGGGGAGGAGGGTGGGAGAGCGACAACAGAGGGGATCCTGGGAGTGAGAGAAGCTGATTGGGAGGGAGTGGGAGAAACGGCAGTGGAATTTCAGAGGGGATGTGACATAAGCTGATTTAGAATGGGCTGTTGGGAGAGAGACATAGCTTATTTCACTCCCAGCACCCTCTCAGAAAAGTTAGGTACAGAAAACTGAAGGAAAGAAAAGTCCCCTCTGCCATAGCTTCTTATATTATTCTGGCAAGAGGGTCATACCCTTCCTCCCCTGTCTCTTCCTGCACACTCAGTTGTGACTACTTGTGCAGAGACAGGGAGAAAAGGCTTTGTTTACAGTAGCGTCACTGGGCGTTCCTGCTAGCATGATGATGCACATTGAGTGACAGACCACCCAGCACAGGAGGAGACACGCCCCCAGGAACCAGCATAACTTTCCAAGGCTGCTGCAAAGAAACGAAGGAAAATTTTGGAAAAAAAATGTAGGAGGAGAGTTGTGGGATGGTGTACTTTTTTGGGGGGGTTTCCTCAGTGGAGATACCATTTATTAGATATATATTAGAGCTTAAAAACAACACACTGGCTACCCATATGCAAAGGGGCCCTGCTTAGATGATTTATTAAAAAAGATTATTTTTTAATAACACATCTAAGCAGGGACCCTTGGCATATGGGTAAAGACACAGTGCACATTATTGGAATTTTAGTTGAACTGTTTTAATGCATACTACATACCCTGAATGGTAATTAATAAAGATTTTTGCCGAAAAATACACTAAGAGCAGGGTGGATAAAAATCAATGACTTTTTTTTTTTTTTATTTAAAATCTGATTTTTTTTTAATTTAAATCAGATTTAAATAAAAAAAATTAATTTTTTTGATTTAAATAAATTTTTTTTTAAATCAGATTTTTTTTGATTTAAATCGGATTTTTTAAAAATAAAATGCTTTTTGAGGAAAATATATTACAACCCAAAGGTTATTCTATTGTGAAATTGAGATTAGTTTAATTATGTAGAATAAGGCTGTATACTGTCAAATATAAGTCGACCCCGATAAGCCGATGTACCAATTTTTACCTGAAAAAGGAGTAAAAACTGCTTTACTTTTGTATAAGCCGAGGGTAGAAATGATGACCACTACTGCCTTCTGATTCAGTATTGTTTTGAGGCTTACGTTGCCCTTTAAATGGACAGCAGAATTCCCTTACAGTAATCCCATACAGTTGTCCCATATAGTAATAGCCAAATCCAGTATGGCTATTACTGTATGGGACAGCAGAATTCCCTTACAGTAATCCCATACAGTTGTCCCATATAGTAATAGCCAAATCCAGTATGGCTATTACTGTATGAAAATTGGCTTTTCATTAAAGGGCAATCTTTTCAACAACAATAGATACCATCCTCCTGATTCTGTATTGTTTGAGACATTAGTTGCTTGCCCTTGGACAGTAACCCCAATTGGCACTACATATGTTTGGAAATTACAACTCACATGCTTTAGTTGCAGGGAGTTAAAGGGTAACTAAAGTAAAAAAACAAATTTAGATTTATCCTCAATAAAAGATAGTTTTATGGTTGTAAACACAAAAAAGACATACCCCCTCAACCAGACCTAGGTACACACACCTACTAATCTACTAATTCATTATGGTGGTAGCCATACTTAAAGGGTAACTGAAGTCAAAAAAACTAATTTAGATTTATCCTCAATAAAATATAGTTTTATGGTTGTAAACACAAAAAAGACATACCCCCTCAACCAGACCCAGCTACACACACCTACTGATTTACTTATCCATTACTGTGGCAGCCATACTTAAAGGGTAACTAAAGTCAAAAAATTTAATTTTGATTAATAATAAAAAAGATTTGTTTTTTTTAACCCCCATGTGGCACAGTTACATACACATACTGACCTACCCCTCCATTACTGTTGCAGCCATACCTAAAGGGTAACTAAAGTAAAAAAAATGTTTTGACCAATCATCAAAAAAGTTTGTTTTTTTAACCCCCAACCCGACACAGGTACACAGACCTACTGATCTACTTATCCATTACTGTGGCAGCCATACTTAAAGGGTAACTAAAGTCAAAAAAAAAATTTTGACCAATCATTAAAAAGATAGAGAGATTTAATAAAAGTTCTTATCGTTGAAAATGGTGCTAATTTTGCCCTAACCAATCAGATGTTAGCTTTCTGATTGATTGGATCAAAATTAGCACCACTTTGGGCTGGGTACACACAAAAGTTTTTTTTGTCCCAAACAAGCGTTCAACTACAAACTCATCATTCCCATTATTGAGTTTTTAAAAATCTGCTGCAAACCACACATTATTCCCTTTACCAAAGCAGTCCTTCAAGCCAAATTCAAAGTTTATACTTTAACTTTCCCTTTCTAGTTTTCTCTTGAATCTATTCCCCTCTTTACATGATATCTTGCTAGCTCTAGCCGTCACTGCCTGGAATTATACACTACAGCTAAGTCTGTTATCTACCAGAATCCCCAAATCTTTTTTTAGTCGAGATTCACTTAATGCAGAGTTATTTATGTTGTAGGTGGCACCAGGATTGCTAAACCCCAAATGCATCACCTTACATTTATCAACATTGAATCCAATCTGCCATTCTGCTGCCCATTTTGATAATCTATCTAGGTCAGCTTGCAGCAATTGTACATCATTTGAAGTTCCGAAAGCTCTGCATAGTTTCGTTTTATCAGCAAAGACAGAGACCTTAGTCTCAATGCCTCAGTCATTTATAAGCAGATGAAAAAGTGGCCCCAGTACAGAACCCTGAGGCACTCCACTTAGAAATTTAGCCCACATAGATGTAGTTACATTGACCACCACTCTGTTTGCGAACCAATAACCAATTCTCTATCCATGTACAAATGTTTTTTCTAGGCCAACAGTCCTCAGTTTATACATTATTCGCCTTTGTGGCACAGCATCGAAAGCTTTAGCTAATCCAAGTTTACCACATCTACTTGCTATGCCAGAATCTAAATTTTAACTAACTTCTTCATAAAAAGTAAATTTGTCTGGCACGATCTATTTCTCATAAATCTATGCGGACTACTACTCATAAGATCAGTTCTGGAGCCAAAGTCAAAGATATGATCCCTTAACAAAGTTTCCAGCACACTGATGTTAGGCTTACAGGTCTATAGTTACCAGGTTGGGCTTTTGTGTATATTGGTATTACATTGGCTTTGGCTATCAGCACATCACCAGACAAAAGTAAATCTGAAAAGATAAAAAAAACAGTAGTCTAGATAAAACTGGACTACGCTCTCTTAAGATCCGAGGATGTATTCCATCCGGTCCTGGGGCTTTATTGATTAAAGGGGAAGTTAAGTGCAACTACATATTCTTTTCAGAAAAAAGAGTAGTATTTTTTCAACAAAATGACCTTAATCTGCCAATTCAGCATTTTGTCTGTATATAAATAAATGCAACAGAAATCTGAGCATTTGTGACCCAGCCAACTGCCAATTAGTAGAAATTACTGTTAAGAACATTCCAAGGATGTGGTGCATCCTGAGAAGGACCATTAGAACCTGAAATGTCAGCTCACTAATGTTAACAGCAGGGATCAGCAAAGGGTATGAAATCAACTGATTTTTCAAAATGGTAGAGAATATGTAGAATAACTAATTATGCATTAGACAAACAATTTAACAAATATTGATAATTTCCACTGAAATGTCCCTTTAAGTTTGTCTAATTGTTTCTGTACCATATCCTCTTTCAGTCAGAGTGAATATTCTGGGTAACCATTGCAAAGATAGACATGTCTTTTAATACATTATGAGTAAATTTTTTGTAATCCACAATTTGTTGACTGGTACCTACCTGGCTCTTTTACCCATGTTTCTCCACGTTTTAGAAATTTACTCGGCTCTCAAGAACTGTCCAGTGAACCTGCCATTACCACAATACTGATTGTTCAGTTTATATGATATGTAAGCCTTGTCTTACTACCTTTCTGCATGGAACAAAGCCTTTTTATAACAATAGGTATCTTGCAGTCTCATGCTATATGAATAGCATTGCCCACAAAATCCTAAGAAATTTTCTCACTCCCAGGAATTGCAGAGTGTTTTTCTGCATAAAATACTGTTGAGACCTGGTTCCACCTAAATTAGTTACCGTATATACTCGAGTATAAACAGAGGTTTTCAGGCTTTAAAAAAAGCCTGAAAATCTTACCTCGGTTATACTCGAGTCAGCCTATCTCCTACCTTGTCCGCCGGCCGGGCGATCCGCATCCTCGCTCCACAGCCTCTGCGATCTGGATGATGTCACTACCTGGCGCCGCAAAGTGATAGGCGCCGGGTAGTGACTCATCCGGATGCGCAGAGGCTGTGGAGCGAGGATGCGGATCGCGCGGACAAGGTAGGAGAAACTTTTACTTGCAAAGGGAATTGGCAATAATTACAAATAAGAGTAAAACCTTCTTTATTTGTGCATATTGTATGCACAAAATAAGGAGGATTTACCCCTATTTGCAAGTATTTGCCACTTAAGATGTTTGAAAACTACAATCCCAGCAATAAAGCTGCTGGTGGTTGTAGTTTCCAACATCTTTAGTGGCAAATACTACCCCTCGGTTTCTACTCGAGTCAATGTGGTTTCCTTCTTTTTTTACCTAAAACTAGGTACCTCGGTTTATACTCAGGATGGTTTATACTCGAGTATATACGGTACTTCAAAGTGGAATACCTTGGAATATTTAGCTGATTGCTAGGAGCTCAATATTATACATTTGTGAAAATAATCACAGGCTTAACTCGGGATAGTATGCATAGGGATAAAGAATATCTCTGTATATTTAGACTGGTTATTAGGATTCAACCGTGCTCATTTTATATGTTTAAACAGATTTTACAGTTTTTTTTCTTTGTTGCCTTGAACAGACAATACTACTTTAAGTCAAACTATATACATCTCAATCAGCTGGAAGTAATAATCGATGTGCCAACTTGCGCCATCAATCTTGAGCAGATTTTAGCTTGAAATCTGCTCAAAATGTTTTGGCAGTTGGTAGGATGAAAAATATTATGCCCAATATACAGCTAGAAAACAAAAATCAGTCTATCGATTGAATTAGTGAATTGGGAGTATTTTGAACGCTTCAGTCAGTGATTGGATTGGTAAAAAATATTGGTCCACGTGTGGCCAGCTTAAGGCACATCCATTCTCTAAGGGAACTGATGTCTCCAAACAACATTGTCCCAATAGACAAAGCACTTTCACAAACATATAACAGGCTGTGTCTCACCTCTCCCTTTGCTGTTCGGTGATTTATGAAATGGTCCTGGGTTCAGCTTCAATAATCCACCAGTTCAATCCAGTTCAGTTAATAAAAAAAATACTTTCTATTTTGCAGAGTCTGGGGCTGCTGTCTGTGAGTTTTTTCTGAAGTCGGCATGTGGAAAAGGCAAGTATGAGCATAATATTTAGCTCGTAACTTAAAGTAAGGTAGAAGCAATTCATAAATATTTGTTATTTAGCAAAAATGCTTAAAGGGCAAGTCCAGCCCTAAAATGAAAACTTACATACAGATAAATTACCCCACAAAACCCTAAACGGTAATAGTTTTGAAATCTGAAATATATAAATCTAACCTGAAATCCTGCACAATGTCCTGTTGCCCCTGTTTCTTCTTCATGGTTCTTCCAGTTAGCAACTGTCTCAGTCTCCATGTGGCATCCAGAAGCATAGCAGGCATACAGTAATGAATTTATAGGACAAAGTATGATATATAAACATATTTTAAAGAGTCCATTTTTTCTAAAAGATTTTTTAATGAGGGTGGAGTTGTAAACTGAAAAAAATGTCTCATCTTAAAGTGTATCTCCATACCATTGCCACAATGTAGGGCATCCTGCCCACCCCCAACCGTTTAGCAAAACAGTTTAGCAAAAAAAGATTTAGAACTGTACTTGCAGCCCCTCGCTCCTGCGGCTGATCTAGCTTCCTGCTTGCCGGAACTAGGAAACCAGGGGCCTGACCAGCAGCCGCATCTGTGATTGGCTGAGAGGCAGCCAATCACAGACACAGCTGCCGTCAATGGAAAGCACTGTGGAAATGGAGAACTGTAAGTCCTCAATCTTTTTTTATCAAAATGACAATGCACAATGGATTTCACACACACCAAATGTCACCCCTAACTGCACACAGCAGAAGTGCTTTTGATAGTAAGGCACTTGATTGACAGCTGAAATGTAAGCTGCTTATATATAATAAATAAGAAAGACATGACTCGCAGTAGCATAACCACAGTGGCCCATGCCCTCTGAACACCAGGGCTGGCACCTTCAGTAAGCTGTTTTAAGCAATCAATCTTACATGGGTGGCAGCTGTTTAAAACAGTTGGTCGTCTGTACCAGGCAGATTACTGTGTCCCTTTGTTCCCAGGAGTATATTGTGCTCCTGATACCAACAATGCAGAGATGTTATATTTTTTGCCATATCTGGTACTACCTCTCACAGGCAAAATAAAGAGGATGAGCAAAAAGGGTAGTTAAATGACATGTCCACCCCTTTTTTTAAAAAAATTTCTGTAGTGAGGGGCTCCCACCCCCAACCACTATAGTAATTTGTCTAAAAACTCCCCCTGATCATTACTTACTTTTCTGTCATGGCCCTCTGCTTGCATGAAACTGCAAGCAGGGGGCCAGACCAGCAGCCACGTCCGTGATTGGCTGAGAGGCAGCCAATCACAGAAACGGCTTCTGGCTGTACAGAATGCTAGGGGAAACAGGCAAAGTAAGTATAGATCGGGGGAATTTTTAGACAAATTACTATAGCGGTTGGGGGAGGGAGCCCTACACTACAGAAAAGGGGCTTGTAGCTAGGGGGAGGGAGAGAAAAACGAGAGGTAGGGGGGAAGACTGCACTGAGCATGTGCAAATTCTCCCGGAGGAGAGACAGGAGGCAGAGTCCTATATGGACTCGGCCAGGCTCCTGGTGGTCAGTTTTCTGGACTTTGGAGGGACATTACAGGAGAACATTTTTGAGCAGGGATGTAAGGTAAAGATTTTTCTACACTGGTGGTCAGTTTTCTGGACTTTGGAGGGACATTACAGGAGAACATTTTTGTGCAGGGATGTAAGGTAAAGAAGTTTCTACACTGCACAGTGGGGCCAATAGTGGGTTAAAATATAGTTTTGGGGGTGGACATGCCCTTTAAGGAATCAGCAAAAGAAAGATAAAAAAACTATCGAAACATGCTTCTTATGGAAGTGTTTAGGAGGGTTGAATATGGCTGAGAATCATTCCAGTGTTGGGGAGGGGGAGCACAATTATTTTTACATCATTCAAATTGGAGACATGAAAGTTTACATTTCCATTGCAGTCTCTTCCTTTTTTCATGTCTACATACATAAGTATATGTTTTTATTTTCCAAGATATAAAAACTTTTGGAAAATTCAAAAACAAGTACTAAATCAAAATATGTTGGACATAATGCTAAAGGGCACGTCCAGTCAAAAAATAACTTTAGCTATAAATGTTCTCACCCCCCACCCCCCTCAAACCCCACTCTCACATTCTCAATAATTTCCAAATATGCCCCTGAAGTTCCTTACCTAACCCATTCTCTTGCCACTCCTCCCCTGATCTGCAGCTGACAGCCGCTCCACTTCCTGTTTATGTCTGTGAGTTAAGGCGCAATGTGACGTCATGCCCAATCTCTTCACAGCCGCAACCAGGAAGTAGAGCAGCTGTCAGCGCAGTAGCCCTCTGCTCCTGATTTTGCTCAAATGAGCTCAAAACAGGAGCAGGGGGCAGTGCCTAGGCGGCAAGGGAGGTAAGTTGCACATTGATAATGTGAAAGTGTGGGGGGGGGCACAAACATTTATACCTAAAGTTATTTTTTTAAAGGGCATCTATACCGAAAAATAGGTTATTTTAAATTGACCATAACTGGAAACTATAATTCTTCCCAACCACCACTGTATCATTTTTTTGTTTGATCTGACCCCTATTTCTTTAGATATCCAATCTAAAACGTCTCATATATCAGCTGTCAATCAAGTTCCTTGCTCTCAAAAACTATTCTTCTGTGAGTAATTTTACTATATGCTGGAATGGTGACAGAGTTTTGACAGTTGGAATGCTGTGTGCTGACAGTTGGTTTGTGGGGGAAAAGTCAGGTTGGATGGAAGTAGGAGTGGTTAAAAGAGGGAGGGGGGATAATGCTCCTAAACAAAATGTGTGCTGATTGAAGGCATGCAGCAACACACACAAATCAGAGTACCCCTATATACTTGAGTATAAGTCGAGGTACCTATTTTTACCTAAAAAAATTAGTAAAACATGATTGACTCGAGTATAAGTCGAGGGTAGAAAATATGACCACTACTGCCTCCTGATTCTGTGTTGTTTTAAGGCTTTAGTTGCCCTTTAAATGGATAGCAGAATTCCCATACAGTAGTCCCATACAGTAATGGCCAAATTCCGTATGCTATTACTGTATGGGAATTCTGCTGTCCATTTAAAGGGCAACTAAAGCCTCCTAACAATACAGAATCAAAAGGCAATCTTTTCAAAAATACATACCATTCTCCTGATTCTGTATTTTTTTAATGCATTAGTTGCCCTTTTAAATGAATAGGAATCCCCCACACTGACCCCCAATTCCTTGCCACTCCAGATGTTTTGGAAACTACAACTCCCAGCATGCTTTAGATGGTGGGAGTTGTTTCCAAACATCTTCAGTGGCAAGTACTGCACCTACCTCCCCCCCATCCCAAGCGGAGTAGAGGACTTAGCATTTACTTTACTTAACATTTGGAATCAAAATGTCCCCAAAACGATCCAAGCCAGACAGATTACCATTGCTGAATTCACTAACCTGAACTCCGGCAGCAGCACACTTCCTCACAAACCTGAACCACGGCAGCCGCACGCTTCCTCGGTCTTCCGCATTTCACTGGGCTGTGGCTGACGTCACTACTCGGCGCCGGTCTTACTTTTTTCAGTATAGTGTCCCTTTAAAGAAAATCTGTTTTGACTCAGAGGCAACTCTTGACAACTCTCTGGTTCCTGAGATCTACGCAGAAATTGTATTTTCTTTGCTTATACTCTGTTGATCATAAAAGTCCCATCCATGCTGGTACTGCTGGCAATAACACTTCAGCACTAAATGCATGTTTATTAATGGACAACTAAACCCTCTAAACCAAAATGAATAAAAGACTAAGCAATTTGAAAAATATGCATCTGTGGTTCATTTCTTGCTGAGGCTATTGAGAAATGTACCATAGTAACATGTGGGACATGTGCGTCATTTTCAGTATCACAGCCACACAAACTGTTTTTGTCAATTTCTTCTTATAAATACACATTCCTAAGCTACTCCAGGAGCTTATTAAAGCAGCTTGTCTCCTACTAGAAGTCTCTATCCAAACATGTTACAGTTAAGTACAGAAACCGTTTGAGATAAAAGCAGTTTAAAGGGCATGTCTACTCCCAAACTAAAATTGCAAATTAGGCTAATGACACCCCAAAACATAGACCTACCGTTTAAAGGGCTCACAGTGTTCAGTGAAACAAGAAATGGTGTGTTTCTTAAAAGGTCACTATATGTACTGAAACAACTTTACATTTTCTGAAACTACAATTTGATAGAAGTGGTGGTACTCGCATATTTATCTGTGCTTGCTTTGTCATTAATTATTGTTTAGTGAGTGCTCCTAATTGCCCCCACCTTCCCTTACTCACTGACTTCTGGAGTGACAGGTCTTTCCCTGTAAATGCTGTGATTTCAAATGAAGGTTTCTCAGAAATTACAGCTCTTCTTTTAAATCTGAAAAAAAAGTTTTGGATTACCGTAGTGGGATCTTGCTGTATCTAAAGGTACATTTTTTGGAAATTTGTTTTTTTTTTGTTTGTTTTGTTTTTAAGAGTAAAGATTTAACCCTTTAACTGCCACAGATCGTATATTCACGATCTGTGCAGTGAATGCTCAAACTGCCACAGATCGTGAATATACGATCTGTGGCTTCCCCTTTAAATTTGCAAAAACACCGCGCGCTAGGGCCGCCCGGGGGCAGCATTCACTGCCCCCCTATCCCCCTCGACCCCCCCTCGGTTGTGTCCAAATCCGAGGGGGGGATCGAGAGTTACAGTACCTTTAGATGCAGTGATCGATAGTGCACCGGTCCCACGTGGATGAAAGGAGGAAGCGAAAGGGAAACCCCGGTGACGTCACGGAGCTTCCTCCTTCACCGGGTCTCCCTTGAAGTGGTAGGAGACTGCCCCTGGTGGTCTAGTTGAGGTACTGCAGCTTGATCTCCATAGATCATGCTGCAGTACCTAACTAGTAAAAGCTGTCAAGCTGCCAGCTTTTACTATACATTTGTGAATGGAACTCAAAGTTCCATTCACAAATAGGATTTTTTCTAAGTCTTTGCTACTTAGCGAAGACTTAGAAAAAAATGGGGACAGAGATCAAAATTTGGTGATCACTTCTGATCACCAAATTATTGATCTTTGCCAATGAATGAAAAATCACTTCCTGGAAAATGATTTCCGGGAAGTGATTTTTCTGATCGGATTTCGAATTGGAAAACGGGCATTTATGCCCGTATTCCAAGTTCGGTATCATTCCCTAAGATGATCTGATGATCATCTTTGGGAATGATCGGGGAAAAAAAGGGAAATACACACAAATAAGACCGTATTGAATTTTTAGGATCAGTAAAGTGTGCAAAACGGTGTGACTCTTCATACTACACCGATTTCACTAAAATACCACTAAAAGGGGAGAGTGTGTGTGTGGGGGGGTGGGTTGTGGCGTTTTTAAAATTTTTTCTTGTAACTGCACTTCTAAATGCGTCCCATTTGAGCTAGTTGGTGGCCTCGTCTCTGTTTGCACCCACGCAAATGGCACACCGTTTGATTCAGGACATGTGGGAGATTGCTATTTAGTGGGTTTTTTTGCTTGTCAATGGGTTTAGGTAGGATTCACCCTTGAATCATCTTATTTTATTTTCACAAAATCTCGTAAAAACACAGAGTTCTTTGGATCGCTGGGTCTGGAATTCTTCATGCATGTATGAAAGCATGGCACCGTAACGTAGCTAAAGGTGTGTAGATTCCAAAATAAATAGTTTTGTGGGGGAATTTCCATGTTTCGGGACTTTTCCTTAGAAAAAGGTTAGGCTGTTCAATTACAGAGCACTTTGATTTTTTCTTGTAATTGCATTTGTGCATGCGTCCCATTTGAGCTAGTTGGTGGCCACGTCTCTGTGTGCATCCACGCATATGGCATCACCGTTTGATTCAGAACATGTGGGAGATTGATATTTAGTTGGGGGTTTTTATTTGTGGGTGGCATTTCAAAGTTTTGGGGCTGTTTGAAATTACAGAGCACTTTGATATTTTTCTTTAATACACTGGTGCATGCGTCCCATTTGAGCTAGTTGGTGGTCACGCCCCTGTGTGCATCCCCATATGGCATACCGTTTGATTCAGGGCATTTGGAAGATTGATAATTGACAAGTTTTTTTTACATGACATGGAAATTTGCCATGATTTTTAACTTTGATTGTATTTTTATAAATTTTTCCTGAAAATCTGGTAAGAAAGCGAAATTGTACAAAACTGCACCCACACCATTGGTGGTATGCATAAAAGAATCACACCATTGTGTAGCTGAAGGTGTGTAGAGTCCAAGAATATAGTTTTTGGGGGGTATTTCTAATATAGAGGGGTGTTTAGATTCTGACAATCTGAAAGTTGCTGTAATTGGGCCACTGTTCATTGGCTCACTTTGTGGCTAGTTGATTCCACGTCTGCGTGTGGAACCATACATAGGGCATACCGTTTGATTCAGGACATTGGGAGATTGATATTTGGTAAAATTTTTTTCATTACTTGGGATTTTGGCATGATTTCTACCTTTTGGAGTGTTTTTTTTCAAATTTTTTAGAAAATCTGCTAAAACTGTGAACTTCTACGAAGAACTGCGCCCACAACCATTGTGGTACAATGAACAAACTACAGAATTTCGTAGATAAGGTGTGTGGATTCGAGAAATATGGTTTGTGGGGGTTGTTTTGTGGGAAAAATTGCAGACTGTTCAAATTCAGATTTGACTGAATATTTTTGCTGTTTCTGAGCCTTGTGCATTGTTTCACTTTGTGTCTTTTGGCTTCCACGTCCACGTGTGTAACCACACATATGGCATACCTTTGATTCAGGACATTTGGGATTTGATATTTAGTAGCTTTTTTTTACATTCCATGGGGTTTTGGCATGATTTCTACCTTTTGAAGTTGTTTTGTTCATTTTTTCAGACAAATGCGAATTTCTACGAAGAACTGCGCCCACACACCATTCATGGTATGAATGAACAAACTACAGCGTTACGTAGCTGAAGGTATGTAGATTCTGAGATATATAGTTTTGTGGGGTATTTCCAAGTTAGAGGGGTGTTTCAGTTTGTAAAAATCTGGGAAAATGCTGTTATTGGCTCACTGCGCATTGTTTTACATTTTGACTAGTCGCTTCCACGTCCGTGTGTGTAACCACACATATGGCATACCATTTGATTCAGGACATTTAGGAGATTGATATTTGGTAGTTTTTTTTACATTACATGGGGTTTTGGTGGTGATTTGTTAACTTTGAAATGTATTTTTCTCTCTTTTTTTCCAGAAAATGTGTAGAAATGCAAATTCTATGAAGAACTGCGCCCACACCATTGATGGTATGAATGAACGAACTACAGTGCTACATAGCTGAAGGTGTTTAGATTTCAGGAATATATAGTTTGGTGGGGGTATTTCTGAGTTATCAGGGTGTTTTGTGGAAAAACTGCAGACTGTCCAAATTCGGAGTTGGCTAAATATTTTCGCTGTTTCTCAACCATCATGCATTGTCTCACATCGTGGCTTTTCGCTTCCACGTCGCATGTGTAACCACACATATGGCATACCGTTTGATTCAGGACATTGGGAGATTGATATTTAGTACCTTTTTTTTACATTCCGTCGGTTTTGGCATGATTTCTACCTTTTGAATTGTTTTTTGTTCATTTTTTTCAGAAAAGTGCGAACTTCTACGAAGAACTGCGCCCACACCATTGATGGTATGAATGAACGAACTACAGTGCTACATAGCTGAAGGTTTTTAGATTTCAGGAATATATAGTTTGTGGGGGTATTTCTGAGTTACGGGGGTGTTTTGTGGAAAAACTGCAGACTGTCCAAATTCGGAGTTGGCTAAATATTTTCGCTGTTTCTGAGCCATCGTGCATTGTCTCACTTTGTGGCTTTTCGCTTCCACGTCCACATGTGTAAACCACACATATGGCATACCGTTTGATTCAGGACATTTGGGAGATTGATATTTAGTAACTTTTTTTTAGATTCCATGAGGTTTGGCATGATTTTTAACCTTTTGAAGTTGTTTTATGTTCGTTTTTTCAGACAAATGCGAACTTCTACAAAGAACTGCGCCCACACCATTGATGGTATAATGACCAAACTACAAGCGTTACATAGCTGAAGGTGTGTGATTTCAGGAATATAAGTTTTGGGGGTTATTTCTAATTTACGGGGTGTTTTGGTGGAAAAACTGCAGACTGTCCCAAATTCGGAGTTGGCTAAATATTTCGCCGTTTCTGAGCCATCGTGCATTGTCTCACTTTGTGGCTTTTCGCTTCCACGTCTGCGTGTGTTACCACACATATGGCATACCGTTTGATTCAGGACATTTGGGAGATTGATATTTAGTAACTTTTTTTTACATTCCATGGGTTTGGGCATGATTTCGACCTTTTTGAACGCTGTTTGATGTTCATTTTTTTTGAAAACTGGTAAAGTGCAAATTTCTACGAAGAACTGCGCCCACACACCATTGATGATATGAATAATGAACTACACAAGCGTTACATAGCTGAAGGTGTTAGATTTCAGGAATATGTTTGTGGGGGGTATTTTTGAGTTGGGGGGGTGTTTTGTGGAAAACTGCAGACTGTTCAAATACAAAACTGGCTATTTTTTTTTGCTGCTACTGACATTTGGCACTGGTCACGCTCTGGGTTAGTTGGTAGCCATGTCTCTGGGTACACCCATGAATGTGGCATACCGTTTTATTCGGAGGGGTTAGGCTTTCATTTTGAGATGCGTTTGAACTTTCCTCCACAGTTTTTAGCTGAAATTCGCATTTGATTTTGTCTCTGATTTTACAGTTGAGGAAAAAAAGGAAAATGTGAGAAAGTAACTTACAATTTGACGAAGAGCTGCGTCCGGGTACTGCATTTTGATCGAAACTAACCTCACTCGTAAAATCCTGCGAGTGTGTAGTTTTCTAAAAATATCTCACTTGTGGGGATAGTTTGATATAATTTGGTAGATATTCTATGTTAACTTTTAGTAGTGGTTACACATTTTAATTTGGTGTATATTCTAGGAGGTGCAGTTTTAGTTTGGGGGGTTCTCCTGTACAGGAAAAGTCGGGTACCTACATATATCTGGTATCGTTGTACTCAGGAGTATCTGAGCTTTAAACAGTAAGATTTTGTGCGTAACCTTAAGATAACTATAGTAAAATGGGAAAATCCATGAAAATTTGCAAATTTGTAATTTTTTTTACATATTTTACCCATAATTCCAGTAAAATTTCCAGAAAAGTTACAAAATTCTGTTACCATGTTAAAGTACACTTTGTGCTGAAAAAAACAATGTATAATATTCCTGATTTACTGCAAGGTTTCCTACTGTAAAATTAGTCTAAAGCGATTAAGGGCAAAATCCTGAAAATTCTTCTGGCAGTTAACGCAAAAAAAAATGAAAATCTCCTGGCAGTGAAAGGGTTAATGCAAGTAAGTCACCACCACCAGGGAAGGTAGGTATAACAGTTACTACCATTCAGGGGCGATTTTCAGGTTTTTAGCACTTGAGGCAAACTTTGTAAGGGCTGGGCCACAGTAGTGTTCTTATGCACTTACAGTTGCGTTTTGAAATTTGTTAACTTGTGTGAAACAAATGCCAGTGCATTGAAATGTGGGTGGCCACATTGTATTTGCTGCGTTGTTTTCCGTTATCGGCACACATGTGATCACCATTTTTTGTGATTTACATGAGCTCCAATTTCAGAATATTGCACAAATGAACAGTAACACAGGTAAAATGCATGTGCTTTTCACGCACGTTACCGTCCAGTCCACACAGCCTTAAGGAGTGCTTAAAAGTTAAAGGTGTGTGTATAGTTTTGTGGTGGGTGTGGATAAACTTTTGGAACCTACTCGTGAACATGCTACATGGAATTTGCCATTGGGAAAACATGTTGACTGCAACTGAATACCTCAGCACTTGAGTGACTGATGGGCGTCAGTGTCTCTGAAGTGTGATATGTGACGTGCGGCTCTTTGTCTGTGTTGTTAAAGCTGGGCTTCATTTAGTGTTCTGTTTGCACTTTAACACTTTATCCTTGCTCAATGACCACTTTTTATTGACTATTAGATCCCAATCAGTAAGTTTCTGGTTCAAATTGAAAGTGCCATGATGTTCTTTTAGTTTTAACTATCTGTGCGACATGTGGGCAGTGTGTGTCTGTTTCTTAAGTCCAGGTAATGCAGGTAATTCTACCATACCCCCCAACCATCCTGGCTTGAATAGGTGGATGGGGAATGTCTGCAATGTTGCGGTGGGTGGGGCACGGCATTCTAGGGTGTGGACAATCTGGGTCGTGTCTGTGATGTTGTGGTGTCCAGGAGGCTTGGATGTGACATTTGGTGGTCGCGATGTTTGGGGGCATGGCCACGCTGTTTCAAAGTGTGGGCATATCCGTCCCATTTAGGGGCGTGGATGTGGTGTTTGGGGGAGTGCCTGTGACGTTTGGGGGTGTGCCTGTGATGTTTGGGGGCATGGACAGGATGTTTGTGTATGTGGGTGTGATTCGGGAACAGACCTTGGATGTTTGGGGGTATTGCCATGATGTATGGGGGTGGACCATAATGTTTTGGGGGTAACCACAATATCTGGTAGCGTGGTCACAACATTTGGGGGCATGGCAGTTATCTTTGGGGGCGTGGCCTTGATGGTTGGGGTATGAGCATGACCATGGTGTTTGGAGGCGTGGCCGTGATGGCAATATCTGGGGGCGTGGTCACATTCCAGGAGGCTCTGCTTTAAATTTCTTAGCAATAACCATAAATGTGATTCATATCACCAATAGTAACAGTCTTTCCAGGGTTTATATTTAAAAACCTTCCAGGAGCAAATTGTAATGTCTTACAGACCTTAAGGGAAATATCTGGTTCCCTCTGTTATAGAAGCTGTTGTTCTGTGTGTGCAGCTCTCTGAGTTGTGTAGCCGTACATTACGCTGTTATTGTGTCACTCAAGTGGACTCTGTGTTGTTGAAGTCGGGCAGCACACAGAGCCCAGGCCCTTCTTTTGAGTTACTGAATTGGGGAATCACACTCTGCAAGTGACAAGCAGGATTTTTATTGTTCAAACTGGACTTCATGGGCGTCGGCCCTATTAGAGGGCATCGTCATTATGTGGAAGCATTCAGCGGTGTGGCTGTGAGGTGAGCGCATACATACATACATACATACATACATACATACATACATACATGATTTCTGCTTTATATAGTAGAAGATGATTTCAGTTTCTCCTTCAGCTAAATCTGTCCTTGAGTGAGAATTTAAAATTATAGTTATAAAATATAATATAGTATACATCATCTATAACTACATTAAGAGGCACATTAAAATGTCGAAAAATTGGGGGGGGGGGGAGTTTAAATATAATTTGCATCACTTCATTCCATAAAAGGTTTACTGGCAAACTTTGCATTTTGCACCTTGATATTGTACAAAGCAATCAATGAGCACAATATTGCGTGAGGGGCAAGCCACACTGCTTATGTGTTATATTCTTGTGCATAAGTAATACAAGTTATAAGTAAAGATTTTATTCTAAAATTTGTTTTTCCTCATTATTTTATATGCAGGAGGAATGTGTCCATTCAGACACATCAGTGGAGAGAAGACAGTTGTCTGTAAACATTGGTTGCGGGGTCTCTGCAAGAAGGGAGACCAGTGTGAATTCTTGCATGAATATGACATGACCAAAATGCCAGAGTGCTATTTCTATTCAAAATTTGGTAAGAATTAGTGTTGTTTAATAAGATTGTCTTCACTGACTCTGTTTTTCATAATTTTGAATTTCTTGATCTGTGTGGATTGCTGTTTTAGTGCCTTGTATTTGAAGTAATAGTTCACTGCAATAGTAAACTATTCCTTTAATGCATTGATTCAAGACCGAGAGGTTAAGGAGCTATTCCTTACCTTCCGTTTTCAATCCATGTCCGTGGAACCAGGAACAAAGATAATACACTTTTCACGCTATCCTCCTCTGTCACAATAAAATTACTGACAGCTTCCTGGTTCTGATTAACTATAGCGATAATGCGTGCTATAGTTAATCAGAACCAGGAAGAGGTCGAGCCTTTCAGTGTGACAGCAAAGGCTCGTGCGAAAGGTAAGTTTCTTCGATCTTCGTTCCTGACTCCACAGGCATTGATTGAAGCACAGAAGGTAAGGAATAGCTTCTTAATCTCCCGGTCTTCAATCAATGCATTAAAAGAATAGTTTACTTTTGCAGTGAACTATACCTTTAAAAAGGGACTGCATTCCCAGCTAGGAAATGTTCTAGATGAACCAGTTATTAGTATTTCTCAAGGGTTTGTCCGTAGTCTTGTACTGTTTTGCCTATTCATTAACCTATTCACCTACTTTTTAACCTATTCCTAAATGTTTATTCTATACCAAACTTAGTTTTAGGCATTTAAAGTACATAAGGACAAAATTATATCCCTTAACTGTAAGAATAAACTAGACATTTGGCAAGGGGTATTTTTATCTTAAAGGAGAGACCAAAAGACTAGAGGCTGTACCTGTAGATTTTAGGAAAAGCTATTTTATCTGAAGCAAAGTAAACATTTCTACACTGAGGACAGTACTGTTGTGTAATGCTCGAACTGAAAATATTGTGCTGGCTGAATATCTTAACATGTCTAAATGAGGTTAGATGTATTCTTGGACAGGCAGAATATATCTGGGGTTATAGCTGATGAATGTACCCATGTGTGGGCATGTGCGATTGGTTTGGTCTGGAGTACTAGAGTACATACATTGGTAGGCTGTAGGAAACTGTACTTTTTTGCTTGCTTTAGCGTAGACAGGTTTGAACTGGATGAACTGATGTTTTTCCAACCCAAAGGTACGGCTGAACTATTCTGAAAAAGGAGAATTTTGATTGGTTATTACTTGTCACATATATGTAAAAACAGAATAAAGCCACACGCCCAATACAGTGGGGAGAAATAGTCCACTCCTGGTTTGTCAGATATGCCTGGTTAATTCTCTTTGTCAGCTATGCCTGGTTCCCCCTGAAACATTGTATTGGTCCACTTGCCAAAAGGGTTAAATACACTTTACACTTTTTTTTTTTTTTAATTTTTAAATCTTTGAAATGGAAAGGGTTCAGAGAAGGGCAACTAAATTAATAAGGGGATTGGAGGAGCTTGAATATGAAGAGAGAGATTGGATAAGTTACAATTGTGTAAGCTAGAGAAAAGGCGCTTGCAAAGGCTTGTTTATTGTACAGTTTCAAAAAAGTTGGATAAGTTTCTGCAAACAAGGAATGTTGCAATTTATTGGTATTGATATATCTTAGTAGAGTTGATCCAGGGATATTTTCGATTGCCACTTGGAGTCAGGAAGGAATTTTATTTCCCTTCATAAGCTGGGTGGGGTTTTTTTTTTGCCTTCCTCTGGCTCAACAGTTAGGCAGAAAATTATGGTATTGCTAGATGGGTTGGACTGGATGGACATGTGTCTATTCAACCTCAAATACTATACTAAGGCTGTCCTGTGTGTGGCTTTATTCCGTTTTATCAGTTGTTATACTATTGATGTGGCTGAGCATCAAAGGAAGACTAATAATTACCACTTTAGTGATTATAAATATAGTTTACTGCAAATCGGTAAACTTTTCATGTGTTCACATTTTTGTCTAATAGGGGAGTGCAGCAATAAAGAGTGTCCATTTTTGCACATTGACCCAGAATCAAAGATAAAAGACTGTCCATGGTATGACAGGGGCTTCTGTAAGCATGGTAAGTTAAAAAGGGTTTGTACAATATGTTGACTTAAAGGACAGCTATTCTGTAAACATTTACATTTTAAAATTGAAAAGTGCCTGGGGCAGGGAGGTAGGATTGATTATTTCCATCTCCCAATATTGTTTCGCTACAGCAGATACAATTTTCATCTGCCCAGTGCCCTGGGCCTTCTTGTATTAAAGATAGTGGTGAAACACTCAAAAGCAGTTTTCTTCATAATGCTGCTACTCAGAAATGATATCGGGAGTTAGAAAGTGCCAATACTTTTAATTTAAACTTTTTTTGGATAAAACTTTACAAGCACTATAGTTCTTTTTTAAGCTAAAAGAGGTTTGACAAATTACTAATGCTTAGCATGTCAGGTTAAATGTAAATCTGTAAAATGAAACAGCAGCTCCAATGTCCTCCCATGGTGTCACATGTTCATAGTGTTCTGTGTACAGGTGCAGCTAGGGAACACTTTCTCCTTCAGAAACAAAGTACCGTAGCAAAAAGACAAGCTGCAACACCACATTCTGATCATCAGATAAAATTAATCTATATTGTATCCATTTTAAAAGTGTGGGTGGTATACAGCAATATATTTTGGAATTTGATAGGATTACCCTGACCTGGTTTGGCGAACAAGACCTTCCTTAATCAAATGATTAATACAGGAACCTCCTCTTCCCCCTTACTCAAACATTAAACAACAACCAATAAAAACAATATGTGTTGTAATTCCTTCTCTTAACTTATTCATAGTGTTAAAGGACGATTATACTCTCCCCAATCCTCACCTCTTCTCAATACCTTATGTACCCAGGGTGAGGACCTGAATCACTAAGTCCTCATCCCTGGTGCACTTTATAAGTCAAGTAATACTTACCCAAAGTTTTCTTCATTTCCCTGGGGTAGTTCCGCCTCCCAGACTGTCCGTTATCCAGCCAATGGGAAGATGCACTTCTAGCATAGCGCGTCCTTCCCATTGGACTGTCTGGGAGGCAGAGCTACACGGGGGGAGGGGAGACTTTGTGTAAGTATTACTTGATTTAGAAAGTGTACCCAGATGTGAGGACCATGGGTACTTGTAGGGATGGGGGAAGGTTTTAGGTCTTCAATTGTCCATTAATAAAATTAACATTTAAAGGGCATGTCCACCCCCAAAAATATAATCCCCCCAACTACTGGCCCCACCATGTAGTGTAGTTTAATCCTTACCTCACATCCCAGCTCCATAGGGTTCTCCTGTAGTCCCCCCCCCCCCAAAGTCCCAAAAACTGCCCATCAGGAGGATAGCAGAGTCCATATAGGACTCTGCCTCCTACCTGGCCTCCGGGAGAAGTTTGGCATGCGTACTGCAGCCCTTCTCCCCCTCCCTCCCTCTCCCGATTCCCTCCCCCTAGCTTTAAACCCTTAATGTAGAAGATTCCCCCTGGTCTCCCAGCCCCAACTGCTATATTTATATTTTAAGAAAGCTCCCCAAACTTTACTTACCTCTCCTCTTTCCTCTGCCGAAGTGAGCTGCCGGCAGCCGCGTCCGTGATTGGCTGCCGTTCAGCCAATCACAGACGCGGCTGCCGGTCCCGCCCCTCTGCTTGCATTTTCTCGCAAGCAGAGGGCCGGGAGTGCGGCGGAGGAAAGAGGAGAGGTAAGTAGAGTTTGGGGAGCTTTCTTAAAATATAAATATAGCTGTTGGGGTTGGGAGACCAGGGGGAATCTTATATGAAAAAATGTTTTTTACGGTGGACATACCCTTTAATTTCATCATAATATAATGCTGCCAAAATTCTCTTATTGGATAACACAAACAGTAGTAGAGCAAATATTTTAGGATTAACATGTGAAAGGAGGATAACTTGTACAAAATATAAATGATTTATTTCTTCACAAAGGTATGCAATCTTAATAGGCAATCAAGTAATTACAAATATATTCTGACATAGAGATGTCTTAGTTGCCTTGTCTAATTCTTATTTAGTCTTTTCATGATGGAAAGCTGTTTCTGGACAGCAACATTATACTCCCACATACAAATCAGAGCACTCTTCACTGCACTGCGTATATGATGTCGCTTTTTTTGTGTTTCGGGATTGAATCCAGGGGGTCTAAGTGTAATACAGCTGCAGGTCTGAGAATAGACCCAGACAACCTTACCACAATGTGCAGTTCAAACTCAACAGCACCATTGGGTGACCTTATTTACTTATTAGTAATTACCACAGCAAGTTGCAGATTTATAGTTGCTATGGGGTTTGGACTTGGGAGCCCAGGATACTGATTAACCCCCACCTCACCTTAAGCGATAAAGCTAAAGGAGCTAAAAGCTCCCACAAAGTATAAAATGAAATAGAGCCTTCTTAAAACAGAAGGTACCTCACAGCCTTATGTTATTAAAATAGCACTGCCCTAATAATCTAACATATAACCAAATATATCTCATTACTGGGTTTCCTAGAGAAATGGGCAGGGACATGCAAATTATCTTTTATATCGTCTTTCATACAGATCTAGTTGAAAAAAACTTGCTTCAGAGCACTTTTTAATATCTGATAACTGCTTTTTATTTCAGTATTTAATCCTTGGTATACCTGCCTGGCTTTACCACTAAGCAAAAGGCCTTGCAAATGAGCGCCTTCATCCCAACTAATTCAAATTGTTTTAGCCAATCAGTCCACTACCTAGTTACCCAATCAAATGGATCAGGTTTAAACATAGTTTTGGCAATTGGGCCTGGTAGAGCTACCGAGTCTAATAGGGGCATTTCATCTGTAGGTACAAGGACAGGAGGATTTAAATCAATACTTTTAGTAGCAGTCTCCATAGCTTAATACCGAGAACCAATACACAAAAAATACAGAAAACAGAGATAATAAATGGTAATATCAGCACCGCTTCCACCAATTTGTACCAGATCACTGCTTTATGAAATGATTATGGGTAGCATGGCACACTGGGCCTGATTTACCCACATGTGCTGCGCTAAAAATAGAGGTTAAAATTGTGCTAACCTACCGTATACTCGAGTATAAGTCGATCCGAGTATAAGTCGAAGTACCTATTTTTACCTGAAAATTTTTTAAAAACTGATTGACTCAAGTATAAGCCGAGGGTAGAAATTAGTTGCCCTTTAAATGGACAGCAGAATTCCCATACGGTAATCCAGTACCAGTAACCCCCAATTGCTTGGCACTCCAGATGTTTGTAAACTACAAATCCCCAGCATGCTTTGTTTTAATTAAGCTTACCATCATTTACAATTCTCCTAAAACACCATATAGTAAAGGGCCCTCTGACCCCCATATAGTAAAGGACTCTCTGATCCCAATAGTTAAAATGTCACCTGAGAGTTGTATTTTCAAGCTGTCATTTGCACTGTACTTGCAGCTGTTTTTTGCCCCAAACTGAGGAGACCCATCAGATTTACAGCATCCAGATGAGCAGCGACAGTGCTGAGTGAGTCCAGCAGCCAGACTGCAGGAAGCAGGAACGATTGTAAAGGCAAGAACAGCTCCTGTAACTTTCTATGCAGGTTAACACAGCGCCACCCTAGTTACTATCCGCAATTGCAGATTTGGAGCTAAATTAGGACTTGATCCGAGTATAAGCGGTTAGGTTTCAGGCTAACTTTAAAGCCTGAAAAATTTGACATACTCAAGTATATACGGTATATTGAATAGGTTAGTGCATGTTTAACTCCATAATTGCACTGGCTGCACCGGTTTCACAAAAGACACCTGTGCAACCGGTGCAATGTATTTAATAAAGGATTAGTATAGTATAGTATTTATGGTGAATAAAGACATACGTCCATCCAGTTCAACCCATCTAGCAATATCCTCATTTCCTGCCTAACTGTTGATCCAGAGGAAGGCAAAAAAACCCCACCAAATTTATGAAGGGGAAAAAATTCCTTCCTGACTCCAAGTGGCAATCAGAAATTTCCCTGGATCAATTCTACTTTATGTATCAATACCAGTAACCTGCAACATTCCTTGTTTGCAGAAACTCATCCAGCTTTTTTTGAAACAGACCAATGAACCTGCCATAAAAACGTCCACTGGAAGACAGTTCCATAGCTTTACCGTTCTCACAGTGAAAAAACCCTTCCGAGCTTGAAGCCTAAACCTTTTTTTCCAGTCTTAAGGGATGTCCTTGGGTCTTTTGACATGTTCTATTGGTGAACATGCCCCAATATGTTTATTGTATTAATGTGTTATACACAGAAATCATATCCCCACGCAAGCGCCTTTTCTCCAGCGTACATAATTGTAACTTTTCCAGTCTCCCTTCATATTTAAGCTCCCCCAATCCCCTTATTAATTTAGTTGCCCTTCTCTGAACCCTTTCCATTTCAAGATGTCCTTTTTCACAGGATTCCAAAATTGCACTGCATATTCCAAAAGAGCATTGAATTCAACATTGAATTTCATCTGCCACTTGCAGCCCAATGTGACAGTCTATCTAGATCCCCTTGCAACAATTGCACATCCTCTGAAGTTTTTAATGGTCGACAAAGTTTTGTGTCATCAGCAACACAGAAACCTTGCTGATAATACCCACTTCCAAATATCTATAATATAGAACCCGTTGCAACCACTTAGCACTTAGTCCATAATGATGAAACCCCATTAACAACTCTCTGTATCATATTCATTAACCAATTTTCTATCCTGTACAAATGTGACCCCCAGACAACAGACCTTAGCTTATACATTAGTCGCCTATGGGGAACTGTATCTAAAGCCTTTGCAAAATCCAAGTAAACTACATCTACTGCAGTGCCAGAGTCTAAATTTCTACTTACTTCCTCATAAAAGCCAAGCAAGTTAGTTTGACAAGATCTATTCCTCCTAAATCCATGCTGGTTACTACTTTATAATGTCAGTCCTTGAAACATACCTAGAACATGTTCCCTTATTAAACTTTCCAGATCTTCCCCACCACTGAAGTTAACTTACGCCTGTAATTACCCGCTGTGAACGACTACCCTTTTTGAATATTGGAATACCTTAGCCTTTTTCCAATCCAGAGGCACACCACCGGACATGAGGGAATCTGCAAAAATAAACAATGGCCTAGATAAAACTGAACGTAGCTCCTTAAGTACCGAGTACCTTGAGTGGATTTGCTCCACTTTTAACTCCAAAATTTAAGACCAGCTAATGGCTGTCTTAAAAATGGCGCTGGGGTAAAATTCCTTTTGGGATTTACCACAAGGTGCAAATCCATTTAAAGGGCATGTCCACCCCCAAACTATAATCCCCCCACTACTGGCCCCACAATGTAGTGTAGTTTAATCCTTACCTAACATCCCAGCTCCATAGGGTTCTCCTGTAGTCCCCCCCCAAGTCCCAAAAACTGCCCACCAGGAGCTACAGAGTCCATATAGGACTCTGCCTCCTACCTGGCCTCAGGTAGATTTTTGCCATGCGTACTGCAGCCCTCTCCCCCTCCCTCCCCCTCCCTCTCCCTCCCTCTCCCGATTCCCTCCCCCTAGCATTTAACCCTTTTAGTATAGGCTTCCACTGGTCCCCCAGCCCCAACCGCATAATTTTTATTTAAGAAAGCTCCCCAAACTCTACTTACCTCTCCTCTTTCCTCCGCTGAAGTAAGCTGCGGCAGCCGCGTCCGTGATTGGCTCAGCTCAGCCAATCACAGACGCGGCTGCCGGTCCCCCCCTCTGCTTGCATTTCTCGCAAGCAGAGGGCCGGGAGCGCGGCGGAGGAAGAGGGGAGGTAAGTAGAGTTTGGGGGGCTTTCTTAAAATAAAAACTATGCGGTTGGGGCTGGGGACCAGGGGAAGCCTATATAAAAGTTTGATTTAAGGGTGGACATACCCTTTAAATACTTAAAGCCATATTTGCAACAGAGCAATTTGTGGCTCTGGGTAAATGACTCCCACAGTGTGTTACTCTGGTGGTCTGGCACAAAGCAGACCGTGCACTTACTTTAAACAAGGTAAACCAATTTTAATTACATTTAACACTATTGCAATGATTTAATAACAATATAAACCGCAATGGATAGGGATTAACAGGGCACTAAATCCCTAGTGGGAGGGTGCTACCTGAAAGATAGATAGTATAAGAGGAAACAAAACCAAAAAAACGGTATTAGGTGCACTCCAAATAATGTATATAAAAATTCCTTTATTGTACTAGGGGAATAGCAAAATTAAAAACATTTAAAAACACAACAACCTGTGACTGTGTGGCCTTGCATATATAGTATAAGTAGAACTGTGCTAACAAGTGTATCCTAAGTAATAATTGCAACCATATAAGCACATGTAATAGTTAGCATGGATAATCACAATAGCAGCGTATTTATATTCAGCAGCTAAGAGATAAGTAGACCATATAGTTACCGTGCAGCAACAGTAGCGGTACAACAAAAGGTGCAGAGGCAGACACCATTGGAGCAAATATATCTGTTGTATTCAATTAGATCAACTGGACTTGAAGTTTAGTTCTTGAAGACGTTTCGCTAGTCATCCGACTGGCTTTCTCAATTCAGAATGACTTGTACAAGAATCTGTGGCATTTCTGTACCCTGGAAAATCCCAATTAGCATATCACAGCCAGGTGTTAAGGGCGTGATTGGATAGTGGCTAAGAGGTGTTATAGGAACGCCCAGAGTAAGGTGTCAAAACAGCATTGTACATGGCAGACAGTTGGTGTCGAACCCCCCCACCTCTATTTAGGCTTGGTTTCTTTATTTTCACATAAATGGCCTCCTTAACACCTCTCTTGAACCAGTCACATTCCTTTGCCAATATGTTAACATTACAATCTTCAAAGGTATGTCCTTTATCCTTAAGATGCAGGTACACGGGGGGGGGGGGGGTCTTTCTGACAAATTAAAAGATGATTTGGTCTCCAGAGAATTACCAACCACCTTGGACGAACTTATTGCTTTGAGTATTTAGATTGACACCCGCCATAGAGAATGTCTTGCTGAGAAGGAATATAGTAAGAGGTCCTTTCCACCTTTTGGCTGCACGCTTTGTCAACCCCCCTCTCCAAGTCTCCACTCGCAGTTCTTTAATGACCACCCCAGAGGAATCCGTGCAGATTGGTAGAGCCCATCTTTCTGAGGAAGAGAAGTTGCGAAGACGCAATACTGGCCTTTGTCTCTATTGTGGTGGTAGGGGCCACTTCGCCAAATTTTGCCCATTTAAACAGGGAAACACCAATGCTCAGATATGAAAGGGGTGATTCATCTGGGCAGCGTATCCAATTTCACCCTACCAGACTTCTACCTGTTCAACTTTATTTTAATTCTTCAACCTTACAACTGTTGGCATTTATTAACTCCTGGGCAGCTGGCAATTTTTTGGATTCCACTTTTGTCAAGCAATCTGACTACTCCCCACCGAGTCCGCACTATTGATGACAAGCCACTATTTACCAATGTTCTCAATCTACTATTAAGATACTCTTATGGGTTTACCCCTTCATCAGGAACACATTTCATTTTCGATTACTGACTGCCCTTCTACTCATATTGTCCTGGGCTTCCCCTGGTTAGGCGCCATAACCCTAATATTGACTGGCATACTAATATTTCCCAGTGGAGTTCCTATTGTCAGAACAACTGTCTTTGTCCTCCCTCTTCTGTTCTCATCAACTCTATTAAAACCATTCAGCTACCTACTCTATAAAGAATTCTCAGACATATTCTGTAAGAAAGCTGCAGAGAAACGTCCTCCTCATTGGACATGATTGCCCCATCGAACTTCTTCCTGGGACCATACCACAAAGAGGTCTTACTTATTTATCCATTATCTCATACTGAGACCCAGTCTATGAAAGAGTATATTCTAGAGAAATTTCCACAGGGATTTATCCAGCCTTCCTCCTCTCCTGCAGGAGCAGGTTTTTTCTTTGTTGAGAAGAAGGATGGGGGTCTCTGTCCGTGTATCGGTTATCGAGATCTATATAAAATCAGTATCAAAAATTGATGCCCTTTACCATTTATCTCTAAATTGTTTGAACAACTATGACAAGCCAGAGTATTTACTAAACTGGACTTACGCGCTGCCTACAATTTGATCCACATCCGTTCCGGAAAGGAATGGAAAACTGCTTTTAACACACGAGATGGGCACTACGAATATCTTGTTATGCCCTTCAGCCTCTGCAATGCCCCTGCAGTTTTTCAATCAATTTCGTGACCTCCTGGGTCATTCAGTGGTTGTATATTTAGATGATATACCGTATATACTCGAGTATAAGTCGAATTTTTTAGGCTTTAAAATTAGCCTGAAAACCTAACCTCGACTTATACTCGGGTCAAGGCCTAATAGTTCTTTGGATCGCTGGAGGTCTGGAATGTCTTCATGCATGTATTGATGAAAGCAGTGGCACCTAACGTGCTAACGTATGTCTAAAGGTGTTGTGTAGATTCCAAAAATATATAGTTTTGGGGGGGGAATTTCCATGTTTCGGGACTTTCCTTAGAAAATTAGGGATAAGGGCTGTGTAGGCTGTTCAAATACAGAGCACTTTGATTTTTTCTTGTAATGCATTTGTGCATGCGTCCCATTGAGCTAGTGGTGGCCCAGTTTCTGTGTGCATCCACGCATATGGCATACCGTGTTGATTCAGAACATGTGGGAGATTGATATTTAGTTGGGGGTTTTATGTGTGGTGGCATTTCAAAGTTTTGGGGCGTTTGAAATTCAGGAGCACAGGCACTTTGATTTTTTCTGTTAATTACACTGGTGCATGCGCCCATTTGAGCTAGTTGGTGGTCACGCCCCTTGTGCATCCACGCATATGGCAACCGTTGATTCAGGGCATTTGGAAGATTGAATTGGACAAGGTTTTTACATGACATGGAAATTTGCCGTGATTTTTTAACTTTGAATTGTATTTTATAAATTTTTCCTGAAAATCTGGTGGTAAGAAAGCGAAATGTTACACAAAACTGCACCCACACCATTGGTGGGGATGCATAAAAGAATCACACCATTGGTGTAGCTGAAGGTGTGTAGAGTCCAAGGAATATATAGTTTGGGGGGTATTTTACTAAGAGGGGTGTTTAGTCTGACAAAATCTGAAAAAGTTGCTGCAATTGGGCACTGTTCATTGGCTCACTTTGTGGCTAGTTGATTCCACGTCTGCGTGTGGAACCATAATAGGGCATACCGTTTGATTCAGGACATTTGGGAGAGATTGATATTTGGTTAATTTTTTTACATTACTTGGGATTTTGGCATGATTTCTACTTTTGAGAGAGTGTTTTTTTCAAATTTTTTAGAAATCTGCTCTAAACTGTGAACTTCTACGAAGAACTGCGCCCACACCTGATGGTTACAGAAGAACAAACTACAGAATTCGTAGATAAAGGTGTGTGGATTCGAGAAATATATGGTTTGTGGGGGTGTGTTTGTGGGGAAAAAATTGCGGACTGTTCAAATTCAGATTGACTGATATTTTTTGCTGTTTCTGAGCCATTGTGCATTGTTCACTTTGTGTCTTTTGGCTTCCACGTCCACGTGTGTAACCACACATATGGCATACCGTTGATTCAGGACATTGGGGATTGATATTTAGTAGCTTTTTTACATTCCATGGGGTTTTGGCATGATTTCTACCTTTGAAGTTGTTTTTGTTCAGTTTTTCAGACAAATGCGAATTTCTCGAAGAAATGCGCCCAAACCATTCATGGTATGAATGAAACAAACTACAGCGTTACGTAGCTGAAGGTATGTAGATCTGAGTATATATCAGTTTTGTTGTGGTGGGGGTATTTCCAAGTTAGAGGGGTGTTGTTTGAAAAATCTGGGAAATGCTGTTATTGGCCTCACTGCGCATTGTTTTACATTTTGACTAGTCGTATCCACGTCCGTGTGTGAACCACACTATGGCATACCATTTGATTCAGGACATTTAGGAGATGATATTTGGTAAGTTTTTTACATTACATGGGTTTGGTGTGGATTTTGTAACTTGAACTGTATTTTCTCTATTTCCAGAAAATTGTGTAGAAAGGCGAAATTCTATGAAGAACTGCGCCCACACCATTGATGTATGAATGAACGAACTACAGTGCTACATAGCTGAAGGTGTTTAGATTTCAGGAATAATAGTTTTGGTGGGTGGGTATTTCTGAGTTATAGGGTGTTTTGTGGAAAAAAACTGCCACGACTGTCCAAATTCGGAGTTGGCTAAATATTTTCGCTGTTTCTCAACCATCATTGCTTGCCAAACATCGTGGCTTTCGCTTCCACGTCCGCATGGGTAACCACACATATGGCATACCGTTTGATATCAGGACATTTGGGAGATTGATATTAGTAACTTTTTTTACATTCGTCAGGTTTGGCATGATTTCTTACTTTTGAAGTGTTTTTTGTTCATTTTTCAGAAAAGTGCGAACTTCTACGAAGAACTGAGCCCACACATTGATGGTATGAAGTGAAAGAACTACAGTGCACTAGCTGAAGTGTTTAGATTCAGGATATATAGTTTGTGGGGGTTATTTCTGTAGTTACGGGGGGGTGTTTTGGGAAAAACTGCAGACTGTCCAAATTCGGAGTTGGCTAAATATTTTCGCGTTTCTGAGCCATCGTGCATGTCTCACTTTGTGGCTTTCGCTTCCACGTCCCCATTGTAAACCACACTATGCCACCGTTTGATTCAGGACATTTGGGAGATTGATATTTAGTAACTTTTTTTAGATTCCATGAGGTTTGGCATGATTTTTACCTTTTGAAGTTGTTTATGTTCGTTTTTTCAGACAAATGCGAACTTCACAAAGAAACTGCGCCCACACCATTGATGGTATGAATGACACAAACTACAGCGTTACATAGCTGAAGGTGTGTAGATTTCAGGAATATATAGTTTTGTGGGGGCTATTTCTAAGTTACGGGGTGTTTTTTGTGGAAAAACTGCAGACTGTCCAAATTCGGAGTTGGCTAAATATTTTCGCCGTTTCTGAGCCATCGTGCATGTCTCACTTTGTGGCTTTCGCTTCCACGTCTGCGGTGTTACCACACAATATGGCATACCGTTTGATTCAGGACATTTGGAGATTGATATTTAGTAACTTTTTTTTACATTCCATGGGGTTTTGGATGATTTCGACCTTTTTTGAACGCTGTTTGAGTTCATTTTTTTTTTAAAATCTGGTTAAAAGTGCAAATTTCTACGAAGAACTGCGCCCCACCATGATTGAATGAATGAGAAATACAGCGTTACATAGCTGAAGGTGTGTAGATTTCAGGAAATATATAGTTTGTGGGGGTATTTTTGAGTGGGGGGTGTTTTGTGGAAAAAACTGCGACTGTTCAAATACAAACTGGCTTAATTTTTTTTGCTGCTACTGACATTTGGCCTGGTCACGCTCTGGGTAGTTGGTAGCCATGTCTCTGGGTACACCCATGCGATGTGGCATACCGTTTTATTCGGAGGGGTTAGGCTTTCATATTTGAGATGGTTTTGAACTTTCCTCCACAGTTTTTAGCTGGAAATTCGACATTTGATTTTGTCTTGATTTTACAGTTGAGGAAAAAAAGGAAAATGTGGAGAAAGAACTTACAATTTGACGGAAGAGCTGCGTCCGGGGTATCTGCATTTTGATCGAAACGAACCTCACTCGTAAATCGTGCGAGTGTTGTAGTTTCTAAAAAATATTCATTGTGGGGATAGTTTAGATAATTGGTAGATATTCTATGTTAACTGTTAGTAGTGGTTACACATTTTAATTTGGTGTTAATATTCTAGGAGGTGCAGTTTAGTTTGGGGGGTTCTCTGTACAGGAAAAGTCGGGGGGTACCTACATATATTTATCGTTGTACTCAGGAGTATCTGAGCTTTTAGAAAACAGTAAGAGTTTTGTGCGTAACCTTAAGTAACTATAAGTAAAAATGGGAAAATCCATTGAAAATTTGCAAAATTTTTTAATTTTTACATATTTACCCATAATTCCAGTAAAATTTCCAAAAGAAAATTACAAAAATTCTGTTACCATGTTAAAGTACACTTTGTGCTGAAAAAAACCATGTATAATATCCTGATTTACTGCAAGGTTTTCCTACTGTAAAATAGTCTAAAGCGATTAAGGGCAAAATCCTGAAAATTCTCTGGCAGTTAACGCAAAAAAAAATGAAAATCTCCTGGCAGTGAAAGGGTTAATGCAAGTAAGTCACCACCACCAGGAAGGTAGGTATAACAGTTATACCATTCAGGGGCGATTTTCAGGTTTTTTAGCACTTGAGGCAAACTTTGTAAGGGCTGGGCCACAGTAGTGTTCTTAGGCACTACAGTTGCGTTTTTGAAATTGTTAACTTGTGTGAAACAAATGCCAGTGCATTGAAATGGGGTGGCCACATTGTATTTGCTGCGTTGTTTTCCGTTATCGGCACACATGTGATCACCATTTTTTGTGATTACATGAGCTCCAATTTCAGAATATTGCACAAATGAACAGTAACACAGGGTATAAATGCATGTGGCTTTTCACGCACGTACGTCCAGTCCACACAGCCTTAAGGAGTGCTTAAAAGTTAAAGGTGGTGTGTATAGTTTTGTGGTGGGTGTGGATAAACTTTTGGGAACCTACTCGGAACATGCCTACTGGAATTTTGCCATTGGGAAAACATGTGACGACAACTGAATACTCAGCACTTGAGTGACTGATGGGCGTCAGTGTCTTGAAGTGTGATATGGGAAGTGCGGCTCTTGTTGTGGTTAAAGCTGGGCTTCATTTATTTTCGTTTGCACTTTAACACACTTATCCTTGCTCAATGACCACTTTTTATGACTATTAGACTATTAATCCCCATCAGTAAGGTTCTGGTTCAAATTGAAAGTGCCATGATGTTCTTTTGTTTAACTATCTGGCGACATGTGGGCAGTGTGTGTCTGTTTCTTAAGTCCAGGTAATGCAGAGTAATTCTACCATACCCCCCAACCATCATGGCTTGAATAGGTGGATGGGGAAGTGCTGCAATGTTGCGGTGGGTTGGGGCACGGCATTCTAGGGTGTGGACCAATCTGGGTCGTGTCTGTGATGTGTGTGGTGTCAGGAGGCTTGGATGTGACATTTGGTGTCGCGATGTTGGGGGCATGGCCACGCTGTTTCAAAGTGTGGGCATATCGTCCATTTAGGGCGTGGATGTGGTGTTTGGGGGAGTGCCTGTGACGTTTGGGGGTGGTGCTGTGAGGTTTGGGGGCATGGACAGGATGTTTGGTATGTGGGTGTGATTGGGGAACAGACCTTGGATGTTTGGGGGTATTGCCATGATGTATGGGGGTGGACCATAATGTTTTGGGGGTAACCACAATATCTGCGTAGTGGTCACAACATTGGGGGCATGGCAGTTATCTTTGGGGGGTGGCCTTGATGGTTGGGGTATGAGCATGACCATGGTGTTTGGAGGCGTGGACCGTGATGGCAATATCTGGGGGCGTGGTCACATTCCAGGAGGCTCTGCTTTAAATTTCTTAGCAATAACATAAAGGTGATCATATCCCCAATAGTAACAGTCTTTCCAGGGTTTATATTTAAAAACTTCCAGGAGCAAATTGTAATGTCTTAAGACCTTAAGGGAAATATCTGGTTCCCTTTATAGAAGCTGTTGTTCTGTGTGTGCAGCTCTCTTGAGTTGTGTAGCCGTACATTACGCTGTATGTGTCACTCAAGTGGACTCTTGTGGTTGAAGTCGGGCCAGCACACAGAGCCAGGCCCTTCTTTTGAGTTACTGAATTGGGGAATCCACACTCTGCAAGTGACAAGCAGGATTTTATTGTTCAAACTGGACTTCATGGGCGTCGGCCCTATTAGAGGGCATCGTCATTATGTGGAAGCATCAGCGGTGTGGCTGTGTGTGAGGTGAGCGCATACATACCTACATACATAATACATACATACAACATACATGATTTCTGCTTATATAGTAGAAGATGATTTCAGTTTCTCCTTCAGCTAAATCTGTCCTTGAGTGAGAATTTAAAATTATAGTTATAAAATATAATATAGTATACATCTCTAAATAACTACTTAAGAGGCACATTAAAATGTCGAAAAATTGGGGGGGGGGAAGTTTAAATATAATTTGCATCACTTCTTCCATAAAGGTTTACTGGCAAACTTTGCATTTTGCACTTGATATTGTACAAAGCAATCAATGAGCACAATATTGCGTGAGGGGCAAGCCACACTGCTTATGTGTTATATTCTTGTGCATAAGTAAACAAGTTATAAGTAAAGATTTTATTCTAAAATTTGTTTTCCTCATTATTTTATATGCAGGAGGAATGTGTCCATTCAGACACATCAGTGGAGAGAAGACAGTTGTCTGTAAAAAATTGGTTGCGGGGTCTCTGCAAGAAGGGAGACCAGTGTGAATTCTTGCATGAATATGACAGACCAACATGCCAGAGTGCTATTTCTATTCAAAATTGGTAAGAATTAGTGTTGTTAATAAGATTGTCTTCACTGACTCTGTTTTTCATAATTTTGAATTTCTTGATCTGTGTGGATTGCTGTTTTAGTGCCTTGTATTTGAAGGAATAGTTCACTGCAATAGTAAACTATTCCTTTAATGCATTGTCAAAGACGAGAGGTTAAGGGAGCTATTCCTACCTTCCGTTTCAATCCATGTCGTGGAACCAGGAACAAAGATAATACACTTTTCACGCTATCCTCCTCTGTCACAATATAAAATTACTGACAGCTTCTGGTTCTGATTAACTATAGCGATAATGCGTGCTATAGTTAATCAGAACCAGAAGAGGTCGAGCCTTCAGTGTGACAGCAAAGGCTCGTGCGAAAGGTAAGTTTCTCGATCTTCGTTCCTGACTCCACAGGCATTGATTGAAGCACAGAAGGTAAGGAATAGCTTCTTAATCTCCCGGTCTTCAATCAATGCATTAAAAGAATAGTTTACTTTTGCAGTGAACTATACCTTTAAAAAGGGACTGCATTCCCAGCTAGGAAATTTTCTGATGAACCAGTATTAGTATCTCAAGGGTTTGTCCGTAGTCTTGTACTGTGTTTGCCTATTCATTAACCTATTCACCTACTTTTTAACCTATTCCTAAATGTTTATTCTATACCAAACTTAGTTTTAGGCATTTAAAGTACATAAGGACAAAATTATATCCCTAACTGTAAGAATAAACAGACATTTGGCAAGGGGTATTTTATCTTAAGAGGAGAGACCAAAAGACTAGAGGCTGTACCTGTAGATTTTAGGAAAGCTATTTTATCTGAAGCAAAGTAAACATTTCTACACTGAGGAACAGTTACTGTTGTGTAATGCTCGAACTGAAAAATTGTGCTGGCTGAAATTCTAACATGTCTAAATGAGGTTAGAGGATTCTTGGACAGGCAGAATATATCTGGGGTTATAGCTGATGAATGTACCCATGTGTGGGCAGTGCGATTGGTTGGTCTGGAGTACTAGAGTACATACATTGGTAGGCTGTAGGAAACGTTACTTTTTGCTGCTTTAGCGTAGACAGGTTTGAACTGGATGAACTGATGTTTTTCCAACCCAAAGGTACGGCTGAACTATTCTGAAAAAGGAGAATTTTGATTGTTATCTTGTCACATATATGTAAAAACAGAATAAAGCCCAACGCCCAAACAGTGGGGAGAAATAGTCCACTCCTGGTCAGATATGCCTGGTTCCCCCTCTCTCTTTGTCAGATATGCCTGGTAATTCTCTTTGTCAGCTATGCCTGGTTCCCCTGAAAATTGTATTGGTCCACTTGCCAAAAGGGTTAAATACACTTACACTTTTTTTTTTTTTAATTTTTAAAATCTTTGAAATGGAAAGGGTTCAGAGAAGGGCAACTAAATTAATAAGGGGATTGGAGGAGCTTGATAATGAAGAGAGAGATTGGATAAGTTACAATTGTGTAAGCTAGAGAAAAGGCGCTTGCAAAGGCTTGTTTATTGTACAGTTCAAAAAAGTTGGATAAGTTTTCTGCAACAGGAATGTTGCAATTTATTGGTATTGATATATCTTAGTAGAGTTGATCCAGGGATATTTCGATTGCACTGGAGTCGAAGGAATTTTATTTCCCTTCATAAGCTGGGTGGGGTTTTTTTTTGCCTTCTCTGGCTCAACAGTTAGGCAGAAAATTATGGTATTGCTAGATGGGTTGGACTGGATGGACATGTGTCTATTCAACCTCAAATACTATACTAAGGCTGTCCTGTGTGTGGCTTATTCTCGTTTATCAGTTGTTATACTATGATGTGGCGGGCATCAAAGGAAGACTAATAATTACCACTTTAGTGATTATAAATATAGTTACTGCAAATCGGTAAATTTCATGTTCACATTTTTGGTTAATAGGGAGTGCAGCAATAAAGAGTGTCTCATTTTTGCACATGACCCAGAATCAAAGATAAAAGACTGTCCATGGTATGACAGGGGCTTCTGTAAGCATGGTAAGTTAAAAAGGGTTTGTACAATATGTGACTTAAAGGACAGCTATCTGTAAACATTTACATTTAAAATTGAAAAGTGCCTGGGGCAGGGAGTAGGATTGATTATTTCACATCTCCCAATATTGTTTCGCTACAGCAGATACAATTTTCATCTGCCAGTGCCCTGGGCCTTCTTGTATTAAAGATAGTGGTGAAACACTCAAAAGCAGTTTTCTTCATTAATGCTGCTACTCAGAAATGATATCGGGAGTTACGAAAGTGCCAATACTTTTAATTTAACTTTTTTTGGATAAAACTTTACAAGCACTATAGTTCTTTTTAAGCTAAAGAGGTTTGACAAATTACTATGCTTAGCAGTCAGGTTAAATGTAAATCTGTAAAATGAACAGCAGCTCCAATGTCCTCCCTGTGTCACATGTTCATAGTGTTCTGTGTACAGGTGCAGTAGGGAACACTTTCTTTCAGAACACAAAGTACCGTAGCAAAAAGACAAGCTGCAACACCACATTCTGATCATCAGTTAAATTAATCTAATTGTATCCATTTTTAAAAGTGTGGGTGGTATACAGCAATATATTTTGGAATTGATAGGATTACCTGACCTGGTTTGCGAACAAGACCTTCCTTAATCAAATGATTAATACAGGAACCCCTCTTCCCCTTACTCAAACATTAAACAACAACCAATAAAAAACAATATGTTTTGTAATTCCTTCTCTTAACTTATTCATAGTGTTAAAGGACGATTATACTCTCCCCAATCCTCACCTCTTCTCAAACCTTAGTACCCAGGGTGAGGACCTGAATCACTAAGTCCTCATCCCTGGTGCACTTTATAAGTCAGTAATACTTACCCAAAGTTTTCTTCATTTCCCTGGGGTAGTTCGCCTCCCAGACTGTCCGTATCCAGCCAATGGGAAGATGCACTTCTAGCATAGCGCGTCCTTCCCATTGGACTGTCTGGGAGGCAGAGCTACACGGGGGAGGGGAGACTTTGTGTAAGTATTACTTGATTTAGAAAGTGTACCCAGATTGTGAGGACCATGGGTACTTGTAGGGATGGGGGAAGGTTTTAGGTCTTCAATTGTCCATTAATAAATTAACATTTAAAGGGCATGTCCACCCCCAAAAATATACTCCCCCCAAACTACTGGCCCACCATGTAGTGTAGTTTAATCCTACCTCACATCCCAGCCCCATAGGGTTCTCCTGTAGTCCCCCCCCCCCAAAGTCCCAAAAACTGCCCATCAGGAGGATAGCAGAGTCCATATAGGACTTGCCTCCTACCTGGCCTCCGGGAGAAGTTGGCATGCGTACTGCAGCCCTTCTCCCCCTCCCTCCCTCTCCCGATTCCCTCCCCCAGCTTTAAACCCTTAAGTAGAAGATTCCCCCTGGTGCTCCCAGCCCCCAACTGCTATATTATATTTAAGAAAGCTCCCCAAACTTTACTTACCTCTCCTCTTTCCTCTGCCGAAGTGAGCTGCCGGCAGCCGCGTCCGTGATTGGCTGCCGTTCAGCAATCACAGACGCGGCTGGCCGGTCCCGCCCTCTGCTTGCATTTTCTCGCAAGCAGAGGGCCGGGAGTGCGGCGGAGGGAAAGAGGAGAGGTAAGTAGAGTTGGGGAGCTTTCTTAAAATATAAATATAGCTGTTGGGGGGGAGACCAGGGGGAATCTTATATGAAAAAATGTTTTTTACGGTGGACATACCCTTTAATTTCATCATAATATAATGCTGCCAAAATTCTCTTATTGGATAACACAAACAGTAGTAGAGCAAATATTTTAGGATAACAGGTGAAAGGAGGAAAACTTGTACAAAATATAAATGATATTTCTTCACAAAGGTATGCAATCTTAATAGGCAATCAAGTAATTACAAATATATTCTGACATAGAGATGTCTTAGTTGCCTTGTCTAATTCTTATTAGTCTTTCATGATGGAAAGCTGTTTCTGGACAGCAACATTATCCACATACAAATCAGAGCACTTTCAATGCACTGCGTATATGATGTCGGCTTTTTTGTGTTTCGGGATTGAATCCAGGGGGTCTAAGTGTAATACAGCTGCAGGTCTGAGAATAGACCCAGACAACCTTACCACAATGTGCAGTTCAAACTCAACAGCACCATTGGGTGACCTATTACTTATTAGTAATTACCACAGCAAGTTGCAGATTTATAGTTGCTATGGGGTTTGGACTTGGGAGCCCAGGATACTGATAACCCCCACCTCCACCTTAAGCGATAAAGCTAAAGGAGCTAAAAGCTCCACAAAAGTATAAAATGAAATAGAGCCTTCTTAAACAGAAGGTACCTCACAGCCTTATGTTATTAAAATAGCACGCCCTAATAATCTAACATATAACCAAATAATCTCATTACTGGGTTCCTAGAGAAATGGGCAGGGACATGCAAATTATCTTTATATCGTTTTCATACAGATCTAGTTGAAAAAAACTTGCTTCAGAGCACTTTTTAATATCTGATAACTGCTTTTATTCAGTATTATTAAATCCTGGTTATACCTGCCTGGCTTTACCACTAAGCAAAAGGCCTTGCAAATGAGCGCCTTCATCCCAACTAATTCAAATTGTTTTAGCCAATCAGTCCACTACTAGTTACCCAATCAAATGGATCAGGTTTAAACATAGTTTTGGCAATTGGGCCTGGTAGAGCTACCGAGTCTAATAGGGCATTTCATCTGTAGGTACAAGGACAGGAGGATTTAAATCAATACTTTAGTAGCAGTCTCCATAGCTTAATACCGAGAAACCAATACACAAAAAATACAGAAAACAGAGATAATAAATGGTAATATCAGCACCGCTTCCACCAATTTGTACCAGATCACTGCTTTTGAAATGATTATGGGTAGCATGGCACACTGGGCCTGATTTACCACATGTGCTGCGCTAAAAATAGAGGTTAAAATTGTGCTAACCTACCGTATACTCGAGTATAAGTCGATCCGAGTATAAGCGAAGTACCTATTTTTACCTGAAAATTTTTTAAAAACTGATTGACATCAAGTATAAGCCGAGGTAGAAATTAGTTGCCCTTTAAATGGACAGCAGAATTCCCATACGGTAATCCAGTACCAGTAACCCCCAATTGCTTGGCACTCAGATGTTTGGAAACTACAAACTCCCAGCATGCTTTGTTTTAATAAGCTTACCATCATTACAATTCTCCTAAAACACCATATAGTAAAGGGCCCTCTGACCCCCATATAGTAAAGGACTCTCTGATCCCAATAGTTAAAATGTCACCTGAGAGTTGTAGTTTCAAGCTGTCATTTGCACTGTACTTGCAGCTGTTTTTGCCCCAAAACTGAGGAGACCCATCAGATTACAGCATCCAGATGAGCAGCGACAGTGCTGAGTGAGTCCAGCAGCCAGACTGCAGGAAGCAGGAACGATTGTAAAGGCAAGAACAGCTCCTGTAACTTTCTATGCAGGTTAACACAGCGCCACCTACTGGTTACTATCCGCAATTGCAGAATTTGGAGCTAAATTAGGACTTGATCGAGTATAAGTCGAGGTTAGGTTTCAGGCTAACTTTAAAGCCTGAAAAATTTGACTTAACCAAGTATATACGGTTATTGAATAGGTTAGTGCATGTTAACTCCATAATTGCACTGGCTGCACGGTTTCACAAAAGACACCTGTGCAACCGGTGCAATGTTTTAATAAAGGATTAGTATAGTATGATTTATGGTTGAATAAAGACATACGTCCATCCAGTTCAACCCATCTAGCAATATCCTCATTTCCTGCCTAACTGTGATCCAGAGGAAGGCAAAAAAAACCCCACCAAATTTATGAAGGGGGAAAATTCCTTCCTGACTCCAAGTTCAATCAGAAATTTCCTGGATCAATTCTACTTTATGTATCATACCAGTAACCTGCAACATCCTTGTGCAGAAACTCATCCAGCTTTTTTTGAAACGACCAATGAACCTGCCATAAAAACGTCCACTGGAAGACAGTTCCATAGCTTAACGTTCTCACAGTGAAAAAACCCTTTCCGAGCTTGAAGCCTAACCTTTTTCTTCAAGTCTTAAGGGATGTCCTTGTGTCTTTTGACATGTTCTATGGTGAACAATGCCCCAGATAGTTATTGTATTAATGTGTTTATACACAGAAATCATATCCCCACGCAAGCGCCTTTTCTCCAGCGTACATAATGTTAACTTTTCCAGTCTCTCTTCATATTTAAGCTCCCCCAATCCCTTATTAATTTAGTTGCCCTTCTCTGAACCCTTTCCATTTCAAAGTGTCCTTTTTGTACACAGGATTCCAAAATTGCACTGCATATTCAAAAAGGCATTGAATTCAACATTGAATTTCATCTGCCACTTAGCAGCCCAATGTGACAGTCTATCTAGATCCCCTTGCAACATTGCACATCCTCTGAAGTTTTTAATGGTCGACAAAGTTTTGTGTCATCAGCAAACACAGAAACCTTGCGAGTAATACCCACTTCCAAATCATTAATAAATAGAACCCTGTTGCAACCCACTTAGCACTTAGTCCATAATGATGAAACCCCATTAACAACTACTCTCTGTATCATATTCATTAACCAATTTTTATCCATGTACAAATGTGACTCCCCAGACCAACAGACCTTAGCTTTATCATTAGTCGCCTATGGGGAACTGTATCTAAAGCCTTTGCAAAATCCAAGTAAACTACATCTACTGCAGTGCCAGAGTCTAAATTTCTACTACTTCCTCATAAAAGCCAAGCAAGTTAGTTTGACAAGATCTATTCCTCCTAAATCCATGCTGGTTACTACTTATAATGTCAGTCCTTGAAACACTCTAGAACATGTTCCCTTATTAAACTTTCAGGATCTCCCCCACTGAAGTTAAACTTACAGGCCTGTAATTACCCGGCTGTGAACGACTACCCTTTTTGAATATTGGAATAACCTTAGCCTTTTCCAATCCAGAGGCACACCACCGGACATGAGGGAATCTGCAAAAATAAGAAACAATGGCCTAGATAAAACTGAAACGTAGCTCCTAAGTACCCGAGTACCTTGAGTGGATTGCTCCACTTTTAACTCCAAAATTTAAGACCAGCTAATGGCTGGTCTTAAAAATGGCGCTGGGGTAAAATTCCTTTTGGGATTTCCACAAGGTGCAAATCCATATTAAAGGGCATGTACCCCCAAAACTATAATCCCCCCAACTACTGGCCCCACAATGTAGTGTAGTTTAATCCTTACCTAACATCCCAGCTCCATAGGGTTCTCCTGTAGTCCCCCCCCAAAGTCCCAAAAACTGCCACCAGGAGGCTAGCAGAGTCCATATAGGACTCTGCCTCCTACCTGGCCTAGGTAGATTTTTGCCATGCGTACTGCAGCCCTTCTCCCCCTCCCTCCCCTCCCTCTCCCTCCTCCCGATTCCCTCCCCCTAGCATTTAACCCTTTAGTATAGGCTTCCCACTGGTCCCCCAGCCCAACCGCATAATTTATTTTAAGAAAGCTCCCCAAACTCTTACTTACCTTCCTCTTTCCTCCGCTGAAGTAAGCTTCCGGCAGCCGCGTCCGTGATTGGCTGCAGCTCAGCCAATCACAGACGCGGCTGCCGGTCCCGCCCCTCTGCTTGCATTTCTCGCAAGCAGAGGGCCGGGAGCGCGGCGGAGGAAAGAGGGGAGGTAAGTAAGAGTTGGGGGGCTTTCTTAAAATAAAAAACTATGCGGTTGGGGCTGGGGGACCAGGGGGAAGCCTATATTAAAAGTTTGATTTAAGGGTGGACTACCCTTTAAATACTTAAAGCCATATTTGCACAGAGCAATTTGTGGCTCTGGGTAAATGACTCCCACAGTGTGTTACTCTGGTGGTCTGGCACAAAGCAGACCGTGCACTTACTTTAAACAAGGTAAACCAATTTTAATTACATTAACACTATTGCAATGATTTAATAACAATATAAACCGCAATGGATAGGATTAACAGGGCACTAAATCCCTAGTGGGAGGGTGCTACCTGAAAGATAGATAGTATAAGAGGAAACAAACCAAAAAAACGGTATTAGGTGCACTCCAAATAATGTATATAAAAATTCCTTTATTGTACTAGGGGAATAGCAAAATTAAAAACATTTAAAAACACAACAACCTGTGATGTGTGGCCTTGCATATATAGTATAAGTAGAACTGTGGCTAACAAGTGTATCCTAGTAATAATTGCAACCATATAAGCACATGTAATAGTTAGCATGGATAATCACAAATACAGCGTATTATATTCAGCAGCTAAGATAAGTAGACCATATAGTTACCGTGCAGCAACAGTAGCGGTACAACAAAAGGTGCAGAGGCAGACACCATTGGAGCAAATATATCTGTTGTATTCAATTAGATCAACTGGACTTGAAGTTTAGTTCTTGAAGACGTTTCGCTAGTCATCCGACTGGCTTTCTCAATTCAGAATGACTTGTACAAGAATCTGTGGCATTTCTGTACCCTGGAAATCCCAATTAGCATATCACAGCCAGGTGTTAAGGGCGTGATTGGATAGTGGCTAAGAGGTGTTATAGGAACGCCCAGAGTAAGGTGTCAAAACAGCATGTACATGGCAGACAGTTGGTGTCGAACCCCCCCACCTCTATTTAGGCTTGGTTTCTTTATTTTCATAAATGGCCTCCTTAACACCTCTCTTGAACCAGTCACATTCCTTTGCCAATATGTTAACATACAATCTTCAAAGGTATGTCTTTATCCTTAAGATGCAGGTACACGGGGGGGGGGGGGGGTCTTTCTGACAAATTAAAAGATGATTTGGTCTCCAGAGAATTACCAACCACCTTGGACGAACTTAGCTTTGAGTATTTAGATTGACACACCGCCATAGAGAATGTCTTGCTGAGAAGGAATATAGTAAGAGGTCCTTTCCACCTTTTGGCTGCACGCTTTGTCAACCCCCTCCCAAGTCTCCACCGCAGTTCTTTAATGACCACCCCAGAGGAATCCGTGCAGATTGGTAGAGCCCATCTTTCTGAGAGAGAAGTTGCGAAGACGCAATACTGGCCTTTGTCTCTATTGTGGTGGTAGGGGCCACTTCGCCAAATTTGCCCATTTAAACAGGGAACACCAATGCTCAGATATGAAAGGGGTGATTCATCTGGGCACGTATCCAATTTCACCCTACCAGAACTTCTACCGTTCAACTTTATTTTAATTTTCAACCTTACAACTGTTGGCATTTATTAACCCTGGGCAGCTGGGAATTTTTGGATTCCACTTTTGTCAAGCAATCTGACTACTCCCCACCGAGTCCGCACTATTGATGACAAGCCACTATTTACCAATGTTCTCAATCTACTATTAAGATACTCTTATGGGTTTACCCCTTCATCAGGAACACATTTCATTTTCGATTACTGAATGCCCTTCTACTCATATTGTCCTGGGCTTCCCCTGGTTAGGCGCCATAACCTAATTTGACTGGCATACTAATATTTCCCAGTGGAGTTCCTATTGTCAGAACAAATGTCTTGTCCTCCTCTTCTGTTCTCATAACTCTATTAAAACCATTCAGCTACCTACTCTATAAAGAATTCTCAGACATATTCTGTAAGAAAGCTGCAGAGAAACGTCCTCCTCATTGGACATGATTGCCCATCGAACTTCTTCCTGGGACCATACCACAAAGAGGTCTACTTATTTATCCATTCTCATACTGAGACCCAGTCTATGAAAGAGTATATTCTAGAGAAATTTCCACAGGGATTTATCCAGCCTTCCTCCTCTCCTGCAGGAGCGGTTTTTTCTTTGTTGAGAAGAAGGATGGGGGTCTCTGTCCGTGTATCGGTTATCGAGATCTATATAAAATCAGTATCAAAATTGATGCCCTTTACCATTATCTCTAAATTGTTTGCAACCTATGACAAGCCAGAGTATTTACTAAAAATGGACTTACGCGCTGCCTACAATTTGATCCACATCCGTTCCGGAAAGGAATGGAAAACTGCTTTAACACACGAGATGGGCACTACGAATATCGTGTATGCCCTTCAGCCTCTGCAATGCCCCTGCAGTTTTTCAATCAATTTCGTGACCTCCTGGGTCATTCAGTGGTTGTATATTTAGATGATAAGTATATACTCGAGTATAAGTCGAATTTTTTAGGCTTTAAAATTAGCCTGAAAACCTAACCTCGACTTATACTCGGGTCAAGTCCTAATTTAGATCCAATTCTGCAATTACAGATAGTAACCAGTAGGTGGCGCTGTGTGTTAACCTGCATAGAAAGTTACAGGAGCTGATCTGCCTTTACACTTCCTGCTTCCTGTATTCTGGCTGCTGGACTCACTCAGCACTGTCACTGGAATCTGTAATCTGATGGGTCTCCTCAGTTTGGGGCAAAAAAACAGCTGCTAGTTCAGTGCAAATGACAGCTTGAAAACTACAACTCTCAGGTGAAATTTTAACTATTGGGGTCAGAGGAATAGGGCCCTTTACTATATGGGGGTCAGAGGGCCCTTTACTATATGGGGGTCAGAGGGCCCTTTACTATATGGGGGTCAGAGGGCCCTTTACTATATGGGGTTCAGGAGTATTGTAAATGATGGTAAGCTTAATTAAAAGTTTACTGAACTTTGCCACGCCACATGTTTAGAAACTGAAACTCCCAGCAACAAAGCATGCTGGGAGTTGTAGTTTCCAAACATCTGGAGTGCCAAAGAATTGGAGGTTACTGGTACTGGATTTGGCTATTACTGTATGGGATTCATGTATGGGAATTCTGCTGTCCATTTAAAGGGCAACTAAAGCCTAAAAACAACACAGAATCAGAAGGCAGTAGTGGTGATAATTTCTACCCTCGACTTATACTCTAGTCAATCAGTTTTTACAAATTTTTCAGGTAAAAATAGGTACCTCGACTTATACTCGGATCGACTTATACTCGAGTATATACGGTACTAACTTTCTCTAAAGATCTTCAATCCCATAGAACTCAGGTGAAAGAAGTACTCTCACACCTTAGGCAAAACTCCCTGTATGCCAAATAAGACAAATGTCTTTTTTTTTAAGTCTGCAAAGTCCCTTCTTTGGGTTATATTATTTCCCAGGAGGGGTTTGAGATGGATCTTGCCAAAGTTGCTGCCATCAGGGATTGGCCTTTACTAGCAACAAGGCTATCCAGTGATAAATCAGTTTTGCCAATTATTACAGACAATTCATCAAGGGATTCTCTTCTCGTGTCTCTCCCATCTTAGCCTTAAACAACCAAGAAGGGAAACCCCATTCCTGTACTCCACAGGCCTTAGACGCTTTTAAAACTCTGAAAGACTCATTCTCTTCTGCTCCTGTGCTTTGCCATGCTAATCCTCTCCTCCCTTTTTACATCGAAGTTGATGCATCTAATATTGAAGCTGGTGCAGTCCTGTCTCAACACCTTGATTCTGATCACAAACTCCACCCGTGTGCCTACTTCTCCAGAAAATTCTCTGCTTCTGAACAAAATTATGATATAGGGAAGTTCAGGGAACACCGTCAAATGGGCTTTAGAGCAATGGCGACATCTTCTGGATGGCTCCTCCCTTCCAACTACTATCTACACCGACCACAAGATTTAGACACTTAAGAGACTTAACCCCGTTAGGCTTGCTGGGCACTATTTCTCCCCCCAATTTCATTTTGACTTATCGTCCCTGTTGTAGAAACTAGGAAGGCTGACGCCTTGTCCAGAAGTTTCTCCCTTTCCGAGTAAATTCCCAGTAAATTCAACCCTGGCTTCTCAATTACTAACTAGTCAATCTTATGCTCCCGTTGAGCCTTCTATTGGGATGATTTACATCTCCACCTGAATATCGACCAACTATCCTTCAACAAACACACTGTTCCAAACAAGCCGGCCACCCCGGGGTTCTTAAGACACTACCACTTCTTAACCGATTGGTATGGTGGCCAACCATGCAGAAAGACATTAAGGATTATGTATCCACCTGTGTAGTCTGTGCCTTTACAAAATTGGACCATTCTCGTCCCCAAGGCCTATTGAATCCCTTGCCTACTCCTTCTCGCCAAACCATCTTTCTATGGACTTTGTTGGAGGAGTCATACCATCATTTGGGTGGTTTTGGACCGGTTCAGCAAGATGGCACATTTTGTCCCTCTTTTAAACTCCCTTCTGCAGTGGAACTACACTTTTCATTTCCCATATTTTCCGCCTTCATGGACTTGATACCAAAATTGTTTCTGATAGAGGTCCCCAATATGTAGCTAAGTTTTGGAGATCTTTATGTAAAACCCTTGGAATCTCTCTCCAATTTTCTCCTGCATACCATCCTCAGTCTAATGGTGCAGTAGAACGCCTCAATCAGTCGTTATTACAATTCCTCCGATGCCATGTTTCCCTTTTCCAGGATGATTGGGCTGATTTATTGCCTTGGGTGGAGTTTGCTCGTAATAATACTACCCATTCTTCGACTGAAAGATCACCTTTCCTTGCTGTATATGGTCAACACCCAGTGGCTTTTAGTAAAGTATAGTATTTGAGGTTGAATAAAGACATATGTCCATCCAGTCCAACCCATTTAGCAATATCCTCATTTCCTGCCTAACTGTTGATCCAGAGGAAGGCAAAACAACCCCACCAAATTTATGAAGGGGAAAAAATTCCTTCCTGACTCCAAGTGGCAATCGGAAATTTCCCTGGATCAACTCAATACCAGTAACTTGCAACATTCCTTGTTTGCAGAAACTCATCCAGCTTTTTTTTGAAACTGACCAATGAACCTGCCATAACAACGCCCACTGGAAGACCATTCCATAGCTTTACCGTTCTCTCAGTGAAAAACCCTTTCCGAGCTTGAAGCCTAAACCTTTTTTATTCAAGTCTTAAGGGATGTCCACTTGTCCTCTGACATGTTCTATTGGTGATCAATGCCCCAGATAGTTTATTGTATGGCCCGTTAATGTATTTATACACCGTAATCATATCCCCACGCAAGTGCCTTTTCTCCAGCGTACATAATTGTAACTTTCCCAGTCTCTTCATATTCAAGCTCCCCCAATCCCCTTATTAATTTAGTTGCCCGCCTCTGAACCCTTTCCATTTAAAGATGTCCTTTTTGTACACAGGAGTCTAAAATTACATTTTGCATATTCCAAATGAGACATTACCAATGCTTTGTAAAGAGGAAGAATAACATTTTCCTCCCTTGAATCCATACCTCTCTTTATACAAGACAATACCATGCTGGCTCTGGCTGTTGCCGCCTGGCACTGCTTGCTTCCTTTAAGTTTGTTATCCACCAAAATTCCAAGATCCCTTTCCAACAGGGATTCAAGTCCAAAATGCATCCTTACATTTATCAACATTGAATCTCATCTGCCACTTAGCAGGCCAATGTGACAATCTATCTAGATCTATATAGTACTTACCTCTCTAGCCGTTCTGGTCCATCCAAGATGGCGGCGCCCATTGAATCCATGCACTGACTTCATCAAGGGGTGTAACATAATTGGAAGGCACCAGCGGCGCGAGGATTCAAATTGAAGGTGTTCATTCGGCCGGTGCCCAATTATAGCATTGTAAATCTTCTGTCTGCCGTGCTGGGTTCCTGTTTTCTGCATTATCATGATCGTGCCTTATACATAGACTCTACTAGATCCTGTTTCCAGTGTTGTGCCCCTGCTTCCATTTCCCTGCTTCTCCTGCTGAATCCTTTCCTTTTGGATCATCTTGGACCTGTTCATTGTCCTAGGCTGTATCCATTCATCTAAAGACTGTTCCAATTCTGCTGTGCCCCTTAAACCTCCTCTGTGGACCCCTATCCTCGTTGGTCCCGACTTCGCCTGACGGTAGTACAGGTACCGTACACCTATGGCACACCACTTGAAATATTGACCACGCCTGTACACTGTGTGTCATTGTAAATTGGTGTACTCTTGCCTGTTTCCTCAGAGTTTGTATCCAATAAGGTAAATTGTTTGTCCAATAATCTGTCCCCCAACAGGTGGTAACAGGATCTTATACACAGGATCTTGTGTTGCATTCAATCAGGACATCACACTGTGCAAGGGATCACACCAAACAGATCAGTCCCATCAGGGGCGCACACCATATACTTCTATCTACTTTCGATTTCTCTCCTCCTAGCCATAGAAAGCAGGGATGTCTTGATACCACAGGCAGGCTGGAGGTGTATATGTCCATTACAATACACATCACATCCTGTGTAGCATACAAAACCTTTTTCTGGATTGGCTATGACTCCAACTTGTTTTAAAAAGAGCACATCATTGGATGTTATGCTGACATTAGCACTTCCTTTCAGTATTCATGTGGAGACCCCTTAGCAGTCACAGGAGTGTGGGCGATCGTACGTGTTGGTAAATTCCAATCGATCGTGTGGTTCCCTATGGGACCGCACGAATGATCGTTCGCAGCCGAATTTGCAGCGACCAATGGACATTTGTCCCAGCCAAGTGCTCTCTTGTAGCGAGCGCTCGGTCGGGACAAATAGCCCCTTCGTGTGTACCTAAGAATCATTTGTTGTGCTAATGCTCAGAAAGGTAGGATAGCAGTCTAGATTTGAAAGTATTAATGGATAGAGTTCCAAAGCTAGGGAGTAGCAATAAAATGGTTGCAGGTTCTCTTTTGGAGGAGAGTGAGATGATCTGAGCTGCAGAGTTTAAGATAGACTGGAGAGGAGAGATAAAGCAGGCCGGGAGTCCAAGTAGCAGAATGTTACAGAAGTCAAGGCAGGAGATTATAAGGACATGCATGAGCATTTTAGTAGTGAAGCTAGAGATGTTAAGCTAGTGACATTGACTCCTCTCTTTCCTTCCATCATTACATTAACAAGGATTACTCCAAGGCAGCATGCAGATTCAACTGGGTTAATGACCATATTGTCAATAGAGAGAGAGAAGGATGTTACTTATTCCATTTGCACTTGTTCTTGTTCCTTTTATCAATAATGAGATTTCCCACTGCTATTGATACGTTTTACGGTCTTATTTATATATATTTTTTTAATAGTTACATTGTGATTTTCTAGCCAATTGTGGTTATATATTGTATTCCTTTTCTACTGCTATAGATATTTAATTCATTTTATATTGTGTACTTGTATATCTTATATATATTTTATTAAAGGGGTCTTTATTTGATCTTTACCTTTTTTTATATATTGACTTCCCCACATTCACACTAGCATGGAAATTTCTTTTTTTTTTTTAAACATGACTGGTGGGTCTACCTGGAAGATCTAGCACAGAAGCCCCGAAAATCTGTGAAACTCTGGTCTCCGAATAAGTTCAGAGTCAATAAAAGCCCATCCGTAATGCATTCAAAAGAAACACTAAATCATTAATTAATGATTACAAAGTTATTGCTGGAAAGGTTCAGCAATATAACTTCCTGATCACATCCTGCTTGAACACTTACTGTTCATTTTTTCATCAGCGTGTAGCACGTTATCAGCATTTAGTCATATGATCAGCCTCTGCCTACATTAATAGGCCCCCTCAACTGTAATTTTTTAAAAAAATATCTGTGCAGATACTTCCTATCTTTTCCAGCCTTAAAGGCTAGGCCACACTGCTACGTTTTTTTTTCTGCATTTGCGCATGCAATTGCGCTTGCGTTTTTTTCCCCAGATCATTGGAAAAGCGTCAACGCACTGAAAACACGCGTTAGTGCATAGTCCTAAAGTGCTAAAAAGTGCATATTATCATAAAACAGTGTCTTCTGATAGCATGTTACTCAGTATATTAAAGGGGAACTGTTGTCTCCAAACAATTTGCGTTTAAAAGGCCAGTTTCCTACCTTTAAAAAGAGCCATCAACCACCTCTCTACGTGCTCCACAGCCCAAGATATAAAGAAATGACTGACCAGAAAGTTAATGGGTGGGAGGCTGATATGAGACATTCCTGCTTCTCCTGCACAGTGCCGCCAGCAAGCACAGCCTCAGACTCCCTCAGTGTGTGAGGGAGACAGGAAGTCCCTCCCCCTTCCTGCTATGTGAAGGACCTGCAGCTGCAGAGAAGGTAAGGGAATCTACAGCCCTTCTCTCTCACTATGTGAAAACAGCCTTTTCAGGCAGAGTTCTTGGACCCACAGAGTTTTCAGGGGGGGGTCAGAGTGGCCCACAGCACCCGTGAGTGGGCGGGGCCACATGGGGCTGTAAGGGAATGGGACAAGGGGGGCCTGCAACTGGAGGGACCATGGGATCCATGAGTGAGAGGGACCAGGGGGCTGCAAAGGGGAGGAGACATGGGGCAGATTGACTGACAGGTTTCAGAGCAGGAAGTGCAGGGGACCTGTTGATGATGCTGCCATACAAAAATGTAAATATCTTCAAAACTGAAAAATAAACAATAAAAATAAATTGCAAAAATTCTCTGGAGAGCAATTCCTATCAATTTACCTAAAGTCATTTTTGGACCACAGTTCCCCTTTAAATGGTTAAAAATGCTCATAAACTGAGAGTACTACTGCCATACACAGTAAACTACTGTTAACAATTCAGTAAGTATTTACAACTCCATGTAATACCAATATTCAAAAAAGGTAGTCGTTCACAGCCTAGAAACTATAGACCTGTAAGCCTAACATCAGTGGTAGGGAAGGTGATGGAAACCTTGTTAAGGGATCATATCCTTGACTTTGTTTCCAGGGATCATCTTATTAGTAGTAGTCAGCATGGATTTATGAGAAATAGATCATGCCAGACAAATTTAATTGGTTTTTATGAAGAAGTGAGTAAGAAGCTAGATTCAGGCACAGCAGTGGATGTGGTATATTTGGATTTTGCAAAAGCTTTTGATACTGTGCCACATAAGCGACTAATGTATAAACTGAGGACTGTTGGCCTTGAAAAAAACATTTGTTCATGGATAGAGAACTGGTTATTGGACCGCAAACAGAGAGTGGTGGTTAATGGAGCTACATCTATGTGGTCTGAAGTTCTAAGCGGAGTGCCTCAGGGTTCTGTACTGGGGCCGCTTCTGTTTAATCTGTTTATAAATGACTTAGAAGAGGGCATTGAGAGCAAGGTCTCAGTATTTGCTGATGACACTAAACTATGCAGAGCTTTGGAAACTTCCAATGATGTACAAGTGCTGCAAGCAGACCTAGATAGATTATCAAAATGGGCAGCAGAATGGCAGATGAGATTCAATGTTGATAAATGTAAGGTGATGCATTTGGGATTTAATAATCCCTGTGCCACCTACTCCATAAATAACTCTTGTGTAATGGAAAAAGATTTGGGGGTTCTGGTAGATAACAGACTTAGCCATAGCAAACAATGCCAGGTAGCAACGGCTAGAGCTAGCAAGATATTGTCTTGTATAAAAGGGGGAATAGATTCAAGAGAGAAAAATATTATTCTCCCTCTTTACAGGGCACTGGTAAGGCCTCATTTGGAATATGCGGTGCAGTTTTGGAATCCCATATACAAAAGGGACATCTTGGAAATTGAGGCAGTTCAGAGAAGGGCAACTAAATTAATAAGGGGAATGGAGGGGCTCGAATATGCAGGCAGATTAGACAAGTTAGGGCTGTTTACATTGGAGAAGCGGACGTTGCGGGGACCTGATTACCTTATACAAATATATTAATGGGCCATACAATGAACTCTCTGGTGCATTGTTCACTAAAGGTCATATCAGAGGAACACGTGGACATCCTCTAAGGTTGGAAGAAGAAAAGAAGTTTCATCTCAGGTTAGGAAGGGTTTTTACAGTGAACGTGATGGAACGGGAAGTGTGTTCCGGCAGATGTGGTAATGGCAAGTTCATTGAATAGCTTTAAAAGGCCTGGATAAGTTTCTAAAACTAAAAAATATTGAAAATTACTGGTATTAATGCATATAGATCTGGTTGATCCAGGGATACATTCCGATTGCTGTTTGGAGTCAGGAGGGAATTTTTTCCCCCTTTTTAGCTGGTTTTTTTTGCCTTCCTCTGGATCAACTGTTAGGTAGGGTTAAAAAATATATATATATATATATAAAGAGGGTGAATAGGTTGGACTTGATGGACGTATGTCTTTATTCAACCTTAATTACTATGTTACTATCATAATGATTTCCTACATCCACAGCATTTTCACAAGCTTTTCAAATGTATTTTATAAATGGCAGTATGTGACCTAGAGGGACAATAGGAAATAATAATAACATTAACAATGATTTAACAAATAACAAATTTAACTATGATTAAAATTGATATATATATTGATATAATCATATAAATCTCGAACTCTTTCCATATTGTCTGGTTATCACAGTGTAGGAAGCAGCAATAAAGGAATTTTAAAGCAATTTAAAGGAAACTATTCAAACCAGCATCCTTGTTCATTCCCCATGGGTTTAAGGTTTGTAAGTACAGTACTCAATCCATAGCCTCCTTGTTTAGTAAGAATTTCCCCTCCTCGAGTACTTTTTTTTCACCACTTCTTTCTTTATTTGTTTTGGAAATTATTTTAAAATTCATGCATCCTGTAGTTTCTTTGTTATAAAGAATATATTTTGGCATTAAATCTGTGTAAAGTTATTTTCAGTTAAAATAAAAGCGGTTTACCCCATCCCTAAGTTTGCGGAGCCCAACACATTACTGAGCATCTGAAAGCTCAAAACAGAATCCCTATGTAGTATAATACAAGCAATGTTCATTAATTCCTTTCTCATCAGTACAAATCATCAAGATGCTAGGAAATTTGTTGCTCTGTGTTATCACCTTCAATTTGTTTGTGTACCAAAAATCAGTGGCATTCAGTTCCACTTCCGTGTCTTGATTGGTATTGAACCATTAACTCTTTCCCAAAGAATGGTCTTCTTAAATGCTTTTTATCTTAAAAAAGTTGGGCAGGGTTTTACTACTAACTAAAAAATTTAAGGGTTTTTGTCCTCTGCAATTTACACAATAGAATGGACAAAATGTTGTTCTTTCAGACATTAAGAATCCTCAACTAGTTTGTTAACTAGTGAAAATGTTACATCTTCAACTAACTTTTGCTCAACCCTCAAAGATAGAGGTGACATCCGAAACATCCTGTACAGGTTGGGAAGTTCACCTAGGGTGATAATGCACCAAAGGATTTTGACAAATTCAGGAATAAAATCAAACATCCTAAAATTGAAAGGGTATCTATACTAAAAAAAGCTAAAGCACTGTTTTACCCGTATATACTCGAGTATAAGTTGATCTGAGTATAAGTCGAAGTATCTATTTTTACCTGAAAAATTTGGGGAGTTGAGGGCTCACAAATGTTATCTTTTTCCCTGACCCCAGAGAAACAAAACATTCCAATAATACAAAAAACAGATGTTTCTCATGTTCAAAGAAAAGTCACAGATTTTGTTCTGACAAACATCTGTAACTATTTACGTCTAAGTGCTAAATTTTAACAGATATAATGTTTGTTCTTTATTACATAGTAACATATTAATTGAGGTTGAAAAAAGACAAACCTACATCTAATCCAACATTTATACCCACCTCTTTTACCCTACCTAACAGTTGATCGAGAGGAAAGCAAAAAAAAAAAAAAAGCTAAAAAAAAAGGGGCTGGTGGGGGGGTGGGATTCCTTCATGACTCCAAATCGGAAAATATCAGAACTACAGTATACAGTATGTACCGTATTAATACCAGTATTTCTCAATATTTTTTAGTTTTAGAAACTTATCCAGCCCACTTTGAAGCTGTTCAATGAATTTGCCATTACCACATCTGCTGGAAGACAATTTAACCATTCTCACTGTAAAGAAATGTTTCCTAACCTAAAGATGAAACGTCTTTTCTTCTAGTCTTTAAGGATGTCCCCAAGTCCTCTGATATGACCTATTAGTGAACAATACACCAGAGAGTTCCTTATATGGCCCTAACAGCCCTAACTTGTTTAATCTACCTGCATAGTCAAGCCCCTCCATTTCCTTTATTATTTTTGTTGCCCTTCTCTGAACTCCTTCCATTTCCAAGATGTCCCTTTTGTATATGGGATTCCAAAACAGCACTGCATACCGTACTTTTAAGATTGTGAAGGCAATTTTCTTATCTACAAAGAACAGGGCCCTAGCATTGTAAGATTTTTTTTTTTTATTATTATAATTGTTTTCAAAGGGGGTTTCAAAAGGCTCTGCTCCAACAAAGTGAATTTTAAGAACAAAGCAAGACTAACCCTAACAAAATATAAAGGAAAATAAAACCCACAATTTTACACTAAAAATGTCTTATCTAAAAACACCAATAAACTGTAAATTACCACAACAGTAAATTGCACTAAAGTAAATATAACCCCTTGAAGAACTGGATGGAAAACAGTGTGTATGTGCAGTGAGTGTGCGACAACCCTGACCTCAGTCACATGCTCCCTTGACTAATCTGTCCTGTAAAAGTATTGGCAAAAAGCTACTAGTGGGTGTGACCAACTCTAACAAGTTACTGCAGTATCTTAGGACTGGGCATGTGTAATCAGTCCATGGTGAGGCTGGGGAGAACTTATAAGTGCAGACCCTACTAGAAGGCAGTGATTAAGGAGTGGGGGGGGGGTGATGGGAGCACTCACAAAACATAAATAATTTAATGACAAATCAAACACGGATAAATATGTGAGTATTACCATTTTACTTCTCTCAGTTTGTAGTTTCAGATAATGTAAGTAGTAATTGGCATGGATTTAGGAGGAACAGATCTTTTCAAACAAATTTTAAAAAAATATTCTCCCTTTATGAAGCATTGGTACAAGGATATCTTGGAAATGGAAAAGGTTCAGAGAACGGCAACAAAATTAATAATGGGACTGAGGGAGCTTGAATATAAAGAGAGATTGGATAAGTTAATGGGATGCACACTAGAAAAAAGGCACTTGTGTGGGGATATGATCACTGTGTATAAATAAATTGGCCATACAAAAAAACTATCTGGTGCATTGTATCTAGAACATTATAGAGAACTTGCAGACATCTCTAAAGATTGGAAGGTTAGTCTTTAATTTCGGTAAAGGTTTTTTTCATTTGTGAGAAATGTAAAACTATGGAACTGTCTTACATTGGACGTGGTAATGGTAGGTTCATTGAATAGTCTTTAAAAATAAAAAATGTTGTATGTTACGGGTATTGATACGTAAAGTTGGAGTTGATCCATGGATATTTTCAATTGCCAAAGGAAGGAATTTTTCCTCCTTCATACTTTTTTTTGCTGAGTAGGTTGGATGTTATGTCTAGTACCGTATGTCTTTATTCAAACTCAAATACATTGCTATGCTAAGTCCTTGCGATCACCTGTTACTAAGTAAGCAAGACAGTTCCTAAATGGCTAAAAGCTCAGCAGAAGCAAGGTCTGTCGTGAACAGGTGGGCTTTTAAGTCTAAAAAAATTTAAAGAAGATTTGTGATAGGGCAAGATGGTCATCATTCAAAACTTTTTTATATTTTTGCTAGGGTACATGAGGGAGAGTAGGGTGGGAACTTAAATTTTGTGTATTTCCTGTATGTCTTGGGAAACCCACTCAGTTGGTGAATGCTGCCATGGAAGATGAACAACAACAAAAATTACAGTAGGTATATCATTTGCTGTTTTTGTTTACTTTCTAAGTCAGCATTCACATGATGCACATTTATTTTCAATTATTTTAATATTGATTAAAACAATATACCTGGCTCTTTAAAGTATAATATTTTTATTAAATCTTTGTTCTTTCAGGCCCACTCTGTAGACATCGTCACACAAGAAGAGTTATATGTGTTAATTACTTAGTAGGGTTCTGTCTGGAAGGGCCTAACTGTAAATTCATGCAGTAAGTAATTGCTTTTATTTTTTTTATTATTTTTGGAGTTTAGAATTTTGGAATACTCTGCCTTGTTCTTTTTACTTTTATTTTATATATTGTTTGTGTTGTTTTGCTAGTCAGAAATATGGGATGTATTTAGCAACCTGATTAGTCATATATATAGCAAGAACAAAGCATTTTGCTGGTAAAACATATGAACTAACAAGCATCTTATCTTCACTGTAAAGTGCATTGAAATATATGGAGATACTCTACATTCTTGGGAAATTAAATTTGAACTTAATGGGGAACTGTGGTCCAAAAATGACTTTAGGTAAATTGATGGGAATTGCTCTCCTGAGAATTTTTGAAATTTATTTTCATTGTTTATTTTGCATAGTTTTGAAAATATTTACATTTATGTGTGTAATATGGCAGCAGCATTACCAGGTCCCCTGCACTTCCTGCTTTGAAACCATGTCAGTGGATGACAGTCAATCTGCCCTGTGTCTCCTTCTCCCCTTGCCCCCTCCATTTGCAGGCTCCTCTTGGCCCGTTTCCCTTACAGACCCACGGGTGCCATGGCCCCGCCCGCTCGTGGGTGGCGTGGGCCACTCAGATGAACCCCCACCCACAGAAAACTGTGAAAACAGCCTCATGAAAAGGTTGTTTTCACATAGTGGGAGAGTAGGGCTGCAGATTCCCTTAAAGGACAATTATACTCACCTTTTCCCCGATCCACTGCAGCATAGTACCCAGGGTGAGGACCTAAAATCGCTAAGTCCTCACCCTGGGTTCTTTCTCTAACTCCTGCACTACTTACCGCAAATCTGCTTCGGCGATCCAGACTGTTCCACCTCTCTCCTACTGTCAGTGACAGTCGCGAGGCAGCCAATTGGAAGACACGCCTCCTTGCAGAGCGTATCTTCCTATTGGCTGCCTCACGATCTGTCATTGAAGCAGGAAGAGCGGAGGAACGAAGCGATCGGCGAAGCAGATTTGGGGTAAGTAGTGCAAGAGTTAGAGAAAGAACCAGGGTGAGGACTTAGCGATTTTAGGTCCTCACCCTGGGTTCTATGCAGCTATGGAGGAAGAGGACGAGGGTGAGGTGAGTATACTTGTCCTTTAACTTCTCTGTGGGGATCTTCACAAAGCAGGAGGGGGAGGGACTTCTTCTCTCCTGTCCTGTTACTAAAGTCTGAGGTTGTTCGCCAGCAGCGAGGTGGAGGAGCAGCCTTAATGGCCATACATCAGTGCGATATTACTTACCCGACCGAGCGCTCACACAACGTTCCTGCGATCCTGCCGGAACCACCTCTCCCAATCTTAGATTCGACCGACATGCGATCGCAAAATGAATGGGATTTTGTGATCGCATGTCTGTCGAATATTAGATTGGGAGAGACGGTTCCGGCAGGATCGATGAACGTCGTGTGAGCGCTCGGTCGGGTAAGTAATATCCCACTGATGTATGGCCACCTTTAGGAATGTCACATGTCTGCCTCCCCCCCATTAACTTTCTGGTCAGTAATTTCTTTATATCTTGGGCTGTGGAGCACATACAGAGGAGGTTGATGGCTCGTTTTAAAGGTAGGAAACTGGCCTTTCATTTAAACTTAACTTGTTTGCAGACCACAGTTCCCCTTTTAAAGAATACCTTTGCTTTCCATAATACAATTTTTTTTTTTAGAATATTTTAATTTTGCCAAGATATATTGTAAATGTGTGGAGGTTATGTAAAGTATTTATCATCCGATTTTGCAGTCCAAGATTTGAGTTACCTATGGGAACCACAGAACAGCCCCCTTTACCTCAACAAACACAGACACAGCAAAAGGTATTTGTTCATTTCCTTTATATGCGTTAACCATTTAAAGGTGTAGAATTGAATTTCTCTTGAACTTTTTTGTATCTCCAGCAAAATAATAATCAGACATTACAAAGGTCATCCTCCCTAATCCAGCTAACTAGCCAGAACTCTCCTGTCAGCCAACAACGTTCTCCACAGACAATTGGTGTCATGCAGTCCCAAAACAGTAACCTTGGGAACCGGGGGCCAAGGCCTTTGGATCAAGTCACATGCTACAAGGTCAGACATTATCTACTACATTATTATATTATTATGTGTTCACAGCAAAGAGATCTGGTTTACTAAGAAAGAATATTAGACTTGCGTATTTTACATGTTACAGTAAAATGTCTTGTTAATATTCTAAAAAAGGCATTTAATAGGATCTATAACTTGGACTGTTGGATCCCTTACTGTTCTGATGCTTAGTGTAAAATATGATTTTCATGAAATAGTAATAGTGTCTCCTGTATATCACACCAGGAAGCTCAGAAACACAAACTGCTAGATAAAATGTACAGTGTTTTTCTTTTCATCACAGAAGGATGTTTAAAGGACAACTAAAGCCACTGAAAAAGACTGAACCAGACAGCAGAACACCTTGATATAAAACCAGTAATCTGTGTCTTAACTCTCATTTTGATACAGGCGCTGGAAAATTTGCCTAAATTACATATGCTTTGTGGTTTACTTCACAGCATTCTAGTATCACACAGTTTGGTCAACGCCCATTATGTTCTGCACATGCTCAGCCCTTAGCTATGGCAACAACTTGTTACAGTTGGTCACACCCATTAATAATCTCTAATCAATCCTTTTACAGGACAGATAAAGCAAGGAAGCAAGTGACTGAGTTCAGGAAGTGTGGTCTAACACTGCACATTTAACTTCATCCAGTTCTTAAAAGGCTTACGTTTACTTTAATACAAGTGGTATTTTATAGCTTATTGGTGTTTTTAGGGGGGTTGTTTTCAGATTCTGGAGTATGAAAAATTGGGTTGGTTCTCCTTTAAGCAACAGAAGTGTGCCTAGAAAAAACAGCTACAAGGTATTTTAATGAGTGCATTCTGGCTGCATTTAACCCTTAAGCATCAGAGATCTGTAAACGATGACAGACAGAATCTGCAACATTCTGTCTGTCATTTTTTAATGATTTCACTACATACAGTCCTGAATGTTCTCCCTTTGTAAAGCATAGGGTGAACGCTCGGGACTGCACATTTCCTTCAGCAGCAGCCGACTCTATCCTGAGGCTGATGGTGAATGTGTGATGGACCTCGGGTTTGTTTGGAATTGTGGTACACAAGTGATAAATGGCCAATCCCATTGGCAATGATGGGTCAGTCCTTTATTGCTAATGTGTGTACCCAGCTTTAGTTCTTTTGCCAAGTAACTTTTTGAAATGTTGCTTTTCATTAGGAAGGAACTAACAGCCGCTTTGTCTGATAATTGAGTATGACCCTTGTTTTTACTTCCTAATATGGGAAAAGTAAAGCATTTCAGTTTGAGGAAATAAACTATATTTGGTTGGAATATTTTTCCAAACAGGTAAAAGGTGGTTTTTAAAATGTTGCAGTTACATCAGGAGGTATCAATAATTAAAGAGAAAGAGGTGTCAAACCCACAAAACATTGGTGAAAGCCATAATGGATGGAAGGCAGTCAACACCATTAAGGCGGGTGCATAACCTAGAAGCGTAAAGGTTACACAACATATAAAAAGAGAAGGAAAGAAAAGGGAAAGAAAGAACAGGGGCCCAGACAGCCAGAAACCAAAGAAGCCAAGAATAGAAAGACAGAGAAAGAAAAATAGAAAAAGGGTCAAGCTAGGTATTACAGGGGCACAAAGCCCAAGAGCACTCCGACTGCGTAAAAATACCATCAAATAATATACGAAAAAAGGGCTAACACTCACCTCATTAATACATAGCGGTCTGGGGGTGACACCCACTATGGTTAAATTGTATATCAATAAATCTTTATTATATTACCCCCCTCTTGACCATCTGGAGACACACTCAAAAGAAAAACAAATATCTAAAACATAGGCACACCAGTTCCATAGGGAACAAGGATGGTAATTCTCCACAGTATAACCCCTAACCAGAGTCTGAAAGATGCAGTCACTGAAAATCCATGTAGCACCCACTAATATAGGCCATATCCGATCCGGATAGTGGGTCCCAGAAAGGGCCCAAACTGCATAAAGTCAAAGCTGTGGTAGAAATTGATCAGTCACTAGCAAGACTCGAAAGTCTGAGGAAAGGTCTCACCCAATTGTAGTTCGTCCCGTGGGGTCCAAGTCTGGACCAACAAAGATGGCCAACATCCAAGGCTGCTGTGGGTGAAGAAATCCGGGAGAGCTCTATCCAATCTTCATTCCAAGGTAGAGGCCGTCTTGTTCCGCGTGTTGATGTGCCGTACCAATACACCGACCGACGTACGTTTCGGGACGCACACGTCCCTTCTTCTGGGTCTCATGTTCAGTTACCACCAATAGGATGGGTTAAATACCATAGCCCTGTGTATAAACAAAAAAGTCCCATGGGAAACACGGAGCACAAACACATTCAGTTCCTAGCTTCCCAATCTACTGAGTGTGTATCCAATCAGTATATATAGCGAATAGCTACAAAAATCAGTATTGGTAATCCACATCTAATCCAAACCGTGAAAACCAATATTTACATGTGGGGATATAATTCCATCCATTAAGCATATTATCATAAATCAAAATAAACGAACCAAATCAAGCCCAATGCTGACATGCAACCAATGGGGTAAGTTACAGCGAAAACCTGAGGGTAATTTTAGGGAACCCCTATGGGCAACCTATAGACAGGGGGGAGGGCATAGCTCAAAGGAACATGTGGTACTGCAGTTCCTCATTCATCCCCCTCGGGGATCTACTTTTCATAACATAGATCCACCTGCTTTCCCTCTGGAGGATTTTTCGATCCCAGTCTCCACCCCATATAGGTGGTAGCACCTTTTCAATCCCCCAGACGGACAGGCAGTCTGGATTGGAAGCATGTTTCAACCTGAAATGTCTGCAACACTGCTTTCCTCCTTGTTATGTTTAATATCCCTGATGTTCCAACACCCTAAGGCGTAATTCTCTGATTGTTTTCCCTATATATAATAGAGGGCAGCCACATTGAAGGGCATAAATTACACCTTTAGTTTTGCAGTTAATAAAACTTGTGATGTTAAACTCTTTACCATCCATATTGGAGAAGCTGTACCGCTTCACCATAAATTCACAGATATTACATCTGCCACATTTGTGGCTACCTTTAATACGGCCCTCAGCGAGCCAGGAAGATTCTCTAGTGGGTGAGAAGTAACTGGAGACCAAAGATTGGCCCAATGTGGGTGCCCTGCGGGGTGTTACTCTTGGCGTTTGACTTACAAAATTACGGATGGAAGCATCCGATAAAAGAATGGGCCAGTGTTTCTTCAGTAATTGTTTCACCCATACCCAGTCATTATTATATTCTGTTACAACACTTAGAACCTCATTATTCGCTCTGAACTTATTGCCGAATATCAAATTCTCCCTTTTGGAAAACTTGGCTCTTTTATAGGCCTTTCTTAGCCAACTTGCAGAGTTCCGACGCTGCCTTCTCAAAATCACTCAGGGAGGTGCAGTTCCGTTGTGCCCTTAGGTACTGTCCCACAGGAATCCCCTTAAGTAGGGGCGTGGGATGCATACTCTGGGCTTGAAGCATACTATTGCCTGCCGTCTCCTTACGAAACAGTTCTGTGTGGAGTCTACCACCCACTTTCTTAATACTGAGGTCCAGTAATGGTATCTGAAACATATCACATTGTAAAGTGAAGTGTAAGTTCCAATTATTGGAATTAAGCCGTTCAACAAATTTAAGTAAAGCCTCGGCCGATGAGTCCCACATAATCAGGACATCGTCTATGTAACGACCCCAGAACAGAACATGATTAATGTCTAGTTAAATCATCATCCGAGAAGATGAGATGCTCCCACGCTGCCAGGTAGAGGCCCGCATAGGTCGGAGCACAAGCCGTACCCATAGCGGTGCCTCGTACCTGGTGGTAGTATCTTGTTTTCAAAAGTAAAAAAATTATTAGTTAAGACAATTTCTAATAACTGCAGTACCAACATAGAGTGTTCCTTATATTTATTGCTACGTGTTGACAGAAAATTCCTAATCACCTCAATGCCCAGATAATGGGGTATAGAAGGGTATAGGGCTTCAATGTCTAAACACACCAAAATCGTGTCCTCTTTAATTTGGATGTTATCCAGCCTTCTAAGAACATCTAACGTATCCTTCAAATATGAAGGAACCGTATGCAAAAATGGACGTAACGCTAAGTCCACAAAACGCGAAATGTTCTGTGTTGGACTACCCACACCCGATATAATCGGACGACCCGGGGGTCGTTTGCTATTTTTATGTAGCTTGGGTAGCCAATAGAGGCATGGTAACACAGGGTGTTGATTGAACAGATAACCCAAATCTGATTTATTGATAAGTCCTGCGCTCAGGGCTCTATTTAAACATCTCTTGACTTTAATGTTCGTATCTTGTAACGGGTTTTTGGGGACCTGATTATATTAGGAATGGCCACTTAACTGTCTAAGTACCTCAGAGTGATAATAATCCTTGTCCTTGATTACTATCTTCCCACCCTTGTCCGCAGCTTTAATCACAATATCATCATTGGATTGGAGTTCACGTAGAGCTCTCACTTCCTCATGATTGAGATTAGCAGAAACCTGACTCCGCCTAAAACCATCCATTTCATGTTCAATCACATCAACAAATGTACGAACACATGGAACTGCGGACAAGGATGGGAAAAATTTGGACTTCGGGCGTAGACTCAGATGGTTAATCAGACCTGGAGGGGAGGATAGATCATTATTTGGATCCAAATCTCCATTGTCATCACTTACCATCACAGCTCCATCCTGCTCTAACTCCAGTAAATTATCCAGAGCTAGATTATCAAAAAAGTTCCTTTTTTGATATCCTTTCATTATCCTTTCATTCTCAGATCGCCTTGAATGCCAGCCTCTATTTTATGGCCCATTGGTTGCATGTCAGCATTGGGCTTGATTTGGTTCGTTTATTTTGATTTATGATAATATGCTTAATGGATGGAATTATATTCCCCTCATGTAAAATATTGGTTTCCACTGTTTATTAAATGTGGATTACCAATACTGATTTTTGTAGCTATTCGCTATATATACTGATTGGGAAGCTAGGAACTGAATGTGTTTGTGCTCCGTGTTTCCCATGGGACTTTTTTGTTTATACACGGGGCTATGGTATTTAAGCCATCCCATTGGTGGTAACTGAACATGTGACCCGAAAGAAGGGACGTGTGCGTCCCGAAACATACGTCGGTCGGTGTATTGGTACAGCACATCAGCAGGCGGAACAAGACGGCCTCTACCCTGGAATGAAGATTGGATAGAGCTCTCCCAGATTTTTTCACCCACAGCAACCTTGGATGTTGGCCATCTTTGTTGGTCCGGACTTGGACCCCACGGGACTGAACTACAATTGGGTGAGACCTTTCCTCAGACTTTCGAGTCTTGCTAGTGACTGATCAATTTCTACCACAGCTTTGACTTTATGGAGTTTGGGCCCTTTCTAGGACCCACTATCCGGATCGGATATGGTCTATATTAGTGGGTGCTACATGGATTTTCAGTTACTGCATCTTTCAGACTCTGGTCAGGGGTTATACTGTGGAGAATTACCATCCTTGTTCCCTATGGAACTGGTGTGCCTAGGTTTTTAGATATTTGTTTTTCTTTTGAGTGTGTCTCCAGATGGTCAAGAGGGGGGTAATTATAATAAAGATTTATTGATATACAATTTTAACCAATAGTGTGGTGTCCACCTCCAGACCGCTCTGTATTAATGAGGTGAGTGTTAGCCCTCTAATTTTTCGTATATTATTTGATGGTATTTTTACGCAGTCGAAGTGCTCTTGGGCTTTGTGCCCCTGTAATACCTAATACCTTTTCTTTCTCTGTGTTTCTATTCTTGGCTTCTTTGCCCAGAATATTTTACATTGTAGGCTAAATTGTTTATAAATTAAAGGAATAGTTTACTACCAAAGTGAACTATTCCTTTAATGCATTGATTGAAGATCAGGAGGATAAGGAGCTATGCTCCTTATGGAGCCAAGAACAAACTTAGAGCAAACTTACCTGTTATGCTATCCTCCACAGCAGCAGTGAAATTCCCGACCACTTCCGGATTCTGTTTAACTATAGCGCACATTATTGTGCATGCACGCTATAGCTGTAAAAAATGCAAAGGAACCTGTACAGTATCTTTATTTTGGAAATAAGAAAGTACTTAAAAATGTTTCTTTCTATTTTCTATTACAGTGTGGAGAGAAAGGGCATTATGCGAACAGGTGTACAAAGGGTCACTTGGCATTCTTGAGCGGGCAGTGATCTGAAGTGGAGCTGCTCATGTTTTAGTGCTACCAAGGACACAATTGAGACATTTTTCATAAAATAATTTTTAGCTTTACAATTCTGGAGAATTTTTTATGTTCTTGTATATATGGTTTATGCTGTTTACAGAGAACAATTTATGAGGTTCCTTTCCTGCTAAGAACAATATGGCATTTCCTTTTGCCATTAACTATTTTTTTAAATAAAAATTGTACATTTTTTTTTTTTTATTTCTTTTTATTTCTTTAGAAAAAATTTGTATGAGCTACATAACATGGACTGTTATCTTTGACAATACAACTGCCCTTTTTGAAGACATTGTGCATGTAGGATTGTAGGATATCCTCCAGATATCTTTAGATATATGTATCCTATTCACAACTGGTTATTTTTTCATCATCTGACATCGCCTGCTTCCCCAGGTGTAGGCAAGCATATGTAGGGTGCAAGTAGCCCCCAATGCAGTTCCTCTAACCTGGTGGTAGTAGCCATTGTTAAACACAAAGTAATTATGTTCAAGAACAAATTTAAGAAGTTTCAATTACAATTTCACATCAAGACCTATGTTGTTGGGAATGGAAAAATATATAAGGGATAATGCGCCCCTTACAGTGTGATATAAGGATATAAAGTCACAGAGGAATATAAAAGCACGAGACCGAAGGTCGAGTGCTTTTATATGGACAGGGAACTCCGAGTTGACTTTATAAACCTTATATCACACTGTAATGGGGCGTATTATTTCTTATAATATATAAGTTTAAAAAATGTAATTTGATGGCTAGTCTCCAGCTGTTATTCTTTCCCTAAGTAATTAAACAAGCTATATTCCCTGTCAGCCCTGCAATAAAATTAGTAAATGAATAAATAGAAAGGAATACATACCAGACTTTAACTTTAACTGTCTTTTTTCTGGAATTTTCTCCTCCACTTCCCGGCACTTTTCCTGTCAAACCCTGGAAGAAAAAAGATTGATAAAACACACAGACCTTTACTGTGCAGAAAATCCTTTTGAGTCCTCCATCTGAAATGTATCTCTCACCCGGTAACCTTTTAAATCCTGTCAGCCATGATTCAACTTCAGCCTCGTTCAGTCCGTGTAAGTGAGGTTAAACAGAGCGGCTGTTCCAGCTACTGACTTCCGGTACTGACTCCCGCTCAAGTTGTCAGTAGCTGGAAGAGCCGCTCTGTTTAACGTCACTTGCACGGACTGAACCAGGCAGAAGTTGAATCATGGCTGAGAGGATTTAAAAGGTTATCGGGTGACAGATACATTTGAGATGGAGGACTCAGAAGGATTTTCTACACAGTAAAAGGTCTGTGTGTTTTATCGGTGTTTTTTTCTTTGGTTGGTTTGACAGGGAAGGTGTGGAAGGAGGACGGCACAGGTATGGGGAGCAGCAGTGGTGAATATTCTTATAAAAATCACTCAACTACGTAGTTGAGTGATTTTTATAAGGATATAATCCACTGTTGCTCCCATTATAATCCAGGCCACTTATATATTATAATCCCCTTATATCAATGGTAACCAAAATACCAGATGCATAAATACAAATCCTCCATTTCCTTAGAAAATCAGTGTCTTTAATAAAAAAAATTTCAACTCTAGATAGAAATATTTAAACATTTGTAGTGGAGGGAAAAATTGAGATTTAGGTTTAAGTTCAGAAAAACCTATGAGAGAGCTTCTATTGGTAATTATAGTTTATAGTAATTATAGTCCCAATAACCCTCTTGCTGCAATGTACCAAGGGATAAGGTGAATTAGCTTGGTACATCAGACATTAGATGCACACCCCCCTTGTGTCTCATTACTGCTTTAAAGGGAAAGTTCAGTGGAAAATATACTTTTTAAAAAAATGATTAGTTTATATTATGAATACCTAGTTTTTCTACATATTCTCTTCCATTTTAAATAAAAGTCAATTTAATCGCCTTTGCTTTGTCAGTAGTGAGCTGCAGGGAAGGACTGGCCCCCTGGGCTGGTCTCCAATGAAAAATTTCCACAGTTAGTTATGTGCTTAAACAGCACAATGCATGCCTCTTGTAATACCATAGGCAAGGAACAGAACCAGACCTCCAGATCATTACTCAGTGTTATCAGCCCTCCAAACTATTATGAAATGTTTTCAGCCCTCCAGATCATTATCCAGTGTTATCAGCCCTCCAGTTGATTACCCAATATTTTCCGCCCTCCAGATCATTAGCCAGTGTAATCAGCTCTCTAGCTCATTAGTCAGTCAGCCCTCCAGTTTATTAGTCTGTTAGTTATCTTAACCACACCATACACTTGAAAATGTTGCAGGCAACCATTAAAAATGGGCATAATTTAAAGTGTGTGTGACCTTAGCAAAGTGCGTGTGGCCAAACATTTTTTGATCTACCGTGAAAGGGCCACTAGGTTGTATTTGCCCCCCAGGCCAAAAGGTCCCAGTCCTCCCCTGGTGAGCTTCCTATCCAGGAAACAAACTGTAATTTCTACTGATTGGCAGTTGGATGGGTCAAACAAGGGTCTCTACCAAGACCAACAGAAACTATAGGTATTTATTTATGCACAGACAAAATGGCCAGTTTAATGTCATTTTAAGATGAAAAAAAACATTTTTTCCCCTTAAAACATTTATATTTGCACCAAAGTTTCACTTTAACATACTGCCTTATTTCTAACATGAAGTGCTTTTTTAGTTAATGTTTTTAAGATTAAAGAATGAAAGTATAATAAAGTAAATTCAGGTGAGTCCCTTGCAATAAGCACATTATCTGATTTATATTTTCATTTTTGAATACTATTTCCTTCAAACCATTTAAATTAGTAGTATAGTATTTGAGGTTGAATAAAGATGTGTCTATCCAGTCCAACCCATCTAGCAATATCCTCATTTCCTAACTGTTGATCCAGAGGAAGGCAAAAAAAAAAACACAAAATTTATGAAGGAGAAAAAAATCCTAACTCCAAGTGGCAATCGGAAATTTCCCTGGATCAACTCTACTTTACAATACCAGTAACTTGCAACATTACTTGTTTGCAGAAACTCATCCAGCATGATCAATGAACCTGACATAACAACGTCCACTAGGAGACCGTTCCATAGCTTTACCGTTCTCACAGTGAAAAACCCTTTACGAACTTGAAGTCTAAACCTTTTTTCTTCAAGTCTTAAGGGATGTCCACGTGTCCTCTGACATGCTCTATTGGTGAACAATTCTCCGGATAGGTTATTGTATGGCCCGTTAATGTATTTATACACAGGAATCATATCCCCACACAAGAGCCTTTTCTCCAGCGTACATAATTGTAACTTCTCCAGTCTCTCTTCATATTCAAGCTCCCCCAAACCCCTTATTCATTTTGTTGCCCTTCTCTGAACCCTTTCCATTTCAAAGATGTCCTTTTTGTACACAGGTTTTCAAAATTGCACTGCACAAAATGAGACCTTACCAAATCTTTGTAAAGAGAGAGAATAACATTTTACACCCTTGAATCCATACCTCTCTTTATACAAGACAATACCATGCTGGCTCTTGCTGTTGCCGCCTGGCACTGCTTGCTACCTTTAAGTTTGTTATCCACCAAAACTCCAAGATCCCTTTCCAACAGGGATTCACTTAACAGAGCCATTTATATTATAAGCAGCACAAGGATGCATCACCTTTTTCAATGATTGCACATCCTCTGAAGTTTTTAATGGTTAACAAGGTTTGTGTTGTCTGCAAACACAGAAACCTTGCTGACAATACCCACTTCCAAATCATTAATAAACAGATTAAATAGAAGTTGCCCCAACACAGAACCCTGTGGCACCCCACTTAGCACTTTAGTCCATAATGATGAAACCCCATTAACAACTTCTCTCTGCATCCTATTCATTAACCAATTTTCTATCCATGTACAAGCCTACCCAGACCAACAGACCTCAGCTTATACATTAGTCGCCTATGGGGGACTGTAAAAAGCTGTCAAAAGGACTGGGGGACTGTCAAAAGCCTTTGCAAAATCCAAATATAGTACATCTACTGCTATGCCGGTGTCTAAATTTCTAATCACATAAAAGCCAAGCAAGTTAGTTTGACAAGATCTATTCCTCCTAAATCCATGCTGGTTACTACTTATAATGTCAGTCCTTGAAACGTACTCTAGAATATGTTCCCTTATTAAACTTTTCAGCATCTTCCCCACCATTGAAGTTAAACTTACAGGCCTGTAATTACCCGGCTGTGAACAACTACCCTTTTTGAATATTGGAATAACATCAGCCTTTTTCCAATCCAGAGGCACATGAGGGAATCTGCAAAAATAAGAAACAATGGCCTAGATAAAACTGAATTTAGCTCCCTAAGTACCCGAGGATGTATTTTATCCGGTCCAGGAGATTTATTAATATTAACCTTATTTAGTTCTTTCTGTACCATATCCTCAGTTAACCAAAGTGCACTTGACTCTTTTATACCATTATTGCTACTATATGATATCTGTACTTGGATCTTCTTTACAGTTTCTGACAAAAGTCTTGTCGCCTGTGTGTTTTGCAGTAACGCCTGCTATTAACCTGATTTTTAATAGATCAATTGGTGTTAGAAATAGCTCATATGAAAAGCTAAAGCCCTCCCAAATAATATTAAATGTACTGGTAAAAGAATAGTTTAACTGAAAAAAGATTTATCATTTAATCAAGGCAGAAAGGTCAAAATGTGTAGTCGCCTATACAGAAAATTATCTACTTTACAGCCAATTCAAAAATGTCGGCAAATTAAGTAGTGGTGCTGTAAGATCCAAATTTAATATCTTGTATGACTTCCATGAGCTTGAAGGACAGCATCCATGCAATTTGGCAAGGATTCATACAATTTATTGATGAAATCATCAGGAATAGTCAAGAAAACAGTCTTGCCTGCCTTCCAGAGTTAATCAATATTCTTTGGTTTCGTCTCCCATGCTTCATCTTTTATCCTACCCCACATATGCTCAATGATGTTCGTATCAGGTGACTGGGCAGGCTAATCCTGGAGGATCTTGATCTTCTTCGCCTTAAAGGGCATGTCCACCCCCAAAACTAAAATTTAACCCCATACTGGCCCCACTCTGTAGTTTAATAAAATCCTTACCTTAGATTTCTGCTCCAAATGGTTCTCCTGCTATGCCCCTCCAAAGTCCAGGAAACTGCAGTGTAGGATCTGTCCTGCTCCTGCGTCTGCCTTAACCTCAACATGGTTTGAGGCATGCGCAGGAGAGCCCTCCCCTCTCCCACCTGCTGTGGTCTCCCTCCCCCTAGCGTAAATCCATTTTTATATAATATAGTTCATTTTCCCCCAGCCCCAACCGCTATATTTATATAATCAGAAAGTCCCCCGATCATTACTCACTTTACCTCTCTCCTTTGCCGCACTGCCCGTCCCTCTGCTTGCACGGAACTGCAAAGGGGGGCGGGACCGGCAGCCCCGTCTGTGATTGGCTGAGAATGAGCTTGCCTTGGATTTTTGAGCCAACAAATGTCTTCTCGAGCAGTTGTCTTGCGGGGTCTGCCTAACCTGGGCTTGTCAAAAAAAAGACTCCGGTCTCTTCAAATCTTTTCTTTATCCTCTGAACTTGACGCTGAGAGACATTGAAAGTGTGCCCCACATTAGCAGTGGATTTGGTCTTCAGCCTCTTGATAATCAACACTTTAGTCTCAGGGTGAATCTTAGGCATGTTTACAGAGGTCTATTTGCAGTTGATGTAAAGGTCTAGTATACTGGGGTTCTTTTTATACACACCTGACACCTAATTGATCCATTATTAGTCACAAGTGAAGCCCATATGACAAGGCGACAACACTTATGTCTTTGTAAAATTGACTTAAATGGCTTTACCAAGCTGTGAATATTAGAATAATTTTTGTTAGTTTCATTTTGCATTGAAACATTACAAAAGCTGTTTGGGGTCAAATGAACAATTTCTTGAAACAAAATCTGCATTAGAATTATTGTTAAGCGACACTTCAGGTCTATTTGTACACAAGCAACAGGACTTTTGTCTTGTTATACAGAGGGGAAGAAAATATTCATGACATTTGCTTTATTGCAGTCCTCCGTAACTAACTTATACCCGTTAATTAATGGTGCCACATTCTCAGTCCTCATCTTCTTACTATTAATACTATTGGCAAAACATTTTTTTTTTTTTTTTACATTTATTTCCATAGGGTATAAATTTAGACGTGCAATGGCTGAAAATCCCCTTAAACATAGTCCACTTCCGTTCAGTACATTTACCTGATAATACCTTATCACCTGTAGACATTCTAAAGAGATAAATTTTCTTTTCCGAAATTAAGTCTTTGTTAACCCAGCAAACTTTTCCTTTCGATAACATACTCCAAACGACACTATTTCATGGTCACTATTCCCTTAGCCTCCTTTATATCTATAATACGCTCCATGTTGTTAGATATTACCAGATCCAACAGAGATCCTTTTCTAGTAGGAACTTAAACCACCTGTGAGAGAGAATTATCCTGCAGCAAATTCAGGAACTGCCCTTTTCTGTGTTGGCCATAATAAGTACACTCCCCAAACTTGCAACCTTGCCAACTGCATATGAAGCTGACTTTGGCATTTGGTGGCTTATAGCAGACACCCCCTTTCCAGTTGACTAATTCCACCCATCCAAATCGCCAGTTATCTCTTCTTTTAAGTTTGGCTTCAATTCTTTTTTAACATAAACACATAATCCTCCCCTTTCCTTTTTTCTCTATCCTGCCTAAACTAGGCGTATCCTTCTAAATTTACAGCCCAGTCGTGAGAACTGTTTAACCACGTTTCTGCTATACCGATTACATCATACTTTTTATTCAACTGCATTATCTCCAATTCACCCATTTTGTCAGCCAGGCTTCTCGCATTTGCAAGCATACATTTTAGATTATGATCCTATAATTTATTCATACACTTTAGTGTTCAATAGATTTTTATTTATTTTTACTGATACATTGTAAGTAACATCAAACGTTAAACCTTTTAATTTTTTGACTCCACTGTGGCAGATTAGTAGTCGAAGATAAGCTTACATTTGGTTACTTTGAGTTTTATTCCCATTTCTATCATTTTATATAATAATCTTTATATATAAGTTTTTAATGAAAACTCCTTATGTGACCTTGGCTACATATGTCACATCTGAAATGTAAAGGTGGAGCTAACCATTTTTTTTTCACAATCTGTGAGTAAATCTTTATACTAAACATTAAAAATTTTAATATTTTTGAATATTGACCAGATATAATTTAATCAACTGTACTTTTAGCCTGCTTATTCTTTTTTTTTTTTTTTTTTTTTTTAACTATTTCTATTCATACACTTTAATACACATGCCTCCCTATCCCCTATGCTAGCCCCACCACCCTTTCCACCCACCACTGGACAATCAAAACACTGCTTTCCTCCTGGGCGATCTATCCCAGTGAGACTGATAATACCCTCCTCCCAAACCTAGCTTAAAATCTCCAACCCTCTAGCTATCTTCTCCCCTAAAACAGCTGCACTGCCACCAGTGAGGTGCAACCCATCCCTGTAGCTGCCTTTAGTCTGCCCAGTTCTCTATAAACCAAACCCTTCTTCCTTACACCACCCTCTTAGCCACACATTTAATGCTCCTAAGATGAAAACACTAGCCTGAATGTCCTTGCTTTTAACTTGGCTCCTAGCTCTCGGAAATCATGCTTAAGGACCTCTCCTCCTCCAACTTTATCATTGGCACCAATGTGAACAAAGACTGCTGGGTCACACCTGGCCCCACTCAATAATCTGTCTACATGATCCACCACATGCAGAACCCTAGCACCAGGCAGGCAACACACAGTTCGGCATGTAGGGTCTTGGCGGCAGATTACCCTATCTACCTTCCTCATAATGAAGTCCACTACCACCTGCCTAGCATTCCTGATCCTAAGTTCATCCTTTCTTGTATTAGAGATGGCAGTCCCCTGGGTGCTCAAGGGATTAGCCCGCTCCATACATGCTAATTCCGAGCTGTCTTCCTCCACTTTATCACCCAAGGTGGCAAATCTGTTGGGAATTAATGCTTAATTTCTTCCTGTTTCCCATAGTCCTTTGCTGGTGATGATCTAAGACCAATTACAGTCTATAGGGATTATGCCAAACAAAGTATTGGCTCACCGGGAGGTAGAACCCTGCTCGGGTCTCCAGACCCTAGGTTTCCCAGACCCGCATCCAACTTGCTTTTCTACCCGCTTCATATCTGCGACCCGACCCCCAAATTTGGAACCGATTTAAGTCTTTCTTCAAAATGGCCTTGCATACACATTGTGCGCCGATGTTCTGCCCCGCGATTGCACGTGTTTATGAAGCTTTAGAACTTTAGCCCACATGGATGTAACTCCATTGACCAGTTAGATAACAGCTGACTGGTTGCTAATAATTAGTACAGAAATGTTAATAATAATGGCTGGCTCCGGTTCTTATATCTCTGCCTATTTCCTGGTATGCTGCATGTGCTAAAACAACCTGGGGAACGCTCTCCCCTTGGAAAATTCATTCAAACAAGAAAAAGGCTGCAGCATAGGACACAATGGCTGTCTGAAACGCGTCAGGGTACTCCCCACTCTTTAACCCGATTGTTTGCTTACACCATCTACAATATTTTAATACATTTTTGTTAAATAAAGAATGGATTTTTAATTGTACACTTGTCGCTGGTGCTGCAGCCTTTTTCTTCACTAAAAATGAGTAGCTTTGGCAAAAAGTATGCACCTTTTTTTACATCAGCCCCTTTGTTTTCAAACATCTGGAAGTCTACATTCCTGCTCTAGGTATAGCTAAATTGTATTTAGTGGTAGCTTGGTTTTATCATTAGAATCTTCCACATCCCATAGATCATCATGGTCAGAAACCTTTGGTTTTGGCTTACAAAGACCAATGAAATTTCACTTGATAAAGAACGCATGTACGTTCGAAACATGTAGTAAAATTGTAAGCAGCAATAAACACATTTTTGCAAGTATAAGAATTGCCTGTGCCTCCCTGTATTGCAACTTATATTCCTGTCGGATCTTTATAACGTAGTGCGGATACACTGCAGGGTTAGGTACATTTGAATTTGGGACTGCCTCGCTGAGAAATTGTGTATGTTATCTTTTTCCATGCAGACAATTCATGCAGATATGCAGTGGAACAGTCATGGTTTGTTTTGTTACTTCGTTCTTTGAGAGGTTTTTACTTTGCTAGTTGGAGAACCAAATGGTCTATCAATCTTTGCTTGTTGGGATGTAAATTAATAGTCCAAAATATAAATGAAGAAATATCAGGGTGCCAGAGCGACTGCTTCAATGATACATTTATTCATATTTAAAGCCTCAGCACAACAGGTTTTGGATATGTCTCAGTATAGTATAGTATTTGAGGTTGAATAAAGACATGCGTCAATCCAGTTTAACCGACTCAGCAATACACACACTGCCAGAGGAAGGCAAAAAAAATCCCAACAGAATTATGAAGGGGGAAAAAATTCCATCCTGACTCCAAGTGGTAATCTGAAATTTCCCTGGATCAACTCTACTTTATGTATCCGTAACATGCAACAAACCTGCCATCACAACTTCCAATGGAAGACAGTTCCATAGTTTTACTGTTCTCACAGTGAAAAACCCTTTCCAAACTTGAAGACTTAACTTCTTTTCTTTGAGTCTTAAAGGGTAACTGTGGTCTTGAATTCTCCCAAACTAGTAAGAATTATATAAAAACCCTTCCATCTTACCTTCAAAATAAAACCTAAATCACATCTCTAGATAAAATTTATTGCTGGAAAGGTTCAACAATATTACTTCCTGCTTGAACAATTCCTGTTTTCAGCCATGTGACCAGCTTTTAGTCATGTGACCAGCCTCTGCCTGCATTAATTGGCTCTGCTTCTCAACTGTAAATTTTTTCACCAGGTACTTCCTAATTTCCCCAGCATTCAGGCTGAGGCCACACTACAACACACCAAGCATGCGCTTTCTGTGCTTCAGCGCGCGTTATTTTCGCTCGCTTTTCGCTATCTTTAAAGCGAAAACACAAGCGATTGCGCAAAAAATGCTCGCCGCAAAACGCAAACGGACGCGCAATCACATGCGCATAGGAAGTCGCAGGACCATTCGCGTTCCCACGATTTCCATGTTAGCGAAAATCAGGAACGCATGCGCAAAACACGTACGTGTGAAAAACGCGCTAGTGTGGCCTAGCCCTAAGTCTTAACTGCGCATGCTTCTCCCCGGGGCAGAGGTCAGGTGATGTCACTCAACCTACTGGAAGCAGGAAGTTTGAACTTTCACCCCAATGTCATTTCTCACAGGAAATACTGCAAGCTTCCATTTAACCCTAACTTGTTTTGAGACCACAGTTGCCCTTTAAGGGATGTCTGCGTTTCCTCTGATATGTTCTTTTGGTGGACAATGCCCTAGATAGTTTAATGTATGACCCATCAGTGTATTTATACACAGTAATCATATCCCCACACAAGCGCCTTTTCTCTAGCGTACATAATTGTAACTTAATCCAATCCAACCTCATATTCAAGCTTCCCCATTCCCTTTATTATTTTAGTTGCTCTTCTCTTAACCCTTTCAATTTCCAACATTTGTATACAGGATTCCAAAATTGCACTACATATTCCAAATGAGGCCTTGCCAATGCTTTGTAAAGAGGGAGAATAACATTTTCCTCCCTAGAATCCATACCTCTATTAATACATGACAATACCATGCTGGCTCTGGCTGGTTGCTGCCTGGCGCTGCTTGCTACCTTTAAGCTTGTTATCAACCAAAACTCCAAGATCCTTTTCCAACAAGGATTCACTTAACACAGAGCCATTTATAGTATAAGCAGCAGGGATATAAGCATCAAGGATATCTCTTTCAGCCTCAGGGGGACCCAGGCACACTGGGGTTAAGTACTTTAAATGTTTAAGAAGTGAGGCCCTGCCCCTTGCCTCCTCCAGTTTAAGTGTACGCTCAGAAGTACGATCTCTAGCGCTTTCCATGCAAATGGAAACAAACATTTCTTCTGAAATGATCGTCCGCGATGGCGAAGAGGGTGTCAAACACTGCACTGTTTGCTGGCAAAAAAGGTGTGGGGCTTATATCTTAAAGCTCAACATGGCAGTGACCATTTTGGATACAGTTTATGGAGAGGAAACAATTTTCCAGCCCACAAGGATCGCAATGTCGAAGTCTCCTCCAGATAAGCTGTCCTCCAGATAAGCAAAATCTTTTTTATTTTTTACCTACTGCAGTAATGTCTGCAACAGAAAAAGCCCACCCCAGATACCAAAAATGCAAGAACCCAGTTGGGCCTGTAGTTCAGCACTACATTTGCAATACATGCAAGTTGCCAGCCGGTCACCCTGATCCACTATGTGGTTCATGCAGCAAGGCCCATGACCCATCCCATGAGCAAGGTCCCAGTCAGGGCCAGGAGCCTGAGTGGGCAAAATCCCTCAGATCCTCCATAGATTTCCTTAGGAATCAAAACACTGGGTCTGTGACGCAGGCAGCTCACGCGGTTCTCCCACAGCAGACTGAACCTGTGTCTCTAGCCGAAAATATATCCTGTCTGCTTCTCTTTGCAAAATATTGCAGCAAGGCACAAACATAACGGCGAGAACTTCTAAATCAGTTCCAGAGCCCTCAACTTCCACCTCTAAGATAAAAGCTGTTAATGCATCAAAGGAGCTGTTAATGGAGGAGTATTCAGAAGAAGGTGAGATAGACCCAGACACTATAGCTGATTACTTTCAATCATCCATAGATATGAATGTCCTTATTAAGGTGGTCATAGAGACCCTAAATATTTCTACTAGAATCACTCAGCAGGAACCCACAGCACTTCTGTTCTGCAGAGAGAAGATCGTTTCTAAGTGGTCAGTTCCAGAGAAACCATTAAAACTTATTTAGCAGTTTCACAACTCCTTTCCGTTTCCTATTCAGGAACTCATCAACCTTTTCTGTGTTGGCAGTTCCACTACACCAATCAATGTCAGGGTAATTAAAGTCCCCCATAATGAGCACACTCCCCTGTCACGAACGCTGGGCATGTGATCTGACCAATCAATCGGTACTCGCTGCCACCTCTTTAAGTTACGGCCTTAAAGACACCCCAAAAACACTCTTGACTCTCACTGACCATGCACACCCCTGTCCTGGCAGCTAAATGGTTAACACTACATCATTCACTCCAGCAACTAACTGGTTAATTAGCATCAGTCCTTCACAAGCAGTCACAGTGTTTATTAGCATTTACACTGCAAAACACTCCATTCAACCACATATAAACTTATCAGAGGCTAACTGAGTTCTTTTAGAGCATCAAAAGAAATTTTAGATTTAAAGGGCATGTCCACCCCCAAAACTAAAATTTAACCCCTTACTGGCCACATCAAGTAGTTTAAAACAATCCTTACCTTACATTCCTGCTCAAAATAGTTCCCCTGCTGTGCCCCTCCAAAGTCCAGGAAACTGCTGTGTAGGAGCAGTGTGTGACTCATGCTGTGCCTGAGACTTCCTCAACCTCATTAAGGTTGAGGCATGCTCAGTGCAGCCCTCCCTGCCTCTCAGCCAATCACGGACGCGGCTGCCGGTCCCGCCCCCTGCTTTCAATTCCATGCAAGCAGAGGGCCTGAACACTGCAGCGGAGGAGAGAGGGCAGGTAAGTAAGAATCGGGGGACTTTCTAACAATTATATTAATGTGGTTGGGGCTGGGGGAGCATGCCCTACCACATATCAAAAGTTAAATTTCGGGGTGGACATGCCCTTTAATATTCCAAAAGGTGGACAGTGCACATAATACAAAAATAAAATAAAATGGTGTTATAATAACATGACATACAATAGGTACAACAGTTATATAAAATAAAAAGGATAAAAATATTCACAGACCCTACTCACTAGAAGAAGTCCTGTATCCCGGGGCGGGAAGAAACATCGGGTCCATACACACGGTTTTAGCATGTCCCCTCAGTATGAACAAAGTTATAGGGGCTACAAGGATTTTTAAACTCCTTGTTGAACCATCCCCATCCTGTGAGCTATTGCATGAGGTGGGAGTGTCTAGGAATGTCCAGATTTATGACTAGCCAAAAGCATTCATTCCCCCTCAGTTAGGCATTTTCCACATAAATGTAGATATGTACATTGTATTGGGATATTGACCACATATTCCTCTCCTGTATTAATGATCAATTCCTCCAATACCAAGCATGACCTGTGTGTAATCCATATTTCCCAAGATATTAATTATTTGCCTTGGCAATTAATTTGAACGGTAAGGCTATGGAACTGTCTTCCAGTGGACGTTGTTATGGCAGGTTCATTGGTCAGTTTCAAAAAAAAGCTGGATGAGTTTCTGCAAACAAGGAATGTTGCAAGTTACTGGTATTGATACATAAAGTAGAGTTGATCCAGGGAAATTTCCGATTGCCACTTGGAGTCAGGAAGGAATTTTTTTCCCCCTTCATAAATTTGGTGGGTTTTTTTTTGCCTTCCTCTGGATCAACAGTTAGGCAGGAAATGAGGATATTGCTAGATGGGTTGGACTGGATGGACGTATGTCTTTATTCAACCTCAAATACTATACTATACTATACAATAAGGGCTCCATGTTGGGTATCATATTAATGGGCCTACATTCCCATTCACAAATATAATATTGGTTTCTGTCTTACATATTCCAATACCGAAATACATTTATTTTCCAGGTATGGTTGTTCTTAAAATTACCTCTTAGTACCCACCAGACCCCTAGCTGAAGAGAATTCCAAATTCACGGTTCGGTTCGGCCCCACATTGTCTGGAAAAGAAGATCTGGTTCCATGCTTCACTAATTGTAATATAAACAATAGGACTGTTCCAGGGTGGAATGGTATTTTTATTGGTCCTTTGCAAGAACTAATACCAATAGTTAACCCATTCTTACCAAGTCACTACACACAAACTTGCAGCCCTTTCCAACTGCATATGAAGATGACTCACTTCCTCCCTGCTAGCTTTTGGCGGCTTATAGCAGACACCAACAATTACATTACCCCCTTTCCTGTTGCCTTATTTTACCCATATTGCCTCTGCTTTAATATCCTTATCACCAGTTATCACTTCTTTTAAATTTGGCTTCAATTCTTTTTAACATAAACACATTCTCCTCCCCTTTTTTCTCTGTCCTGCCTAAACTAGGAAGATCTTTCTAAATTTACAGCCCAGTCGTGAGAACTGTTCAACCACGTTTCTGATATACCGATTACATCATACTTTTCATTCAACGCCATTATCTCCAATTCACCCATTTTTTCAGCCAGGCTTCTCTCATTTGCAAACATACATTTTGAATTATGATCCTGTCATTTATTTATACACCTTAATACACATGCCTCCCTATCCCTGATGCTAGCCTCACCCCTCTTTCCACCCACCGCTGGCCAATCTACACCTCCTGGGCTATCTATTCCAGTGAGACTGAAAATACCTTCCCCCCCAACCTAGTTTAAAATCTCCTTCAACCCTAGCCATCTTCTCCCCCAAAGCTGCACCGCCATCAGTAAAGTGCAACCCATCCCTACTAAAGAGCCTGTAGCCGATAGAAGTCTGCCCAGTTCTCTTTAAACCCCAACCCTTCTTCCCTTCACCACCCTCTTAGCCACGCATTAATGCTCCTAAGCTCCTGCTGTCTGCCTAGTATAGCACATGGCTGCAGTAGTATTTCTGAAAACACTACCCTGGAGTTCCTTACTTTTAACTTGGCACCTAGCTCTAGGAAATCATGTTTAAGGACCTCTCCTCCTCTAACTTTGTTATTGGCACCAATGTAAACCAAGGGGCATATTTATAAAAAAAACGTAAATAACGCAAAAAAATTACCGCCGCACATCGCGGCCGCAAAAATAGCACTATTGCCGTATTTATAACGGCGAGCACCATCGCCGCGATATGTATCGCGGTCGCATAGTCCTGCGATAATTGTCCCTTCGAGGCGATATCACCACAAAGGGACTTAAAATCCCTTCCCGGCGCCTCTGCTAAGGGGGCGGGGCATACGCCCACCCCGCCCTCAACCCCCCGCAGCGGTGGAGACCACCTGCATCCGCTTCCCAGCAGGACTCTGGACTCAGGACTCAACAAAGATCTAAACTTTATGTGTCACTAACTCTACATGACATTAAGATTAGAAACATAGTGACACATAAAGTTTAGATCTTTGTTGAGTCCAGAGTCCCAAATTTTTGTATAAGTTTACATTTAATTAAATTCCTCTAAACCACCCAACCCCATAAATATCTCATTTATACCAGACCCTCCATGGACACTAGAGGTGAAGTGTATCTGATTGTTTGTTTATCCCTTGCTAATTCTTTTATTACTGCGTGTGATCATTGAATGTGTATTCACTGTTTTATTTAAGACAGCCATTGCCAATCAGGCATGGGGGCAAATGATAACATCTGTGTAATGTCAGAAAGTCTTTGTTCTAGTATGTATAAAATAGAGTGCTTTACAAGATTCAGTATTGTATCATGCCTGAGGAAGAAGCCTAGTGCTTCGAAAGCTTGAATTTTTAATCATTTTGTTAGCCAATAAAAGGTATTACTTTATATCCAAGATGTCTTCACTTTCCTATGCAGAAGGGACATTCTGTGTTTCAGGCTGTGGAGGGTTAATTCTATTTCCCTACCTTGTGCAAGTGGGGCTTTCGGACATCCCCCTGGTGCTGAAAGAGAATTTGAATACTTACATAAAATGCTTTTCTCTGAAGCCGAATGGGGAATTAGGTACAACCCTCCCAGTCAGTGTCACCTCATCGGTGGTTTCTTTCTGTAATTTGGCTTGTCATCATAAGTTTAATGTTTGCAGTTTTTCGTTTTTTTTGTATAATTATTACTCCTTCACTCCTTCTTTGGGACAAACTGGAGGAGGCTTCCGGCACCCGTGTGCTTATGGGCAAGGGGTGGGGCCAGAGCCATATACTTAAAGGGCATCTATAGTGAAAAAAACACATTGTCCCTTTGCAAAGTTAAATTCATGTACTCTGTGCTGTCTTAATCCTATCTCTGTCAGGGACTCTGTTTAACCATGGTGTCCCCTCTGTTACCTCCTCCATGTCTCAACTCCGGCTAACCAACAAGCTTATCATGTGCAGTAGGAGTTAAAAGTTCAACATCCTGAAAAACACACCCACACACAGTGGCCAATAGAAAGCAAGCTGTCCTGGAGACAAGGAAGAAGGAGAACAGTACAGTTTATGATCTCTCACTTTGTGACCCATCATCAATCAGTGAAAGCTATTAAGAAGGGGGGTCAACTGCAGTATTATATCTACCATCAAAGCTACCTCTCTCCCCCTGCTAATGCTCTTATCTCTGTGTTTATTACAGAGCAGGGAGGGGGGATCAGTCGCAGGGATTTGATTGACAGTACAAGTAGGAGTAGAGGAATGCAATCATGTATTCTTCTAACTGGTGTATCTCAGGACAGAGAGGGAATCTGAAAAAAGTGATGACACTCTGGGGGTTTTGGGGAATTATAGAACACATGGAAAGAAAGAAAAAAAAAGTTCATTTTCCCACTATAGATGCCCTTTAAGGATTTAAAGTGTCTGCTCCTTGGGGTAGGAACTTAACTCCAGTGTGCCTGGGTCCCCCTTCGGCTTCAGAAAAAAAGCATTGTATGTAAGTATAAAAATTCTCTTTTTTTAAGTCCAAATTGCATCACTTAACATTTATCAATATTAAATCTCATCTGCCACTTAGCAGCTCAATGTTACAATCTTTCTAGATTCACCTGCGACAATTGTACATCCGCCAGGCGGATCAACGAAAGACCCCCGACAGAACACATACACCTGTGCGATTCTCGTCCTAAACAGCTGTTTGTTGCACGAATGCGTCATGGTCGGGGCCATGGCTCAATTCTAAATTGTACATGTATATGAACATTAAGACTTCAGCAGGCTGGTTACTCTGACAGTATAGAGTTCTATCCTTGGAGGAGATCTTAGTCACTGCAAGATGCAAAAACCTGGATTCTATTGAGAGACATCAGTCTGGACTTTCATAAAAGCGTGTCACTTTCCCGTATATGTAGATTGCTTCTCGCTGACCTCGCCGCACATTTGTCTGCCCGGCTTGTCTTCCAGCATTAACAGTCACCATGTAGAGATGCTTCGTAGATGCTTGTCTCAACTCCATATCTTCAGCCTGCTGTGTTACTTGTCGCAAATACAATATACAGTCTAAACCAGAGTTTCTGAAAGGATGGGCTGGGGCACACTGGTGTTCAATTTGGTTGGGTTCAATTTTTTTTAAATACAGGCAGCAAGATTTGGCCCAGCCAGGCCCTCTTATGCTCTGGTGATCCCTACACGCCCCCAGAATGCCCCGGGAATGCCCTTAACTCTGCCCTAACCTCGCCTCCCACCACCCCTTGAATGCTGGCCCCGCCTCTGTGTGACATCACACCCTGCCCACATGTGATGTCACTCCACGCACGCCCACGCCCCCTTTCCCACCCTGCCCGGAAGCCTGAAAGGGCAGAGTTGGATGTCTGCTGTTGCGACGCGAGCGGAAAACAGATTGCAGGATTGGAGGTGAGTGACCCAAGTCGAGGTTTGTTTTTAATAGGTAAGTGCACTGTAAAAGCAAGTTCATTTAAATTGGAAGCAGCAGCTTTAAAATATCTTTTGCCCTTTTATTTTTTTATTCTAGGCCACTCTTGAGCCTATTATAGTAGTATATTACAATATTACTACTATTATAGTAGTATAATATTTGAGGATGAATAAAGACATACGTCCATCCAGTCCAACCCATCTAGAAATATCCTCATTTCCTGCCTAACTGTTGATCCAGAGGAAGGCAAAAAAAACCCCACCAAATACATGAAGGGGAAAAACATTCCTTCCTGACTCCAAGTGGCAATCGGAAATTTCCCTGGATCAACTCTACTTTATGTATCAATACCAGTAACTTACAACATTCCTTGTTTGCATAAACTCATCCAGCTTTTTTTTTAAACTGACCAATGAACCTACCATAACAACGTCCACTGGAAGACCGTTCCATAACTTTACCGTTCTCACAGTTAAAAACCCTTTCCGAACGTTTTTCTTCAAGTCTTAAGGGATGTCCACGTGTCTTCTGACATGCTCTATTAGTGAACAATGCCCCAGATAGTTTATTGTATGTTCCGTTAATGTATTTATACACAGTAATAATATACCCATGCAAGCGCCTTTTCTCCAGCGTACATAATTGTAACTTTTCCAGTCTCTCTTCATATTCAAGCTCCCCCAATCCCCTTATTAATTTAGTTGCCCTTCTCTGAACCCTTTCCATTTCAAAGATGTCCTTTTTGTACACAGGATTCTAAAATTGCACTGCATATTCCAAATGAGGCCTTACCAATGCTTTGTAAAGAGGGAGAATTACATTTTCCTCCCTTGAATCCATACCTCTCTTTATACAAGACAATACCATACTGGCTCTGGCTGTTGCCGCCTGGCACTGCTTGCTACCTTTAAGTTTGTTATCCAACAAAACTCCAAGATCCCTTTCCAACAGGGATTCACTGTTGGCACAGAGCCATTTTTAGTATAAGCAGCACAAGCATTTTTAAGTCCAAAATGTATCACCTTACATTTCTCAATATTGAATCTCATCTGCCACTTAGCAGCCCAATGTGACAATCTATCTAGATCCCCCTGCAAAGATTGCACATCCTCTGAAGTTTTTAATGGTCAACAAAGTTTTGTGTCGTCAGCAGACACAGAAACCTTGCTGACAATACCCACATCCTAATCATTAATAAATAGATTAAATAGAAGCGGCCCAACACAGAACCCTGTGGCACCCCACTTAGCACTTTAGTCCATAATAATGAAGCCCCATTAACAACTACTCTCTGCATCCTATTCATTAACCAATTGTCTATCCATGTACAAATGTGCCTCCCTAGACCAACAGACCTTAGCTTATACATTAGTCGCCTATGGGGGATTGTATCAAAAGCTTTTGCAAAATCCAAGTATACTTCATCTACTACTATGCCAGAGTCTTAATTTTTACTTACTTCCTGATTAAAGCCAAGCAAGTTAGTTTCACAAGATCTATTCCTCCTAAATCCATGCTGGTTACTACTTATAATGTCAGTCCTTGAAACATACTCTAGAATATGTTCCCTTATTAAACTTTTCAGTATCTTGCCCACCAATGAAGTTAAACTTACAAGCCTGTAATTACCCGGCTGTGAGCGACTACCCTTTTTGAACATTGGAACAACATCAGCCTTTTTCCAATCCAGAGGCACACATCCGGACATGAGGGAATCTGCAAAAATAAGAAACAATGGCCTAGATAAAACTGAACTTAGCTCCCTAAGGATCCGAGGCTGTATTGTATCCGGTCCAGGAGATTTATTAATATTAACCTTATTTAGTTGTTTCTGTACCATATCCTCGGTTAACCCAAGTGCACTTGCATCTTTTATACCATTATTGCTACTAGACTATGATATCTGTACTTGGACCTTCTATAGTGTATACAGAGGGAAAAAAACTTTTTAAGACATTTGCTTTATCGCCATCCTCCGTAACTAACTTATCCCCATTAATTAATGGTGCCAAATTTTCAGTCCTCTTCTTCTTACTATTAATATACTTTAAAAAAAAATTTAGACTTAGTGATGCTTTGTTCAGCTATCCTAACGTCATTATTAATTTTAGCTAGTTTGATTGCTTTCTTACACTCCTTGTTACCATTTTTATAATCCCTAAAGGCCCTTTCCGTTCCCTCTGATGTTAAGTTTTCAAATGCCTTTTTCCTTCTTTGTATTTGCCTCTTTACATCAGAATTCAGCCACATGGGCACGGATTTGTTTTTTATACATTTATTTCCTAATTGCCTTAAACACAGTCCACTTCTGTTCAGTACCTTTACCTGATAATACCTTATCCCAGTTAGTATAGTATAGTATAGTATAGTATTTGAGGTTGAATAAAGATATACGTCCATCCAGTCCAACCCATCTAACAATATCCTCATTTCCTGCCTAACTGTTGATCCAGAGGAAGGCAAAAAAAACCCACCAAATTTATGAAGGGGGAAAAAAATTCCTTCCTGACTCCAAGTGGCAATCGGAAATTTCCCTGGATCAACTCTACTTTATGTATCAATACCAGTAACTTGCAACATTCCTTGTTTGCAGAAACTCATCCAGCTTTTTTTTAAACTGACCAATGAACCTGCCATTACAACGTCCACTGGAAGACAGTTCCATAGCTTTACCGTTCTCACAGTGAAAAACCCTTTCCGAGCTTGAAGCCTAAACCTTTTTTCTTCAAGTCTTAAGGGATGTCCTTGTGTCCTTTGACGTGTTCTATTGGTGAACAATGCCCCAGATAGTTTATTGTATGGCCCGTTAATGTATTTATACACAGTAATCATATCCCCACGCAAGCGCCTTTTCTCCAGCGTACATAATTGTAACTTTTCCAGTCTCTCTTCATATTCAAGCTCCCCCAATCCCCTTATTAATTTAGTTGCCCTTCTCTGAACCCTTTCCATTTCAAAGATGTCCTTTTTGTACACAGGATTCTAAAATTGCACTGCATATTCCAAATGAGGCCTTACCAATGCTTTGTAAAGAGGGAGAATTATATTTTCCTCCCTTGAATCCATACCTCTCTTTATACAAGACAATACCATGCTGGCTCTGGCTGTTGCCGCCTGGCACTGCTTGCTACCTTTAAGTTTGTTATCCACCAAAACTCCAAGATCCCTTTCCAACAGGGATTCACTTAACACAGAGCCATTTATAGTATAAGTAGCACAAGGATTTTTTAGTCCAAAATGCATCACCTTACATTTATCAACATTGAAGTTGATATTCTGAAGAGCTACTTTTAACCTGGGAAAATTTGCTTTCCCGAAATTAAAAGTCTGTTAACCCAGTGCACTTTTCCCTTCGATAACATACTTCAAACAACACTATTTCTTGGTCACTATTCCCTAAGCCTCCAGTTACCTTTATATCTATAATACGCTCCACGATATTAGATATTACCAGATCCAACAGAGCTCCTTTTCTCTCACAGGAACTTTTCTGTGAGAGAAAATTATCCTGCAGCAAATTCAGGAACTTATCGCCCTTTTCTGTGTTGGCAGTTCCACTCCACCAATCAATGTCAGGGTAATTATAGTCCCCCATGAGTACATTCCCCAAACTTGCAGCCCTTGCCAACTGCATATGAAGCAGACTCACTTCCTCCCTGCTAGCATTTGGCAGCTTATAGCAGACACCAACAATGACATTACCACCTTTCCTGTAGCCTAATTCCACCCATATTGCCTCTGCTTTAACATCCATATCGCCAATTATCTCTTCTTTTAAATTTGGCTTCAATTCTATTTTAACATAAACACATACTCCTCCGCCATTCCTTTCCTCTCTGTCCTGCCTAAACAAGGCGTATCCTCCTAAATTTACAGCCCAGTCGTGAGAACTGTTCTACCACGTTTCTGCTATACCTATTACATCATACTTTTCATTCAACGCCATTATCTCCAATTCACCCATTTTGTCAGCCAGGTTTCTCGCATTTGCAAACATAAATTTTTGATTATGATCCTGTAATTTATTCATACACTTTAATAAACATGCCTCCCTACCCCCTATGCTAGCCCCACCCCCTTTCCACCCACCACTGACCTATCCAAACCCTGCTTTCCTCCTGGGCTATTTATCCCAGTGAGACTGCTAATACCCTTCCCCCCCCAAACCTAGTTTAAAATTTCTTCCAACCCTCTAGCTGATGTAAAGTTGCTGACATCTTGGGTGTGCAGTGTAGACTGTTTAGCTCCTCCCCTCTGAGACTTGCAGAATCTCTTTCTTCTACACTGCACATCCAAGATGTCAGCAACTTTACATCATCAAAGGTAGGCTCAGGAGTGGCCTAGGAGAAAAAAAATGGGGGGGAGATTTTTTTTTAAGCTGCTGCTTCAAATTTAACTGAACTTTTACAGTACACTTATCCTTTAAGGCTATTTTTAAAGCCTGAAAACCTCAACTTATACTGGAGTATATACGTTACATCCCAGTGATGCCGTTGTAGAGTAATAGGGATACAGACAAGCCATTTTTCTTTTGGACTAGGAGAGCATTGAGTGCTTAGGGCTGTTATTTGATTATTAGGGAAAGCTCCTTTTAGGTGGAGAGACTCTAACACCTTTTTGAGGGATTTTATAGGTTTTCCTATTTTCTCTATTTTCTAGATGGCTGGCTGTGTGATGGTCATTTTAAAGTGTGTACTTTTTTTTATATTAATCTATTAAAAGTTACGTTTTATTACCCTCTTATACTGTGTTTGATTACAGTTTAGGGGGATACTGTTCTATCTTCTTATTTTTCACTTACTGTATATTAACACTCTGGGTGTGGGGATGCTTTACTGTACCAGGGGTGGAACTGCAGGGTACAATAATATGAAAAAAGAAGTAGTGTGAGAGCCTAGGGCAGAATTATACTGCAAAAGTTTTTTTATTACATGCCACATGTTTCGGAGCAACGTGCTCCTTTATAAAGCATACAAATGTGATAGTGCATTACACATTACACATTACACTATTAAGTATTACAAAATCCCTCCCCTTCGTGTTGATTGGATCAATTGAAAGGATCAATTATATATAAAAAAATAAGTGGGTGAAGAAGAGTTGGTCCAGGGGTATTACCGATTGCCACTTGGAGTCAGGAAGGAATTTTCTTGTGGGTTTTTGTTTTGCCTTCCTCTGGATTAACAGTTAGGCAGGTAATGTGGGTATTGCTGAGTTGGTTGGATTGGATGGACATATTCAACCTCAAATACTACTTTACTATACTAAAACAGTACTTTTAACAGTGCTTTAAACATTCATTATTCAGAAAAGGTATGTACATGGTGCTGCATCCTATATGCCTACCGGCATTGTTTGCCTATTGTTTCTTTTTTTTGCAGATTCTTTCATGTCAAGAAGTGTGCCTCTGGATTGAAAAAAAACTGATGTAATTCCAATATTCAAAAAGGGTAGTCGTTCACAGACGGGTAATTACAGGCCTGTAAGTTTACCTTTAGTGTTGAAGAATGATACTAGAAAGTTTGATAGGGAACATATTATTGAGTATGTTTCAAGGACTGTCCTTAGTAGTAATCAGCATGGATTTAGGAGGAATAGATCTTGTCAAACTAACTTGCTTGGCTTTCATGAGGAAGTGAGTAGGAATTTTGACACTGGCATAGCAGTAGATGCAGTATACTTAGATTTTGCAAAGGTTTTTGATACAGTCTCCCATAGGCAACTCGTGTATAAGCTAAGATGTGTTGGTCAGGGGAGTCACATTTGTACATGGATAGAATATTGTTTAATGGCTAGGATGCAGAGAGTAGTTGTTAATGGGGCTTCATCAATATTATATGTGTGAATTTAAATAGCCCTTAACTATGAACTTTAAAGGACAACTCCACCCTCATAAGAACATCTTTTAGAAAGAATGGCCTCTTCAAAATATGTTGATATATCATACTTTGTCCTATCAATTCATTACTGTATGCCTGCTATGCTTCTGGAGGCCTCATGGAAACTGAGCAATTCAGAAACCTGTACTGAGCCTGGGCATGCTCAGAAGAGACAGACAGGAGATTAACATTCAGTCATTGGCTGTGATGTCAACTGACAAATCCATAATTGACAGCTAACTGGAAGAACCAGGAAGCAGAAACGGGAAACAGGACATTGTGCAGGATTTCAGGTTAGACTTATATATTTCAGATTTCAATTTTCAATCACCATTTAGGGTTTTGGGGGGTGATTTACCTGTATGTACATTTTTATTTTAGGGCTGGACTTGCCCTTTAAAGTCCAGTGTAAAATATATATATTTTTTAAAATTCTTATATTACACATTCAGTACCTAGTTATTCTACATATTCTCTCAATTTATTTTATACCCTATACTCTGCTTTGCACTGGTCAGTAGGGAGCTGCCATTTTAAGTTTTAAAACAGCCCTTCTTCCTAGGATGTACACTTCCTTTAAATGTTACTAACAGTAATTTTTACTATTTGGCAGTTGGCAGGGTCAAACAGCTGATAGCGCGAATGTCTCATCTGTTTAAAAACCTCTACAATCAGAGGGTATGGGCTTGTGTACTAAAACTATAGGGGAGCACAATACAAATGGTGAATCCCAAATTTTATGTGGAAAACAACAATGACGTTTCGGGATGCCTGTCCTTCCTCAGGTATGGGACAGGGAGGAAGGGACAGGGCATCCCGAAACGTCATTGTTGTTTTACCCAATAAAAATGTGGATTCACCATTTGTAGTGTGCTCCCCTATATTTTCTAGTGCTAAAGAATTGTCTGGCCCTAGGAGTGGAGGCCTGGGGGATTGCACCTACGGACTTGTCTGGCATAAAGCCAACAGCGGTGTGATGGAGTGTGACCTGGACTGCTTTGGGATATGGGCTTGTGGCAGGCCCTGCTACCATGTGGTGCCCCCTGTGGTCGCGGGGGTGGCGAGGACGGTAGTTACTCCACTGTGTATATTAACACTCTATATGTGTGCTTAAACTTACTGTATATTAACAGCCGCCCATGGGATGAAGAGTGGAAGTTTACTGTGGGAACACCGGAGGACGGGGCAGTTGCACGGTGGTGGATTTGCAATTCTTTTAAGAATTGGGGGATTTGCTATCTTTTACTAAAAGGTTTTTAATGAAATGCACAGACCCACTTGTGTGCGCACACCAGAACTGCCCACAACGCACGCACACAGTTAGGTCTGTACAGATTAAATACCTTCTTTTAGTATATAAGATAGCAAATCTACCACCACTCAACTGCTCCATCCTCCGGTGCTCCCCCACTAAACTACTTCCACTGTTCATTACACAAAATGTGCTGCAGAAGGGGGATGAGTGCCACAGAGGGTTGCTGATTCTATGAAGAATCAGGGGTTTACTGGTGCTTTCAGATTATGGAGTACAAATTTTTCTAATAACTATAGGTATCAAAAAAATCACAATGATTGTAAAGTAATGATCACTATTGTAAAATAGTGGGCTAGGACCAGGTAGGTGCCGGATGGTACACCTGTTATCTGCCCCTGGACCAATTGCCACACAAGCGCACAGACGGCACTTCTCAGGAATCTACAGTTCAAGTACAGCAGAGTAGCTTTTCATTCATTATTATACGTTGCAAGGAGGAGCAGGAGCTTTGTTACTATTTGGGAGCGATTCACCACTACACTCTCTACATGGGGTATGGGACTCTTATGAGGTCCGCGAAGTTGGGTAAGATCTATCATACACCTGTTTTTTGATATATATATATATATATATATATATATATATATATATATATATTTACTTATCCGAGCACTGTTACCTTACCTTTTATCAGCATTGACAGTCTCCATTGACTTTCACAATGTGTATAAACTTACCTGTTGGGAGACATTTCTTTTTTCAGCTCGCCTAGTATACGACTTTATTGTATTTGCAAATGTGTTTTGCTATGTTTTTATATCGTTAGCAATTGGGGATTAGTTTAGGATTTATGGTTTTATGTACTTCTAAGAATAAAGCTTATGTTTTAACTCACTGCGTTTCCTATGATTGTTCAGGTCACCCACCCAATTAGTCCATATGACTCATATTCTATATAGCAGCATTAGTGCCCCTATCACATATGATTGGGTAATGAATGGTACTGTGGTAGTTTGTTACCTGTTCTAAGTTTGCTTATTCATATATACCATTCATAGCACCGATACTATGTGTACCTAGCTGCATTCTTTAATTACCCAGTCTTCGATTATCATTTACTCTTATTAATATATACAGGTTGCTACCTGGTTTATGCCTTGTGCATTGTAGATTCTTAGACTGGGTGTCTATATTGCGGTGGGTTTACTTCCATCTGAGCTTTATTCTATATTTATAGCAACATGTTTATAGCAACATGTCAAGGTTTAGTGACCTTGAATGGGAATCTGACCTAAACGAGGTTTTCACAGATGATAATACTACAGTTGAGGAAGGAAAAAGTGAACAAAGGATTTATAAGAAATTTAACAAATATAAAAAGGAGCTAAGAAAAATAGTTCAAAGAAAATGGGAAATAGCCAGCTTGGAAAAGTATATGCAGAACACAATGATCCCAAGGGGCTTGAGGTGAAAGGTCAAACCAGGTTCTAATCTTGTGGCAAAAATGTCCATGGAATTTAAGGACAAGTGGACTGAAATACTGGATGAGGCCTCACTCAAGCTCATGGTTTTGATCATTGAAGAGAATAATAAACAACTAAAAGAGTTAGAGAAAGAGATTGATAACTTAGCAGAAAATTTGGTTTGTTGGAAAGATCATAAAGATGATCATACTCAGAATGATAAAATCAAATCAGAGATAGATAAGCTTCAAAACAATATCAAATTAAGGAAAAATAAAACGTTTTCTCGTGATAGTGAAGATTATAAAACGGGACATGTATATGATTATAATTCATCATATAGTGATACCTCGGATCAGGAAGATATGAGATATAAGGGGAAGTTGAACAGGAAATACAGATTCTCTAAGCATAGATCACAATATAAAAATTCCGAAACCGCTTTAAGACAACCTTTTTTAGGAAAAGAATTAAACGATCATGGAAAGGGAAAAGGAGAAAGAGCCAGGCAGGAGAAAGCAGACAGCCAACAATCTTACAATCTGAGAAGGAAGGACAGGAGGATGTAGTAGTTAATTTATCTGATTTTCCATTAAATGAACATCATGTGAAAGCCTTGTCGAAAGGTCTGAACTTTGCTCCTACGAAAGGACTGGATAAATTCACCTTTATCAAAGATTTGCATTTGTTTGCACGTAAATTGACTTAAAAAAGGATGTTTTGGGGTAAACATAATAATAGCACTGATTTTAATATATTTAATCATCTTAATCTTGACACACTTACCAGCCTGCAGAGTATGGAGGGAACTGATGATACCCCCTTAGATAATTTGGAAGCTTTGTTACAAGGTCTAGAAATAGAAACTGATGTGGGTATGAGTTCAGATATGAAACCGAAATCAAAATTTTACCCTTCAATCTCTTTGTATCCTAACATCAAATTATTTGTTAATTTGGTAGAGGAGGAAGTTTCCAAATATGAAAATTGTATTTCCTCCCCTAATCTTAGTTTGGAGGAATCTAAAGCTTTGAAAGAACTATCTAATAATGAAAATTTAATAATTAAACAAGCAGATATGGGTGGAAAAATAGTTGTCATGACGGTGGATTAATATAAGAAAGAAGCCCACCGCCAGTTAAGAGATTGTAACCAGTATGAGAAAGTCTCAGAAAATCCAATGCAAAAAGTCAATGCTATTATTTGGGATACCCTATCCAAGGATTTGGATGAGGGTACGATTAATAAAAAAGAATTGGATTGTCTTTATGTTAAATACCCTGTTACTCCTTGCTTGTATTGGCTCCCAAAACTACATAAAAACCCTAAAAAAAAAACAGGTCGTCCAATTATCTCGGGGGTAGGGGGGCCTACTGAAATGATCTCCAAATACGTTGATAAATTACTTAGACCCTTTTTAGTGACTTTACCGAGTTATTTAAAAGATACAAGAGATGTGCTCCGTAGACTAGATAATATACTAGTCAAGGAGTCAACACTATTGATAGCCCTGGATGTGGAGGCATTGTATCCCTCCATTCCCCACAATAAAGGTATGTGGTCTATCCAACAATATTTGTTGTCTAGGGGGCAGAAATATAAGGCTAATTCTAAGCTGGTTATGGATCTATTAAACATAATTTTAACTAACAATTACTTTACTTTTGAAAATTGCTATTACCATCAGAAGAGGGGTACGGCCATGGGTACGGCCTGCGCGCCTACGTATGCAGGCCTGTACCTTGGCCAGTGGGAGAAACAACTGTTCGCAGAGGAGGAGTTGACCTGGGCCACTGACCACATAAGTTTGTGGATAAGATACATAGATGATGTGATGATCTTGTAGGATGGCTCTATCCAAGAATGGGAGAGCTTTTTTACCCAAATGAACATCAATGATTTAAATCTTAAATTTACCTACCAATCAAGTTTGGATCAAATTCCATTCTTGGGTCTTACTATCAAAAAAGTAGGCAACAGACTACATACTGAGATGTATAGAAAACAAACGGCAGGCAACTCTCTCCTACGTGCTGACAGTATGCACCCCACTAGTCTCCTTAAGGGTATCCCAGTAGGTCAGTATCTACGGGCACATAGAAACTGTACCACACGAGCAGACTTTGAAGTTGCTGCAAAAGATCTTAAGATGAGATTCTTACAAAGAGGGTACACATCTAGTTGGTTAAAAAGAGCATATAAACATGCAAAGTTCTCCAGAAGAGAGGATCTGGTGTTTAAAGACAAAATCGGAAAAACAGACCAGTCTTTAAGACTTTTAACCAACTACAACAATGATTGGCACTTTGGCATGTCCTTAAAGGGGATGACATTCTTAAATGACTGGTTCCCCTTCAACCCCTAATTACGGCCCGTAGGGCCCCTACGATTGGTGGCCAAGTAGTCAATAGCTTTTCAAATAAGACAACAAGAGACATGGCTAAAGCAAAGTATAGGCATGTATAAGTGTGGCCACTGTAAAGCATGCCAATTTATGTTGAATAAGACAGATACATTTAAAAATAACAAAAATTAAGTCTTTAAAATCCATAATTTTATTAATTGTAAAACGAAAGGAGTAGTGTTTATGTTACAATGTGGATGCCATAAGATCTACATTGGTAAAACTATTCACACCTTAGCAGAAAGAACATTGGAGCATGTTTGAGATATTCAATCATGCTAATCAACAGAGCTCGGTAGCTCGTCACTTTTCTGAGGTTCATCACAATGACCCCTCATCATTAAAAGTTTGTGGAATAGACAAGGTCCCTAGTCCCAATAGAGGGGGAGATTGGGATCGGCGGATTCTACAAAGGGAAGCCATGTGGATTTATAGAATGGACTCCAAGTCTCCTAAGGGGTAAAATGAGGAATTAGTTTTTAACATGTTCCTTTAAATCTGCTTATTGTGTCATTGAAACATTTTTGTCACATTAAATATTATATGTGTTTCTCTGTTGTACTTTTCCGAGGAGCCATGTTGCTATGTGTTTGAAATATGTCAAATATAAAAGCTTTAGTAGGGTTTTCATACTATTGTAGTGATTTTGTTTTCCCTGATGTAATAGCCTATTTAAATTCCGCTGGATTCACGAATTGCTTCAATCTCAATACATATGGATGACCCATTAGGGTATTTAAACCGGGAGGTAGCACCAGTCATGTGACCCGGAAGAAGGGGAAAGATGGCTCCGAAACGCACGTCAGTCTTTTTAATGCTAGTGTACTAGGCTGAGCTGTTGGACCCACGTGTGATCCATTGGAATTTGTGCTCTCACCATCGCGGCTATCGTTAGCAATTGGGGATTAGTTTAGGATTTATGGTTTTATTTACTTCTAAGAATAAAGCTCATGTTTTAAACTGCGTTTCCCATGATTGTTCAGGTCACCCAATTAGTCCATATGACTCATATTCTATATAGCAGCATGAGTGCCCCTATCACATATGATTGGGTAATGAATGGTACGGCGATAGTTTGTTACCTGTTCTAAGTTTGAAGATGTGCAGGACAATGGCTCAGAAGTAACATGTATGGAGTGGGCCATTCCCTTGAGCACCCAGGGGACGGCCATCTCTAGTACAAGGGAGGGAGAACTGGGGGCTAGGAAGGATAGGCAGGTGGTAGAGGACTCCATTATTAGAAAGGTAGATATGGTAATATACCGCTAAAACCCTACATGGCGAACAGTGTGTTGCCTGCCTGGTGCTAGGGTTCAACATGTGGTGGTGGATCGTGTAGACAAATTATTGGGTAGGGCTGGGAGTGACCCAGCAGTCTTGGTTCACATTGGTGCCAATGACATAGAGGTGGAGGTGAGGTCCGAGAGTTAGGGGCCATGTTAAAAGTAAGGACCTCAAAAATAGTGTTTTCAGAAATACTACTGCAGCCATTTGCTACACTAGGGAGTCAACAGGAGCTTAGGAGTATAAATGTGTGGCATAAGGAGATGTGGTTTGGGTTTTTAGAGAACTTGGTTGACTTTTCTGTTGGCTACAGGCTCTTTAGTAGAGATAGACTGCACCACAATGATAGTTTATAGTAGTTTATAGTATTTGAGGTTGAATAAAGACATACGTCCATCCAGTCCAACCCATATAAGCAATAGCCTCATTTCCTGCCTAACTGTTGATCCAGAGGAAGGCAAAAAAAAAACCCCACCAAATTTATGAATCGGAAATTTCCCTAGATCAACTCTACTTTATGTATCAATACCAGTAACTTGCAACATTCCTTGTTTGCAGAAACTCATCCAGCTTTTTTTTGAAACTGACCAATGAACCTGCCATAACAACGTCCACTGGAAGACAGTTCCATAGGTTTACTGTTCTTACAGTGAAAAGCCCTTTTCAACCTTGAAGCCTAAACCTTTTTTCTTCAAGTCTTAAGGGATGTCCTTGTGTCCTCTGACATGTTCTATTAGTGAACAATGCCCCAGATAGTTTATAGTGTATGGCCCATTAATGTATTTTACATACACAGTAATCATATCCCCACGCAAGCGCCTTTTCTCCAGCGTACATAATTGTAACTTTTCCATTCTCTCTTCATATTCAAGCTCCCCCAATCCCCTTATTAATTTAGTTGCCCTTTTCTGAACCCTTTCCATTTCAAAGATGTCCTTTTTGTACACAGGATTCCAAAATTGCACTGCATATTCCAATTGAGGCCTTACCAATGCTTTGTAAAGAGGGAGAATTACATTTTCCTCCCTTGAATCCATACCTCTCTTTATACAAGACAATACCATACTGGCTCTGGCTGTTGCTGCCTGGCACTGCTTGCTACCTTTAAGTTTGTTATCCACCAAAACCCACCAAAAGATCCCTTTCCAACAGGGATTCACTTACCACAGTGTCCGGCATCTGGTACACGAGTTGGTGAAATTGTTTGATACGGGAATCCAAATAAGCTGTGGAGGAAGCTGTAACCTTACCATCGGGATCGCCTTCCAAGATCGCCTCTCATCGGGTGAAGAGTGTGGTCAGTCCCGGTCTACGGGTCCTGGCTTCTCACGTGAGTCCCGATTTGGGCAGTAACATTGTTTCTGTTTGGTTGTGATAAGTATGGGAAGAACCCAGGGAATATTACTGAACGTGGATTAATGGACGTCGTACCTAAGCGACTCAGTATACTATATTGATGCTGGACTATGTGCTAATATGTTTCTATTTTATATAGTATTTATTGTAAACGTGGGTGTTTTTATTGTTGCTACATTTTTTCACTTTGTGTAGGTATAGGTTATAAGGGATAATGTGGAATGTGATAAATCTGGATGTCAATAAACAGTGTTTTGCATAGTTTGGACCTCAATGTGATAGTGCCTATGTGTAAGGGTCTTTTTTTGTGAGAGGGCCCACTTTGAGCCCTCTTCCATTTATGGTAGATTACTACTTATAATGTCAGTCCTTGAAACATACTCTAGAACATGTTCCCTTATTAAACTTTCCAGGATCTTCCCCACCACTGAAGTTAAACTTACAGGCCTGTATATACCTGGCTGTGAACGACTACACTTTTTGAATATTGAATACACCATACACCATAAATAACTCTGTGTTAAGTGCATCTGAAATGGAAAAAGATTTGGGGGTTCTGGTAGATAACAGACTTAGCTGTAGCAAACAATGCCAGGTAGCAACAGCTAGAGCTAGCAAGATATTGTCTTGTATAAAGAGGGGAATGGAATCAAGAGAGAAAAATATTATTCTCCCTCTTTACAAGGCACTGGTAAGCCCACATTTGGAATATGCGGTGCAGTTTTGGAATCCCATATACAAAAGGGACATCTTGGAAATTGAGGCAGTTCAGAGAAGGGCAACTAAATTAATAAGGGGAATGGAGGGGCTTGAATATGCAGGCAGATTAGACAAGTTAGGGCTGTTTACATTGGAGAAGCAGCGGTTGCGTGGGGACATGATAACCTTATACAAATATATTAATGGCCCATACAGTGAACTCTCTGGTGCATTGTTCACTAATAGGTCATATCAGAGGACTCGTGGACATCCTTTAAGGTTGGAAGAAAAGAAGTTTCATCTTCAGGTTAGGAGAGGTTTCTTTACAGTGAGAACGGTGAAACTGTGGAACTGTCTTCCAGCAGAGGTGGTAATGGCAAGTTCATTGAATAACTTTAAAAAAGGCCTGGATAAGTTTCTAAAACTAAAAAATATTGAGAATTACTGGTATTAATGCATATAGATCTGGTTGATCCAGGGATACTTTCCGATTGCCGTTTGGAGTCAGGAAGGAATTTCCCCCCTTTTTTAGCTGGGTTTTTTTGCCTTCCTCTGGATCAACTGTTAGGTAGGGTTAAAAAAAAAAAAAAAAAAAAAAAAAAAGGGAATAGGTTGGACTTGATGGACGAATGTCTTTATTCAACCTTAATTACTATGTTACTATGTTACTATGAATAACATCAGCCTTTTCTCAATCCAGAGGCACTCCACCTGACATGAGGCAATCTGCAAAAACAAGAAACAATGGCCTAGATAAAACTGAACTTAGCTCCCTAAGGATGTATTTTATCTGGTCCAGGAGATTTATAATATTAACCTTATTTAGTTCTTTCTGTACCATATCCTCGGTTAACCAAAGTGCACTTAAATCTTTTATACCATTATTGCTACTATACTCTATGATATCTGTACTTGGACCTTCTATAGTGTATACAGAGGGAAAAAAATTATTCAAGACATTTGCTTTATCGCCATCCTCCGTAACTAACTTATCCGCATTAATTAATGGTGCCACATTCTCAGTCCTCATCTTCTTACTATTAATATACTTTTAAAAAAATTTAGGCTTATTGATGCTTTGTTCAGCTATCTTAACTTTATTATTAATTTTAGCTAGTTTGATTGCTTTCTTATACTCCTTGTTACAGTTTTTATAATCCCTAAAGGCCCTTTCTGTTCCCTCTGCCTTAAAGGTTTTAAATGCCTTTTTCTTCCTTTCCATTTGCATCTTTACATCAGAATTCAGCCACATGGGCACGGATTTATAATTTTTTACATTTATTTCCCAAGGGTATAAATTTAGATGTGAACTGGCTTAAAATCCCCTTGAACACAGTCCACTTCTGTTCTGATAATACATTATCCCAGTTGATATTCTGAAGAGCTGCTTTTAACCTGGGAAAATTTGCCTTCCCAAAATTAAAAGTCTTTGTTAACCCAGTGCACTTTTCCTTTCGATAACAAAGTCCAAACGCCACTATTTCATGGTCACTATTCCCTAAGCCCTCAGTTACCTTTATATCTAAAATGCGCTCCACGATATTAGATATTACCAGATCCAAGAGAGCTCCTTTTCTAGTAGGAACCTCAGCCACCTGTGAGAGAAAATTATCCTGCAACAAATTCAGGAACTCATCGCCTTTTTCTGTGATGGCAGTTCCACCACACCAATCAATGTCAGGGTAATTAAAGTCCCCCATAATGAGCACACTCCCTAAACTTGCAGCCCTTGCCAACTGCATATGAAGTTGACTCACCTCCTCTCTGCTAGCATTTGGTGGCTTATAGCAGACACCAACAATGACATTACCCCCTTTCCTGTTGCCTAATCCCACCCATATTGCCTCCACTTTAACATCCATATCACCAGTTATTTCTTCTTTTAAATTTGGCTTCAATTCTTTTTTAACATACACACATACTCCTCCCCCTTTCCTTTTTTCTCTGTCCTGCCTATGATGATAGCACAGCTGTTTTAGGGGAGAAGATGGCTAGAAGGTTGGAGATTTTAAACTAGGTATGAGGGAGGGTACATTGGACTTCACAAGGATAGATAAAGGGATTAGGCACCAGGGGGCTAATAAGATAATGGAGGTTGGAAATAGGGAAGGGGTGAACATGGAGGATAAGTACGTCCACATTTGGAAGTAAATTGAATGATAATCTAAAATATGTTTACAAATGAAAGAAGCCTGTCTGGAAAAACTGGGGAACTAGAATTAATAGATTTAAAGGAACGTTATGGTGTGATCGGTATAGCAGAAACATGGCTAAATGATTTACATGACTGCACAGTAAATATTGAAGGATACAGTAAATATTGAAGGATCCTTATTTAGACATGACAGATTTAATAAGAAAGAAGGGGGAATATGTTTGTATGTATGTATGTATGTATGTTAAACAAGAATTGAAACCAAATTTAAAAGATAAGATAGACGGGAGTATCAAATATAAGGCAGAAAAATATGGGTGGAGCTGTGTACAGGAAGCAAAAAAGGTGAGTAAATTAATTTTTGGTGTGTGTTATAAGCCGCCAAATGCCAGTGAGGATGTGGAAATGAATCTCCATATGCAGTTGGTGAAGGCTACTGGTATGGGGCATGTTCTGGTTATGAGGGATTTCAATTACCCTGACATAGATTGGAGTAAGGGAATTGCCAGCACCTTAAAAGGTATCTTTTGTTCTTAAATCTTTATGAGCATATTCTTTTACAGATGGTAGAAGTTCCTACTAGTCAGGATGTGTTGTTGGATCTGGTGATATCTAATAACGCTGATCTCATTTTGGCGATGAAGGTAACGGGTAGATTAGGGAACAGTGATCATGATTTAGTGTCATTTAGTATAGGTTGTTGGGTTAACAAAAACTTTAGGAAAGCTAATTTTAGGTTCTTAAAGGAATCACTCTTGCTCGTAGACTGGGGGGGATTTGTTCCTAGGTAAAGATATTGAGCAGATGTGGACCGCTTTTAAAGGGATATTAAAATATTACTTTACTAAATTTTTACCTTTAGGGTACAAGTGTAAAAAAATTAGGTCCTCTCCTGCCTGGCTTAATGCCCAGGTAAAAAGAGAAATGGAAAAAAAGAAAAAGGCTCCTAAAATTTTGAAATCGGAGGGAACTGAACTGGCTTACAGGGAGTATAAAAGCTGTAATAAGGAGTGCATGAAAGCAATTAAACAAGCTAAAATAGAAAATTAAATATGGATAGCAGAACAAAGCAAGTTTAACCCCAAAATGTTTTTAAATATATCAATAAAAAGATGAGGACTGAGAATGTGGGACCATTAAATAATGGGCAATATTATATGAATAGCAGCGTCCCAAACTATATATCCATAAAGTAACCCGGGTGCCCATGCCCCGAGCCCTTCATTTGTTTACCAGCTGGTCACAGCGACAAAACAAGCGAAGGGCTAGTGAACAAGCAAAGGGCTCAGGGCATGGGCACCCGGGCCATAGTTTCCATTAAGTAAGCCTCAAAGCTTAGCTTTTAAATATGTGTAATAATTAAAGGGCCTTCTAAATGTTTAATGAGGTTACCTTATGGATATATAGAGTTTGGGACACTGCCATTCATATATTACTGTATATTGTCTATAATCTTCGTGTGGCAATATCCCTAACTGCTACTAGTGGTAATATTTACTTTATTATAAGAAAGTATTAGAAGTCCATATTTTGATAGGTTTATGGTAAAATGGAAGGAAGAGACAGAGAAAGAGTGAGTAGAGGAGATAGATATGATGTGAGATCAAAAAGAGCCAAAGATTTGTTTGATGGATATGAAAAGGGAAGTAATGGTCATGAGAACATGGAACATTCCTTTGATATATGGGAAAAACTCCTAATTAAAGAAACGAGATTATGGTGGGATGTTGCAGTGATTGAAAAATATTTAGAATACAAAATGATATCACAGGGTCTTAGGTTAAAGAAATATCCTACCTTTCATGTGGAACAGGATAGTGAGTTCATGCAGCAGTCGAATGTGGTATTAACTAACTGCTCACTTAATTAATGGACTTGATAGTTTCCTTTAAACAACAGCAACTTAAGTCCCTTAAAGGGGAGGTTGATGCCCAGGAAAAAACAGTAAAAAGGTTTTCAGAGTATCTGGATTTTGTGAAATTAGAAGATGAGAGGTATATTAGAGTTGACAAAATTGAAAATAGTATCATGGAGGTTAAGAGCCATAAATTAAGTAGAGAAAACTTGATTATAAAGAAAATAGGATTTACAGACAGAGAAGGGCTTAAAGACAGGAGAGGTATAGACCCAGAGATAGATATGTGAAACCCATTTTAAAAAGGAGAACATCATACAGGAAAAATGTGAGCTTTAATACAAGTGGGAGTGAATACAATTCTTCGGAGGTTTCTTCTCCTTTTGTCTCTTCTCCTACTCCCTACAGAACTCCACAAAGGGATTATAAACGCCGAGAACATAGAGAAATCAACTCCACGTCCGGTAGTTAAAATGACTATATTGTAAAGACTAAAAGGGACTATAATGAGGAAATTATGGATTTATCAGCATGTAGGGGAAAGTTTTCAACATCAACAAAATCTTCAAAAAAGGTGATCCCTTTAGAAGGAAATCAACACGGTGAGGAGGGGGATCTCAGAAGGAATCGGCGCTACACATGCCACAAGAACCCAGAGTAATGTATTGAATTTGTTGAAACGGACACTTATCAAAGTAGAGACTTACTAAATAGAGGTCTTTCCTTTTGTCCAGCTCGTACATTTGACTTATTGTTATTGACGTAAATATGTTCGTTAGAAAAATGATTTTTAAAAAGTATTTTTATGGTAAAGATGTAGTTATGTTGGAACAAGAGGTTGGGTGTCTCTCAGATACTACATATGAAGTTCATCAAGATGATGAAAGGGTACTGAGAGATCTCCAACAACTTTATATAAATTCGAACCAATTGGAAGTTAGTAGTGGTTATCTAGAAGCTGATATTAATGCTCAGGCCAGTAAATTTAAACAAAAATCAGTGTTTTATCCAGTACATTGTAGGAGTCCCTGCATAGACGCGTTTCAAGCATTAGTTGAAAAAGACCTTAGAGCCCTGGATCAGAAATTATCTAATCAGAGGCATGAGGAAGGTATTTTAAAGACTAAAAAAAGAGGGACAATCTTAACCATAGAGAACAAAGAGCCCTCCTTAATCTAAAGAAAGATCAGAGCATTATAATAAGGACTGATGACAAGGGGGGTTCCGTAGTCATCCTGTATAGAGTAGACTATCGGAGTGAAGCCCACAGAAGCATATAAAATCAAGTTGAAAGAGTGTATTATAGAAGGTGTCAACATAGGTTTGATACGTCAGAATATGATTGGATTTTTAATACCTGAGAAACCTACCATACCCATTTTTCATCACCTGCCAAAGGTACACAAGAGAGAATTCCCCCCGAAAGGTAGGCCAATTGTGGCAGGAATAAAATCATTGAACGAAGGACTGTTGGACTTCATTGATTTTATGTTACAACCAATGGTTAAAAGACTGTACTCTTATGTTAAAGACATGAGAGAAGTATTGGGTTTGTTGGAGTGTGTTGACTGGTAGAGTGATTATAATCTTGTCACTACGGATGTAATTTCATTGTACTCATGTATTCCTCATCGGTGGGGGATGGAGGCAACCAGATATCATTTGTTTAAGTATAGCAGATACCCCACAGAGTGGACAAACTTCATATTACAGTCCTTACATTATTTATTAACACATAATTTTTTCAAATTTGATGGTGTATTTTACAACCAAGTTAGAGGGGCCTCAATGGGAGCGAAATTCGCTCCAACGAATGCGAACTTGTTCTTAGGGTGGTGGGAAGAGTTATTTCTCTACCCCCACCCTGCGTTCTCTTCCCTGACGCCCAAGGTAGTCTTATATAGAAGATATATAGACGATCTGTTGTGGGTCTGGAAGGGATCTCAGGAGGACTTTGAGGAATGGTTGAAGGCTCTTAATTCAAATGAGTTTAACATCAGATTTACTTGTGAATTTGGTGGTAAGGGAATTCAGTTTTTGGATCTGAATATAAAAGAAGTAGGTATCAAACTTGAGAGTTCTGACTACAGGAAGGTGATGGCAAGGAATACTATACTACATGTAGAGTCTAGTCATCCTAGACATTGTATATGGGCCATACCTTACAGCCAGTACATACGTTTACGACGAAATTGTTCCAACCTAGAACTTTTTGATGAAGCTGCATTGGACTTGACGCACAGATTTTTAGACAGAGGGCATAAGATGATCAATTTGTTAAGGGCTTGAGATCGAGCTAGATCAATAGACAGATATAAGCTGTTGACAGGTTTAAAAAAAAGGTCAAACCACAGATGTGGTATCAAACAAACCCAGCAAAGATAGCAGAAAGGGTATATATTTCACTACAGCGTGGTAGGGTAATTCAAGAAGGGGGCTGTTATTTCGTTGCTAAAAAAGCTCGGTCTCTTAGAGATATTCTGTCACCCAGCCTATTCGTGAGCCCCACTAACAATCAGAAAAGGTGGCTTAAATACAAGGGATGTTTTCCTTGTGGAGCCTCTAGGTGTAAGACCTGTAGATATATTAATAAAGGTAACACTTATGCTAGTTCTAATACGGGTAAGCTATATTACATTGATTCTTATATTAATTGTAACACTAAATATGTAATATATTTACTTACGTGCGGTAAGAGAGCATCTCAGAAACATAGAGGTGAAACGCCTGTCCAGCCCCGTAGCGAGACTTTTCCTGACATGTACTGAAGGACAGGTTAGCTACATGTCGGTGCAGGGTATTAAAGATGTGCGCCCTGATCCAAGGAACAGAGACCGTCTGGCATCCATGTTAAAGGAAGAGGTCAGGATGATTTTCACTTTAGAGACTAGATCCCCTAAGGGTATAAACTCAATAGGCAATATCACATGATATACAGAATAACTTCAGGGAACAGTCTCATGGTTAGACTTCATGTTCCTGTTTTTTGATATAATCATTTCTGACTGTCATGTTTATTAATTGTATTACATATGTGTAGGTTACATGTAATATACCTAGTAGGCGATCTTATATGTTATGTTATTTTTTTTAAGTTTTTTGTTTTCCACTTTCTTTTGCTGTAGAGGCACTTCTTCCTTATGTGTGAGAGGGAGCTCATGCACTGTTTGGCCCTGCAGCTACATTAGCGCTCATTGTAAGATGTGGTTTGTATAGAGCGCTCATAGGGTTATGTTTCCATCTTACGTGTGTTTTTTGATACTTTTTTAATAGTATAGTATAGTATAGTATAGTATTTGAAGTTGAATAAAGACATACGTCCATCCAGTCCAACCCATCTAGCAATATCCACATTTCCTGCCTAACTGTTAATCCAGAGGAAGGCAAAAAAAAACACCAAATTTATGAAGGGGGAAAAAATTCCTTCCTGACTCCAAGTGGCAATCGAAAATTTCCCTGGATCAACTCTACTTTATGTATCAATACCAGTAACTTGCAACATTCATTGTTTGCAGAAGCTCATCCAGCTTTTTTTTTAAACTGACCAATGAACCTGCCATAACAATGTCCACTGGAAGACAGTTCCATAGCTTTACCGTTCTCAGTGAAAAACCCTTTCCGAACTTTAAGCCTAAACCTTTTTTCTTCAAGTCTTAAGGGATGTCCTCGCAAGCGCCTTTTCTCCAGCGTACATAATTGTAACTTTTCCAGTCTCTCTTTATATTAAAGCTCCCCCAATCCCCTTATTAATTTAGTTGCCCTTCTCTGAACCCTTTCCATTTCAAAGATGTCCTTTTTGTACACAGGATTCCAAAATTGCACTGCATATTCCAAATGAGGCCTTACCAATGCTTTGTAAAGATATATAAAAATAAAATTTTCCTCCCTTGAATCCATACCTCTCTTTATACAAGTCAATACCATGCTGGCTCTGGCTGTTGCCGTCTGGCACTGCTTGCTACATTAAAGTTTGTTATCCACCAAAACTCCAAGATCCCTTTCCAACAGGGATTCACTTAACACAGAGCCATTTATAGTATAAGTAGCACAAGGATTTGTGCTATTACATATAAAATGCATCACATTTATCAACATTGAATCTCATCTGCCACTTAGCAGCCCAATGTGACAATCTATCCAGATCCCCCTGCACATTTGCACATCCTCTGAAGTTTTTAATGGTCGACAAAGTTTTGTGTCGTCAGCAAACACAGAAACCTTGCTGACAATACCCACTTCCAAATCATTAATAAATAGATTAAATAGAAGCGGCCCCAACACAGAACCCTGTGGAACCCCACTTAGCACTTTAGTCCATAATGAAGCCCCATTTACAACTACTCTCTGCATCCTATTCATTAACCAATTTTCTATCCATGTAAAAATGTGACTCCCCAGCCCAACAAACCTCAGCTTATACATTAGTCGGCTATGGGAGACTGTATCAAAAGCCTTTGCAAAATCCAAGTAAACTACATCTACTGCTATGCCGAAGTCTAAATGTCTAAATACTTCCTTATAAAATCCAAGCAAGTTAGTTTGACAAGATCTATTCCTCCTAAATCCATGCTGGTTACTACTTATAATGTCAGTCCTTGAAACATACTCTAGAACATGTTCCCTTATTAAAGCTGTGAATGACTACCCTTTTTGAATATTGGAATAACATCAGCCTTTTTCCAATCCAGAGGCACACCACCGGACATGTGGGAATCTGCAAAAAAAAGAAACAATGGCCTAGATAAAACTGAACTTAGCTCCCTAAGGATGTATTTTATCCGGTCCAGGAGATTTATTAATATTAACCTTATTTAGTTCTTTCTGTACCATATCCTTGGTTAACCAAAGTGCACTTAAATCTTTTATACCATTATTGCTACTATACTCTATGATATCTGTACTTGGATATTCTATAGTGTATACAGAGGGAAAAAAATTATTCAAGACATTTGCTTTATCGCCATCCTTCGTAACTAACTTATCCCCATTAATTAATGGTGCCACATTCTCAGTCCTCATCTTCTTACTATTAATATACTTAAAAAAATGTTAGGCTTAGTGAAAGGTCCTGTTGCCTAATTCCACCCATATTGCCTCCACTTTAACATCCATATCACCAGTTATCTCTTCTTTTAAATTCTTTTTTTAACATAAACACATACTTCTCCCCCTTTCCTTTTTTCTCTGTCCTGCCTAAACAAGGCATATCCTTCTAAATTTACAGCCCAGTCGTGAGAACTGTTCAACCACATTTCTACTATACCTATTACATCATACTTTTCATTCAATGCCATAATTTCCAATTCACCCATTTTATCAGCCAGGCTTCTTGCATTTTTGACACTTTCTTAACTCTTTTTGTATATTGGATATCTTGTAGATACATTGTGTCATTTGTATCGATTTTCCTCTTTACTTACCTTACTTCCTGTGTGAATTTGTGAATGCGATCTAGAAGTTCTCCCCTTTCATTGTGATGTCATAGTGGAAGTGGGGACTTACCTTTTTAAACTCTGGTACACCTGTGTTCGGTGTGCCTATGAGTTCGAAAAGCGTTAGGCCATGTGCGTAGCGTGTACATACACTTTGGCTTAATAAAGGATATTTTGATAATTTTACCTCCATAGTGTGCCAGTGTGCGCCGAAGTTCGATTTGTGTGAGGACCATTAAATAATGGGGCTGAGATGGTTATGGAGAATGCCAAAAAGGCTAAACTATTTCCCCCCTCTGTATTCAATATAGAGAATCCTAGTCCTTATAGTAGGGACTGTAATAATATGAAGGGCATTTATACCGAAAAATAGGTTATTTCAAATTGACCATAACTGAAAACTATCATTCTTCCCAACCACTACTGTATCATTTATTTTGTTTATCTGCCCCCTATTTCTTTAGATATCCAATCTAAAACTTCTTAAATTTCAGCTGTCAATCAAGTTCCTTCAAAATTCCTTCAAAAACTATTCTTCTAGTAGTTTTACTGTAGCTGGAATGGTGACAGTTTTGACAGTTGGAATGCTGTATGCTGTGTGTAGGCTTGACAGTTGGTTTGTGGGAAAAGTCAGGTCGGCTGGAAGTGGTTAAAAGATGGAGGGGGGGATACTGCTCCTGAACAAAATGTGTGTTGGACTGAAGGCATGCAGCAACACATGCAAATCAGAGTAAATGCTACTTACATGTATTCAATTATAGATTAAGACAAGTCATTTTTTCATTATAGTGTCCCTTTAATATCAATAAAGCCCCAGGACCGGATGGAAGACATCCTCAGAGATATCTGTTGTATTCAATTAGATCAACTGGACTTGAAATGTAGTTCTTGAAGACGTTTCGCTAGTCATCCGACTGGCTTTCTCAATTCAGAATGACTTGTACAAGAATCTGTGGCAATTATGTACCCTGGAAAATCCCAATTAGCATATCACAGCCAGGTGTTAAGGGTGTGATTAGATAGTGGCTAAGACGTGTTTATAGGAACCCCAGAGTAAGGTGTTAAACAAGCATTGTACATGGCAGACAGTTGGTGTCGAACCCCCCACCTCTATTTAGGCTTGTTTTTCTTTATTTTCACATAAATGGCCTCCTTAACACCTCTCTTGAACCAGTCACGTTCCTTCGCCAGTATGTTAACATTACAATCTTCAAAGGTATGTCCTTTATCCTTAAGATGCAGATACACGCTAGTCCTGACCCAGAATTGGCTCTTCTGTGCTGGGCCATACGTTGATCAGTTGCTGTTTGGTCTCCCCCACATACAAATCAGAGCATTTCTTCACTGCACTGCACCGCATATATGATGTCGCTTTTCTTGGTTTTTTTGGTATTGGTCTTTGGATGTACCAATTGCTGCCTCAGGTGGTTGTTCGGTTTAAAGCAGACAGGGATACGATGTTTTTTGAAAATTCTTCTTAATTTCTCAGAGACCCCTGCTACATATGGGATGACCCATGTTCTTCCTCCTGTCTTGCTTTCCCCTTCACTGTTGGTATTTGTGTTCTTTTCTTTCCTTCTACTTCTTTTGACAAAGGCCCAGTCTGGATATCCACAAGTTTTAAGGGCTCCTCTGAGATTTTTCATTTCTTTAGCCTTCGCCTCTCTGCTAGTGGGGATTTTCTCGGCTCTGTGTTGCAGGGTTCTGATGACACCCAGCTTGTGATCTAAAGGGTGGTGGGAGTCAAACATCAAATACTGATCTGTGTGTGTTGGTTTTCTGTAAACCTCTACTTCCATTTACCATTTCCTTAACTTCTACTCACAACAGTCCAAGAAAGCCAGTTTTGTTGTTTTGTACCTCTTCCCTTGTGAATTTAATGTTTTGGTCCACCGCATTAATGTGTTCTGTGAAAGCTTGTACTTCCTTCTGGTGGATTTTAACCCAGGTGTCATCAACAACAACGTATGGCCCAGCACAGAAGAGCCAATTCCTCGGTCAGGACTCAGCCGTGTATCTGCATCTTAAGGATAAAGGACATACCTTTGAAGATGTAATGATAACATACTGGCGAAGGAACGTGACTGGTTCAAGAGAGTGTTAAGGAGGCCATTTATGTGAAAATAAAGAAACCAAGCCTAATAGATGTGGGGGGTTCGACACCAACTGTCTGCCATGTACAATGCTGTTTTAACACCTTACTCTGGCGTTCCTATAACACCTCTTAGCCACTATCTAATCACCACCCTTAACACCTGGCTGTGATATGCTAATTGGGATTTTCCAGGGTACATAATTGCCCAGATTCTTGTACAAGTCATTCTGAATTGAGAAAGCCAGTCGGATGACTAGCGAAACGTCTTCAAGAACTACATTTCAAGTCCAGTTGATCTAATTGAATACACAGATATACCATGACCTGGATGAATGAGAACCTTCACACACCATCCTCAGAGAGTTAAGTCCAGTTTTATCTAGACCACGGTTTATCTTTTTAGATTCACTTTTTCCTGGTGATATGCTGCTGGATTGGAAAAAAGCCAATGTAATACCAATATTCAAAAAAGGTAGTCGTTCCTTAGCTGGTATCTATAGACCTGTAAGCCTAACATCGTGGTAGGGAAGGTTCTGGAAACTTTGTTACTGATCATATCCTTGAATTGTCTCCAGAACGGATCTTATTAGTAGTAGTCCATGGATTTATGAGAAATTGATTGTGTAAACCAAAAGAATGTTGGCCTACAAAAAAACACAAAGAATAGGTTATTGGATCGCAAACAGAGTGGTCAATGGAGCTACATCTATTGGGCTAAAGTTCTAAGTAAAGTGCCTCAGGGTTCCGTACTGGGGCCACTTCTTTTTAATCTGTTTATAAATGACTTAGAAGGGGGCATTGAGCTGATGACACTAAACTATGCAAGCTTTGGAAAATTCAAATGATGAGCGATTGCTGCAAGCTGACCTAGATAGATTTTCAAAATGGGCAGCAGGATGGCAAATGAGATTCAAGTAATATATATAGAAATGGGATAGTATACACCCATGCAGAGTGCAACTGGTGGCCAAATGTATTAATACATACAAAATGTAAGCCTAGTGCACATCCAATTAATTTGCTTATACTTAACCATTGATGTGACTTAAGAAGCCTGCCCTTCTCTCTGGATAAATTTAGCAATGTAGTTTAATAACTTGGCCAAATTATTTTAAGCCCAGCAACCACTTCACAGTTCTTTATTCTGCTGGGTCCTAACTTTTAACCTATTTTACCTTAGTAACATTTTACCTTCTTAGGTCTAAGCCACACTATCGGTTTTTTTTTGCGATTGGGCACGAGTGGGGCATGATTCCATGTGCGTTGCGTTTCCGGCGCAGTGTGGCCTGGCCGTGCCCTTAGGAGACATAATTCTCAAATTTTTCTTTATATCAGTACCTGCCTTTTATAAATGAAAGTCCCTGCTGCTCTTTCGCTTGCTTAAACACATGACCCACTGTGGGTGGAGTACACATTGCACAAACCACCAATGTTCCATTGGGAATTTGACCAAGCCTCTGGGAAATGTGTACTCCACCCACAGGATTGGGTCAATACACTGCTATATCAATACATTCCCATGTTAGTGTGCCATTTTTCATTTTTTTTCCTACCCAAAGTTTTGGTGTTTGTTTTTAAGTATTTTGATTTTATATCTTTATATTTATTTTGCGGTACCACAACTTCTTGCTGCATCTCGCCTAGACAAATATAACGGGAACAGGTATGGAGGAGTCCCCTTCATAGGTCTTGACCTGCACCTAAATGGGAGGACCAAGGCTCAAGCAACTCAGTAAAGCTAACCTTTATTGCATTAGAAGCTAAACGCCAAAGATATTAAAGTATAGAAAGTTTTGTAATTTAGTGATAGGCCCCTCTATGGCCAAACTGTGCACCTTTCCATTTTCACTAGGCGAGTGTTTTTTGTTATATTTTGCTATGTTAACGTGCTGCATTAAATTTATGTTAACTTTTTTGCCATTATAAAAAAAGAAAACTTATCCTGCATTGCATTATAACCCCACTGTTTACCATGACTTAAGCTGTGTACACACCTTACAATCTTCCTCCTGACCGGCCATTCGGCACTTCGGATCAGTGAGCAGCCGAGAGCGAGCTTGTGGCTCATAGACCGCACGATTGCCTGTGGCTTTCAGTCAATCCAATCAAATGGTCACTGTCTAAAAAAACAATCCAAACCAAATCCAATATTTCGACCAACGTTCCAGTTGGTCTGGCAGAATTATTGTATGGTGTGTACAACACAGTAACCATAATTACCAATACCGTCAAATCCAACGTATTGGCGCTTTTATAGTTAATGTGTAGCACATGGTGACACGTTCACCATCGGCCTTGCGGACATTCAAAATAACAATTTGGGGGCGTGGCCAAGATGGCGACCTGAGTGGACGCGAGGGACAGGACTCTCCCGACAAATATCCTGAAACAAATATAAAAAGCCGGTTTACAGACCCAAAACTGACAGCCTGGGGGAAAAACCGGAGCAATGACAAAGCACGGTGGCCACAGCAAAAAAATCGGGCTATGCCGACAAACTCGGGAAGTTTGCCCATCAGCCACAGGGACAGGCCGAGCCCCTAGAACCGCTAGCTGACACGAGGCAGCGACGGAACAAACTGCGAGCGCCTCAGCAACTTCCCCTCACCGCGCAAATACTGGCCGCCATCCAAGAATCCAAAACCTCTCTCACTGTTCTGATAGAGAGGTGAGAGTGAACGTCGGCCTACTCCGGCAGGATTTCCAGACCCTGAGACAGCGCGTGGGAGCCCTGGAAGACCGGGTGTCTACCGTAGGGACTCCATCAGGCCGATGCCCACTGAAATGGAAGCCATACCGCAGCAACTTAAAGCGCACAGAGAGGGCTGGTCTGGAGAACAGATCCCGCTGCCAAAATGTCAGGTTGGTGGGACTACCTGAGGGATAGGGCAGGAACCAGAGACTTACCTTACCAAATGGTTTCTCAAAATCCTCGGTGCTGATACCTTGTCACCCGTATTCACTGTGGAGCGGGCTCACCACGTTCCCGCCCGACCCCCCCCTCCCGGCTCACGACCAAGGCCAATGCTAGCCACCTATTAAACACAAAAGATAGAGATGCAATATTGCGCCAAGCTAGGCTGAAGGGCCAGATACAACTAGAGAACACCACAATTATGTTGTTCCCGACGCCAACATTCTTAGCAGTAAAACAGCGCCTGAGAAGTCTGAACGTACCTTATGCCATGATATATCCCTCCGGCTGCGTGTCCAACATGACAACAATACAAAATTTTTTGAGACACCCATGGATGCCACACTCTGGCTGGACGCCAGATTTGGCCCCAACGACAGAACTAAAGTAAAGATACCGATAGACAGCAACCACCTGAACACACACAAAGCCGACACCACAAATCACTGAACCCGACAAACTCTCCCCTCTGGGCACACCCTGGATAGGGGACTGTACATCATGGGAGCCCAGCCAACCCATTTATTTATCTCGACAAAGAGATCACCACTAAGATAACCTCAAGACCTGAACTGATAAGTGGAACTAACATCCTCACACCCCACTATAAACTGATGAAATGGGCCTGTGGACAGATTAAATGGGAGCAACTACAGAAGATACCCACAGATGGACTGGAGCCCTGAAAAACCGCAAAACCTAGCCAGCCACAAAACTTCACGGCACCCAAATGAACTGAGATGACTGAGAAGTCAGAGACGCCAAGACCCCATCTCTGAACTCTCCTTTCCTGAACTTTCCCCTCCTGCTGAGTTAAATCTCCTCTCCTGAAATATACATAATATAAAAACAACAAGGACTACATGTTGAACAGAACCGTGAACAGACGGTTAAACTGATAAATATCCCACTCTCCTCTCACAGGACCCCCCATCAACCAGAACTCCCCCCCCCCCCGGATATTTACAAATACAAAGCGACCATGTATATAGGTTGAATAGAATGTAAACTGATAAAAGCTGATAACACCCCATTCTCTCCTCACAGGACCCCCCACTAAATCAGAACTCTTCCCAGGTTGTATACGAATAAAAAGTGAATATGTTTACATGTTGAATAGAAATGTGAACAGATAAATCCGAAAACACCCTGTTCTCTCCTCCTCACAGGACCCCCAACTAAATCAGATTCCCCCCAGGTTATTGCAATACAAAGTGAATGTATTTATATGTTGAATAGAAATGTGAACAGATAAATCTGAAAACACCCCGTTCTCCTCTCACGGGACCTCCCACTATGCAGAATCCTCCCCAGGTCGTATACAAATACAAAGTGAATAAACCTGATAAACGCCCCATTCTTCTCATACAGGACCCCCCATTAGATTAGAGCTCCTCCCTAATGATGTAAACAAATACAAAGTGACTGTCTAGGGCTGAATAGAAATGTAAACTGATAAACTCTGATAAACACCCCATTCTCTCCGCACAGGATGCTCCACTAGATCAAACTCTCCCCCAGTCTTATACAAATACAAAGAGTCAATGTTTAGATGCTGCATAGAAATGTAAACAGATAAACTCGATAAACACCCCGCTCTCTCCCCCACGGGACCCCACCATGGTCGGGTCTCCTCACCCGGGTGTCCGTCGGATGGGGCGATGGGGCCTACATGGCAACTAAAAATGTGAATAGACAAACAGGATGGACCCCTCGCCCTATCTTCACTGGACCCCCCCTACCGAACCAAACCCACCCCATAGGTTGTGTATAAATATAAAGCAACTAGCATTCCAATATAGAATAACCATACACTGCAACTGGGCCTGGACCCGCAAACACTCAACCCCAAACTAATAGAACCGGCAACATACTTAAATAGAGTCGGGAGGCCTCCCCCCCAGACGTATCCACGTCTGAAACAGAACCACTCAGTTCCCCCCCCCGCCGCCACTTGACCAGGGGCATACCCTGCCCCATGTCAAACGGCATTGGTTGGCCACTTGTGTCCGTATCTAAAGCTTAAAAGTTTATTGTTAATGGTTACTTAAACCAATTGAGTAAGTTAATGCCTGTTATTGTTTTTTATGTTTGCTATTGCCTGCGCAAAGAAAAACATACCGCCGCCTGGTCGCCTGGGATCCTAATCCGGAGGGCCCCTATAAACCGCATCCAATGAAAACAAGAGATGGGTGAGTCGGCCACTGCACTACTATGTCATGGGGATGAATCACACAGATAAACGCACCAAGTATTCAATACAATCAATAGCATGGAGCTGATGTAATCTGCCTGCAGGAGACCCATCTGGTACGCACAACCACCAAAGTCTTGCAAAAACCATGGGTGGATGGGCGGCACACAGTGTATGCTCGCATACTCACTGTGAGTCTCCATACTAATTAGGAAAACACTTAAATACAAAATAATATGGTTAAATAGACACCCTTACGGCAGATATGTTTTTACACACGCAGATAGAGAATGTCTCAGTGATTTACTGGGCATCATATCCCCCCAAATACGGCCCTATCAACTATGGAAAATGTCATCCCCCTACTACTCAGATACCCATATTATCTGTATGGGAGACTACGCAATCATGTCTCCAACCATGGACCGCCTGCGGACGAACCCAAAAACCCATCAACCCGGGGCACCTGGGTACCACACCTTTGCCATCCTTTGTAGAAACATAGGCATGGATAGATGTGTGGAGACACAGGCACCCGAATACAAAAGAATACACGTGCCATACACCAACACACAACTCATTATCCAGAATTGATTGTGTTCCTTACAAAAAATACGGTCCCCCTGGTTACATATATATCCCACCTTCCCCGTGGAATCTCGGACACACTCACCTATTTAACACATATTACACTACCAAAACAAAAACACAAGTGAAGCCATGGAAATTCAATGCATTCTGGATCACCCAACTCCCAACACCAGACCTTATACCAAACAACTGAGGAATTCCTGCTATAACACACCCCAGGAAATAGCCCAAAACTAATATGGGAAACACTTAAAGCTTACTTGAGAGGTCGACTTCATTCAACAATATCATACATTAAGCGTAATACACAGAACAGGAAAATAAACTAATCACCCAACTCCAGCAGCAGAGAAAGAATACATACAAACCCAGACATCAAAAAATAGAAAGACATGGCTACGAAACACAAAGACTATATAATAATCTACAAACCCAAAAGGCACACCGTAAACAATTCTTTATTAAACAAAATTTTTTTGAAAACGGAATCCACTCTACTGTCATACCTGGCAGAGGACCACTCACACTCAAACAATACTTGCCATACAAAACTCACAACAAACATTAGTACACTCAACCCCAAATACTAGAAGCCTTCCACAAATTTTACCGGGAACTATACACCTCTAATATTACAAGCTCAAAAGAAGATATAAACGAATACTTAAACAACCTACAATTCCCTAAACTTACAACGAACAAAGCAAAAACATTCCTAGATATGCCTATAACAAAGGAAGAAATACAATCTGCACTAGGGGAACTAACCAACGGGAAGCACCCGGCCAGATGGACTCCCATCCGAAATCTATAAAAAATACAAGGAACAACTGATACACCAACTATTAGAGATGTACAATGAATCAAGCACCACTGGAACTCTACCCCAATCCCTATATAATGCCACAATAGTAGTGCTACCCAAACCTGGGAAAACCCACAAGAATGTGGATCAATAGGCCGATCTCACTGCTTACGTCAGACTACAAAATCCTGGCAAAAACCCTTGCACAACGCATAAACACATTATCAGCTCCATAATACACCCAGACCAAACAGGCTTCATGCCAGCAATCACCTGCGAATTAATACCAGTAATTCACAATATTATATAGTATCCCTGTACCAATCGGAACTACAGAATATGTATTAATACATATACTGTTCTTTTGGTTGATACGGGGATATTATATAATATTGAGAATTACTGGTATTAATACATATACTGTAGTTCTGGTTGGTACAGGAACACTATATAATATTGACAATTAATGGTATTAATACATATACTGTTGTTCTGGTTGATAAAGGGATACTATATAATATTGTCAAGTATTGGTATTAATACATATATTGTAGTTCTGGTTTGTACAGGGACACTATATAATATTGAGGATTACTGGTATTAATACATATACTGTAGTTCTGGTTGGCACAGGATACTATATAATATTGAGAATTACCAGTATTAGTACATATACTGTAGTTCTGGTTGATACAGGGATACTTTATAATATTGTCAATTACTGGTATAAATACATATACTTTAGTTCTGGTTGGTACAGGGGCACTATATAATATTGAGGATTACTGGTATTAATACATATACTGTAGTTCTGGTTGGTACAGGATACTCTATAATATTGAGAATTACCAGTATTAATACATATAATCTAGTTCTGGTTGGTACGGGGATACTATATAATATTGTGAATTACTGGTATTAATACATATACTGTAGTTCCGTTTGGTACGAGGATACTATATAATATTGGGAATTACCGGTATTAATACATATTCTGTAGTTCCGATTGGTACAGGGATATTATATAATATTGTGAATTACTGGTATTAATACATATACTGTTGTTTTGGTCTCAATTCAGAATGACTTGTACAAGAATCTGTGGCAATTATGTACCCTGGAAAATCCCAATTAGCATATCACAGCCAGGTGTTAAGGGTGTGATTGGATAGTGGCTAAGACGTGTTATAGGAACGCCCAGAGTAAGGTGTTAAAACAGCATTGTACATGGCAGACAGTTGGTGTCGAACCCCACTAAATACCAGAACAGAATTAGTACCTCCCAGAACATATGGTCCAAATACCAAAACAGAATTAGTAACTACCAGAACCAGAACATATGGTCCAAATACCAGAACAGAATTAGTAACTCCCAAAACCAGAACATATGGTCCAAATACCAAAACAGAATTAGTAACTCCCAGAACCAGAACTGTGGGTTTGACTGGCCCTCGCAATAGTTTGGTCATTAGGGTCAATATATCGGTGGTCGAATGCAAACGTACCAATAGACCAACCGTGTGGTCTATTGCAGACAATCAACTTAATTTACCAGCCTGTCCATCTAACTATTACCTGATTTGGCCAAAAAATTAACAGACTTTTGGTATTTTGCCCCAAAAAACTACTATGTTGCTATGTTACTGTTATTACAAACGTTATTACTATGGTTTTCACTACTGTTATTACTACCATTAATACTACTGTTATTACTACTATCATTATCACTGCTGTTATTACTACCGTTATTACGATATTACTATCGCTATTACTACCGTTATTACTACCGTTATTACTATCGTTATCACTACTGTTATTACTATCGTTATCACTACTGTTATTACTATCGTTATCACTACCGTTATTACTATCGTTATCACTACTGTTATTACTACCGTTATTACGATATTACTATCGCTATTACTACCGTTATTACTACCGTTATTACTATCGTTATCACTACTGTTATTACTATCGTTATCACTACTGTTATTACTATAGTTATCACTACTGTTATTACTACCGTTATTACGATATTACTATCGCTATTACTACCGTTATTACTATCGTTATCACTACTGTTATTACTATCGTTATTACTACTGTTATTACTACCGTTATTACGATATTACTATCGTTATTACTACTGTTATTACTATCGTTATTACTATCGTTATCACTACTGTTATTACTATCGTTATCACTACTGTTATTACTATCGTTATCACTACTGTTATTACTACCGTTATTACGATATTACTATCGTTATTACTACTGTTATTACTTCCGTTATTACGATATTACTATCGCTATAACTACTGTTATTACTACCGTTATTACTATCGTTATCACTACTGTTATTACTATCGTTTTCACTACTGTTATTACTATCGTTATCACTACTGTTATTACTACCGTTATTACGATATTACTATCGCTATAACTACTGTTATTACTACCGTTATTACTATCGTTATCACTACTGTTATTACTATCGTTATCACTACTGTTATTACTACCGTTATTACGATATTACTATCGCTATTACTACCGTTATTACTATCGTTATCACTACTGTTATTACTATCGTTATCACTACTGTTATTACTATCGTTATCACTACTGTTATTACTATCGTTATTACGATATTACTATCGCTATTACTACCGTTATTACTACCGTTATTACTATCGTTATCACTACTGTTATTACTATCGTTATGGTAGTAGTTAATTTATCTGATTTTCCTTAAATGAACATCATGTGAAGCCTTGTCGAAAGGTCTGAACTTTGCTCCTACAAAGGACTGGATAAAATTCACCTTTAATCAAAATTTGCATTTGTTTGGCACTAATTGACTTAAAAAAGGATGTTTTGGGGTAAACTAATAATAGCACTGATTTTATATTTAATCATCTTAATCTTGACACCTTACCAGCCTGCAGAGTATGGAGGGAACTATGATACCCCCTTAGATATTTGGAAGCTTTGTTTACAAGGTCTAGAAATAGAAACTGATGTGGGTATGAGTTCAGATATAAACCGAAATCAAATTTTACCCTTAATCTCTTTGTATCCTAACATCAAATTATTGTTAATTTGGGTAGAGGAGGAAGTTTTCCAAATGAACATTGTTATTTCCTCCTCCCCTAATCTTAGTTTTGGAGGAACTAAAGCTTTGAAAGAACTATCTAATAATGAAAATTTAATAATTAACCAAGCAGATATGGGTGGAAAAATAGTTGTCATGACGGTGGATTAATATAAGACAGAGCCCACCGCCAGTTAAAAAGATTTTAACCAGTATGAGACAGTCTCAGAAAATCCAATGCAAAAGTCAATGCTATTATTTGGGATAACCCTATCCAAGATTTGGATGAGGGTACGATTAATAACAAGAATTGGATTTCTTTATGTTAAATACCCTGTTACTCCTTGCCTTGTAATTGGCTCCCCAAAACTACATAAAAACCCTAAAAACAAACAGGTCGTCCCATTTCTCGGGGGTAGGGGGGCCTACTGAAATGATCTCCAAATACGTTGATAAATTACTTAGACCCTTTTTAGTGACTTTACCGAGTTTTTAAAAGATCCAAGAGATGTGCTCCTAGACTGATAATATACTAGTCAAGGAGTCAACACTATTGATAGCCCTGGATGTGGAGGCATTGTATCCCTCCATTCCCCACAATAAGGTATGTGGTCTATCCAACAATATTTGTTGTCTAGGGGCAGAAAATATAAGGCTAATTCTAAGCTGGTTATGGATCTATAAACAATAATTTTAACTAACAATTACTTTACTTTTGAAAATTGCTATTACCTCAGAAGAGGGTACGGCCATGGGTACGGCCTGCGCGCCTACGTATGCAGGCCTGTACCTTGGCCAGTGGGAGAAACACTGTTCGCAGAGGAGGAGTTGACCTGGGCCACTGACCACAATAGTTTGTGGGATAAGATACATAGATGATGTGATGTCTTGTAGGATGGCTCTATCCAAGAATGGGAGAGCTTTTTTTACCCAAATGAACACAATGATTTAAATCTTAATTTACCTACCATCAAGTTTGGATCAAATTCCATTCTTGGTCTTACTATCAAAAAAGTAGGCACAGACTACATACTGAGATGTATAGAAAACAAAGCAGGCGCAACTCTCTCCTACGGCTGACAGTATGCACCCCACTAGTCTCCTTAAGGGTATCCCAGTAGGTCAGTATCTACGGGCACATAGAAACTGTACCACACGAGCAGACTTTGAAGTTGCCTGCAAAAGATCTTAAGATAGATTCTTACAAAGAGGGTACACATCTAGTTGGTTAAAAAGAGCATATAAACATGCAAAGTTCTCCAGAAGAGAGGAATCTGGTTTTTTAAAAAGACAAAATCGGAAAAAACAGCCAGTCTTTAAAACTTAACCAACTACAACAATGATTGGCACTTTGCATGTCCTTAAAGGGGAGACATTCTTAAATGACTGGTTTCCCCTTCAACCCCTAATTACGCCCGTAGGGCCCCTACGTTGGTGGCCAAGTAGTCATAGCTTTTCAAATAAGACAACACAGAGACATGGCTAAAGCAAAGTATAGGCATGTATAAGTGTGGCCAACGTAAAGCATGCCAATTTATGTTGAATAAGACAGATACATTTAAAATAACAAAAATTAAGTCTTTAAAATCCATAATTTATTAATTGTAAAACGAAAGGTTAGTGTTTATGTTACAATGTGGATGCCATAAGATCTACATGGTAAAAACTATTCACACCTTAGCAAGAACATTGGGCATGTTTGAGATATTCAATCATGCTAATCCCAAGCTCGGTAGCTCGTCACTTTCTGAGGTTCATCCCAATGACCCCTCATCATTAAAAGTTTTGGAATAGACAGGTCCCTAGTCCCAATAGAGGGGGAGATTGGGATCGGCCGGATTCTACAAAGGGAAGCCATGTGGATTTATAGAATGACTCCAAGTCTCCTAAGGGTAAAATGGGATTAGTTTTTTAACATGTTCCTTTAAATCTGCTTATTGTGTCATTGAAACATTTTTGTCACATTAATATTATATGTGTTTCTCTGTGTACTTTTCCGGAGAGCCATGTTGCTATGTGTTTGAAATATGTCAAATATAAAAGCTTTAGTAGGGTTTTCATACTATTGTAGTGATTTGTTTTCCCTGATGTAATAGCCTATTTAAATTCCGCTGGATTCACGAATTGCTTCAATCTCAATACATGGATGACCCATTAGGGTATTTAAACCGGGAGGTAGCACCCGTCATGTGACCCGGAAAAGGGAAAAGATGGCTCCGAACGCACGTCAGTCTTTTTAATGCTAGTGTACTAGGCTGAGCTGTTGGACCCCGTGTGATCCATTGGAATTTGTGCTCTCACCTCACTCATCGCGCTATCGTTAGCAATTGGGGATTAGTTTAGGATTTATGTTTTATTACTTCTAAGATAAAGCTCATGTTTGAAACTGCGTTTCCCATGATTGTTCGTCACCCAATTAGTCCATATGACTCATATTCTATATAGCAGATAGTGCCCCTATCACATATGATTGGGGTAATGATGGTACGGCGATAGTTTTGTTACCTGTTTCTAATTTTGAAGATGTGCAGGACAATGGCTCAGAAGTAACAGTGATGGAGTGGGCCATTCCCTTGAGCACCCAGGGGACGGCCATCTCTATTATAATGGAGGGAGACTGGGGGCTAGGAGGATAGGCAGGTGTAGAGGGACTCCATTATTAGAAAGGTAGATATGGTAAATATACCGCTAAAACCCTACATGGCGAACAGTTGTGTTGCCTGCCTGGTGCTAGGGTTCAACATGTGGTGTGGATCGTGGTAGACAATATTGGTTAGGGCTGGGAGTGACCCAGCAGTCTTGGTTCACATTGGTGCCAATGACATAGAGGTGGAGGTGAGTCCGAGAGTTAGGGGCCATGTTAAAAGTAAGACCTCAAAATATTGTTTTCAAGAAATACTACTGCCACTTTGCTACCTAGGGAGTCAACAGGAGCTTAGGAGTATATGTGGTGGCATAAGAGATGTTGGTTTTGGGTTTTAGAGAACTTGGTTGACTTTTCTGTTGGCTAAGGCTCTTTAGTAGAGATAGACTGCACCACAATGATATTTTATAGTAGTTATAGTATTTGAGGTTGAATAAAGACATACGTCCATCCAGTCCAACCCATATAAGCAATACCTCATTTCCTGCCTAACTGTTGATCCAGAGGAAGGCAAAAAAAAAACCCCACCAAATTTATGATCGGAATTTCCCTAGATCAACTCTACTTTATGTATCAATACCAGTAACTTGCACCATTCCTTGTTTGCAGAAACAATCATCCAGCTTTTTTTTGAAACTGACCAATGAACCTGCCATAACAACGTCCACTGGAGACGTTCCATAGGTTTACTGTTCTTCACAGTGAAAAGCCCTTTTCAACCTTGAAGCCTAAACCTTTTTTCTCAAGTCTTAAGGGATGTCCTGTGTCCTCTGACATGTTCTATTAGTGAACAATGCCCCAGATAGTTTATAGTGTATGCCCATTAATTATTTTACATACACAGTAATCATATCCCCACGCAAGCGCCTTTTCTCTCCAGCGTACATAATTGTAACTTTCCATTCTCTCTCTCTTATATTCAAGCCCCCCCCCAATCCCCTTATTAATTTAGTTGCCCTTTTCTGACCCTTTCCATTTCAAAGATGTCCTTTTTGTACACAGGATTCCAAAATTGCACTGCATATTCCAATTGAAGGCCTTACCAATGCTTTGTAAAGAGGGAGAATACATTTTCCTCCCTTGAATCCATACCTCTCTTTATACAAGACAATACCATACTGGCTCTGGCTGTTGCTGCCTGCGCTGCTTGCTACCTTTAATTTGTTATCCACCAAAACCCACCAAAAGATCCCTTCCAACAGGGATTCACTTACCACAGTGTCCGGCATCTGGTACACGGTTGGGGTGAAATTGTTTGATACGGGAATCCAAATAAGCTGTGGAGGAAGCTGTAACCTTACCATCGGGATCGCCTTCCAGATCGCCTCTCATCGGGTGAAGATGTGGTCAGTCCCGGTCTACGGGTCCTGTGCTTCACGTGAGTCCCGATTTGGGCAGTAACATTGTTTCTGTTTGGTTTGTGATAAGTATGGGAAGAACCCAGGAATATTACTGAACGTGGATTAATGGACGTCGTACCTAAGCGACTCAGTATACTATATTGATGCTGGACTTGTGCTAATATGTTTTCATTTTATATAGTATTTATTGTAATTGGTGTTTTTATTGTTGCTACATTTTTTCACTTTGTGTAGGTATAGGTTATAAGGGATAATGTGGAATGTGATAAATCTGGATGTCATAACGTGTTTTGCATAGTTTGGACCTCAATGTGATAGTGCCTAGTGTTAAGGGTCTTTTTTTGTGAGAGGGCCCACTTTGAGCCCTCTTCCATTTATGGTAGATTACTACTTTAATGTCATCCTTGAAACATACTCTAGAACATGTTCCCTTATTAAACTTTCCAGGATCTTCCCCACCACTGAAGTTAAACTTACAGGCCTGTATATCCCTGGCTGTGAAGCACTACACTTTTTGAATATTGAATACACACTACACCATAAATACTCTGTGTTAAGTGCATCTGAAATGGAAAAAGATTTGGGGGTTCTGGTAGATAACAGACTTAGCTGTAGCAAACAATGCCAGGTAGCAACAGCTGATCTAGCAAGATATTGCCTGTATAAGAGGGGAATGGAATCAAGAGAAGAAAAATTTTATTCTCCCTCTTTACAAGGCACTGGTAAGCCCACATTTGGAATATGCGGTGCAGTTTTGGAATCCCATTACAAAAGGGACATCTTGGAAATTGAGCGTTCAGAGAAGGGCAACTAAATTAATAAGGGGAATGGAGGGGCTTGAAATTGCAGGCAATTAGACAAGTTAGGGCTGTTTACATTGGAGAAGCGCGGTTTGCGTGGGGACATGATACCCTTATACAAATATATTAATGGCCCATACAGTGAACTCTCTGGTGCATTGTTCACTAATAGGTCATATCAGAGGACTCGTGGACATCCTTTAAGTTGGAAGAAAGAGTTTCATCTTCAGGTTGGAGAGTTTCTTTACAGTGAAACGGTGAAACTGTGGAACTGTCTTCCAGCAGAGGTGGTAATGCAATTTTCATTGAATAACTTTAAAAAAGGCCTGGATAAGTTTCTAAAACTAAAAAATATTGGAATTCTGGTATTATGCATATAGATCTGGTTGATCCAGGATACTTTCCGATTGCCGTTTGGAGTCGAAGGAATTTCCCCCCTTTTTTAGCTGGGGTTTTTTGCCTTCCTCTGGATCAACTGTTAGGTGGGTTAAAAAAAAAAAAAAAAAAAAAAAAAAAAAAAAGGGAATGTTGGCTTGATGGACGAATGTCTTTATTCAACCTTAATTCTATGTTACTATTACTATGAATAACATCAGCCTTTTCTCATCCAAGGGCACTCCACCTGACATGAGGCAATCTGCAAAAACAAAAAGAAACTGGCCTAGATAAAACTGAACTTAGCTCCCTAAGGATGTATTTTATCTGGTCCAGGAGATTATAATATTAACCTTATTTAGTTCTTTCTGTACCATATCCTCTTAACCAAAGTGCACTTAAATCTTTTATACCATTATTGCTACTATACTCTATGATATCTGTACTTGGACCTTCTATGTGTAAACAGGGAAAAAAATTATTCAAGACATTTGCTTTATCGCCATCCTCCTGTAACTAACTTATCCGCATTAATTAATGGTGCACAATTCTCAGTCCTCATCTTCTACTATTAATATACTTTTAAAAAATTTAGGCTTATTGATGCTTTGTTCAGCTATCTTAACTTTATTATTAATTTTAGCTAGTTTGATTGCTTTCTTATACTCCTTGTTACAGTTTTTATAATCCCTAAAGGCCCTTTCTGTTCCCTCTGCCTTAAAGGTTTTAAATGCCTTTTTCTTCCTTTCCATTTGCATCTTTACATCAGAATCAGCCACATGGGCACGGATTTATAATTTTTTACATTTATTTCCCAAGGGTATAAATTTAGATGTGAACTGGCTTAAAATCCCCTTAACACAGTCCACTTTCTGTTCAGTACCTTTATCTGATAATACATTATCCCAGTTGATATTCTGAAGAGCTGCTTTTAAACCTGGGAAAATTTGCCTTCCCAAAATTAAAAGTCTTTGTTAACCCAGTGCACTTTTCCTTTCGATAACAAATTCCAAACGCCACTATTTCATGGTCACTATTCCCTAAGCCCTCAGTTACCTTTATATCTAAAATGCGCTCCACGATATTAGATATTACCAGATCCAAGAGAGCTCCTTTTCTAGTAGGAACCTCAGCCACCTGTGAGAGAAATTATCCTGCACAAATTCAGGAACTCATCGCCTTTTTCTGTGATGGCAGTTCCACCACACCAATCAATGTCAGGGTAATTAAGTCCCCCCATAATGAGCAACCCCCTAAACTTGCAGCCCTTGCCAACTGCATATGAAGTTACTCCCTCCTCTCTGCTAGCATTTGGTGGCTTATAGCAGACACCAACAATGACATTACCCCCTCTTTCCGTTGCCTAATCCCACCCATATGCCTCCACTTTAACATCCATATCACCAGTTATTTCTTCTTTTTAAATTTGGCTTCAATTCTTTTTTAACATACACACATACTCCTCCCCCTTTCCTTTTTTCTCTGTCCTGCCTATGATGATAGCACAGCTGTTTTAGGGGGAGAAGATGGCTAGAAGGTTGGAAGTTTTAAACTATTATAGGAGGGTACATTGGACTTCACAGGATAGATAAAGGGATTAGGCACCAGGGGCTAATAAGATAATGGAGGTTGGAAATAGGGAAGGGGTGAACATGGAGGATAAGTAGTCCCACATTTGGAAGTAAATTGAATGATAATCTAAAATATGTTTACAATGAAGAAGCCTGCTGGAAAAACTGGGGAACTAAATTAATAGATTTAAAGGAACGTTATGGTGTGATCGGTATAGCAGAAACATGGCTAAATGATTACATGACTGCCACAGTAAATATTGAAGGATACAGTAAATATTGAAGGATCCTTATTTAGACATGACAGATTTAATAAAAGAGGGGGATATGTTGTATGTATGTATGTATGTATGTTAAACAGAATTGAAACCAAATTTAAAAGATAAGATAGACGGGAGTATCAAATTAGGCAGAAAAATATGGGTGGAGCTGTGTACAGGAAGCAAAAAGGTGAGTAATTTAATTTTTGGTGTGTGTTTTAAGCCGCCAATGCCAGTGAGGATGTGGAAATGAATCTCCATATGCAGTTGGTGAAGGCTACTGGTATGGGGCATGTTCTGGTTATGAGGGATTTCAATTACCCTGACATAGATGGGAGTAAGGGAATGCCAGCACCTTAAAAGGTATCTTTTGTTCTTAAATCTTTATGAGCATATTCTTTTACAGATGGTAGGTTCCTACTAGTCAGGATGTGTTGTTGAGATCTGGTGATATCTAATAACGTCTGATCTCATTTTGGCGATGAAGGTAACGGGTAGATTAGGGAACAGTGATCATGATTTAGTGTCATTTAGTATAGGTTGTTGGGTTACAAAACTTTAGGAAAGCTAATTTTAGGTTCTTAAAGGAATCACTCTGGCTCGTAACTGGGGGGGATTTGTTCCTAGGTAAAGATATTGAGCAGATGTGGACCGCTTTTAAAGGGATATTAAAATATTACTTTACTAAATTTTTACCTTTAGGGTACAAGTGTAAAAAATATAGGTCCTCTCCTGCCTGGCTTATGCCCAGGTAAAAGAGAAATGGAAAAAAAGAAAAAGGCTCCTAAATTTTGAAACGGAGGGAACTGAACTGGCTTACAGGGAGTATAAAGCTGTAATAAGGAGTGCATGAAAGCAATTAACAAGCTAAAATAGAAAATTAAATATGGATAGCAGAACAAAGCAAGTTTAACCCCAAAATGTTTTTAAATATATCAATAAAAAGATGAGGACTGAGAATGTGGGACCATTAATAATGGGCAATATTATATGAATAGCAGCGTCCCAAACTATATATCCATAAAGTAACCCGGCCCATGCCCCGAGCCCTTCATTTGTTTACCAGCTGGTCACAGCGACAAAACAAGCGAAGGGCTAGTGAACAAGCAAAGGGCTCAGGGCATGGGCACCCGGGCCATATTTCCATTAAGTAAGCTCAAAGCTTAGCTTTTAAATATGTGTATAATTAAGGGCCTTCTAAATGTTTAATGAGGTTACCTTATGGATATAGAGTTTGGGACACTGCCATTCATATATTACTGTAATGTTCTATAATCTTCGTGTGGCAATATCCCTAACTGCTACTAGTGGTAATATTTACTTTATTATAAGAAGTATTAGAAGTCCATATTTTGATAGGTTTATGGTAAATGGAAGGAAGAGACAGAGAAAGATGAGTAGAGGAGATAGATATGATGTGAGATCAAAAAGACCAAAGATTTGTTTGAGGATATGAAAAGGGAAGTATGGTCATGAGAACATGGAACATTCCTTTGATATATGGGAAAAACTCCTAATTAAGAAACGAGATTATGGTGGGATGTTGCAGTGATTGAAAAATTATTAGAATACAAAATGATATCACAGGGTCTTAGGTTAAAGAAATATCCTACCTTTCATGTGGAACAGGATAGTGAGTTCATGCAGCAGTCGAATGTGGTATTAACTAACTGCTCACTTAATTAATGGACTTGATAGTTTCCTTTAAACAACAGCAACTAAGTCCCTTAAAGGGGAGGTTGATGCCCAGGAAAAAACAGTAAAAAGGTTTTCAGAGTATCTGGATTTTGTGAAATTAGAAGATGAGAGGTATATTAGAGTTGACAAAATTGAAAAGTATCATGGAGGTTAAGAGCCATAATTAAGTAGAGAAAACTTGATTATAAAGAAAATATTTTACAGACAGAGAAGGCTTAAGACAGGAGAGGTATAGACCCAGAGATAGATATGTGAAACCCATTTTAAAAGGAGAACATCATACAGGAAAAATGTGAGCTTTAATAACATGGGAGTGAATACAATTCTTCGGAGGTTTCTTCTCCTTTTGTCTCTTCTCCTACTCCTCAGCAACTCCACAAAGGTTATAAACGCCGAGAACATAGAGAAATCAACTCCACGTCCGGTAGTTAAAATGACTATATTGTAAAGACTAAAAGGGACTATAATGAGGAAATTATGGATTTATCAGCATGTAGGGGAAAGTTTTCAACATCAACAAAAATCTTCAAAAAGGTGATCCCTTTAGAAGGAAATCAACACGGTGAGGAGGGGGATCTCAGAAAATCGGCGCTACACATTGAGAGAATGCCACAAGAACCCAGAGTAATGTATTGAATTTGTTTGAAACGGACACTATCAAAGTAGAGACTTACTAAATAGAGGTCTTTCCTTTTGTCCAGCTCGTACATTTGACTTATTGTTATTGACGTAAATATGTTCGTTAGAAAAATGATTTTAAAAAGTATTTTTATGGTAAAGATGTAGTTATGTTGGAACAAGAGGTTGGGTGTCTCTCAGATACTACATATGAAGTTCATCAAGATGATGAAAGGGTACTGAGAGATCTCCAACAACTTTATATAAATTCGAACCAATTGGAAGTTAGTAGTGGTTATCTAGAAGCTGATATTAATGCTCAGGCCAGTAAATTTAAACAAAAATCAGTGTTTTATCCAGTACATGTAGGAGTCCCTGCATAGACGCGTTTCAAGCATTAGTTGAAAAAGACCTTAGAGCCCTGGATCAGAATTATCTAATCAGAGGCATGAGGAAGGTATTTTAAAAGACTAAAAAAAGAGGGACAATCTTAACCATAGAGAACAAAGAGCCCTCCTTAATCTAAAGAAGATCAGAGCATTATAAATAAGGACTGATGACAAGGGGGGTTCCGTAGTCATCCTGTATAGAGTAGACTATCGGAGTGAAGCCCAAGCATATAAAATCAAGTTGAAAGAGTGTATTATAGAAGGTGTCAACATAGGTTTGATACGTCAGAATATGATTGGATTTTTAATACCTGAGAAACCTACCATACCCATTTTTCATCACCTGCCAAAGGTACCAAGAGAGAATTCCCCCCGAAAGGTAGGCCAATTGTGGCAGGAATAAAATCATTGAACGAAGGACTGTTGGACTTCATTGATTTTATGTTACAAACCAATGGTTAAAAGACTGTACTCTTATGTTAAAGACATGAGAGAAGTATTGGGTTTGTTGGAGTGTGTTGACTGGTAGAGTGATTATAATCTTGTCACTACGGATGTAATTTCATTGTACTCATGTATTCCTCATCGGTGGGGGATGGAGGCAACCAGATATCATTTGTTTAGTATAGCAGATACCCCACAGAGTGGACAAACTTCATATTACAGTCCTTACATTATTTATTAACACATAATTTTTTCAAATTTGATGGTGTATTTTAAACCAAGTTAGAGGGGCCTCAATGGGAGCGAAATTCGCTCCAACGAATGCGAACTTGTTCTTAGGGTGGTGGGAAGAGTTATTTCTCTACCCCCACCCTGCGTTCTCTCTCCTGACGCCCGGTAGTCTTATATAGAAGATATATAGACGATCTGTTGTTGGTCTGGAAGGGATCTCAGGAGGACTTGAGGAATGGTTGAAGGCTCTTAATTCAAATGAGTTTAACATCAGATTTACTTGTGAATTTGGTGGTAAGGGAATTCAGTTTTTGGATCTGAATATAAAGAAGTAGGTATCAAACTTGAGAGTTCTGACTACAGGAAGGTGATGGCAAGGAATACTATACTACATGTAGAGTCTAGTCACCTAGACATTGTATATGGGCCATACCTTACAGCCAGTACATACGTTTACGACGAAATTGTTCCAACCTAGAACTTTTTGATGAAGCTGCATTGGACTTGACGCACAGATTTTTAGACAGAGGGCATAAGATGATCAATTTGTTAAGGGCTTGAGATCGAGCTAGATCAATAGACAGATATAAGCTGTTGACAGTTTAAAAAAAAGGTCAAACCACAATGTGGTATCAAACAACCCAGCAAAGATAGCAGAAAGGGTATATATTTCACTACAGCGTGGGTAGGGTAATTCAAGAAGGGGGCTGTTATTTCGTTGCTAAAAAAGCTCGGTCTCTTAGAGATATTCTGTCACCAGCCTATTCGTGAGCCCCCTAAACAATCAAAAGGTGGCTTAAATACAAGGGATGTTTTCCTTGTGGAGCCTCTAGGTGTAAGACCTGTAGATATATTAATAAAGGTAACACTTATGCTAGTTCTAATACGGGTAGCTATATTACATTGATTCTTATATTAATTGTAACACAAATATGTAATATATTTACTTACGTGCGGTAAGAGAGCATCTCAGAAACATAGAGTGAAACGCCTGTCCAGCCCCGTAGCGAGACTTTTCCTGACATGTACTGAAGGACAGGTTAGCTACATGGTCGTGCAGGTATTAAAGATGTGCGCCCTGATCCAAAACAGAGACCGTCTGGCATCCATGTTAAAGGAAGAGGTCAGGATGATTTTCACTTTAGAGACTAGATCCCCTAAGGGTATAAACTCAATAGGCAATATCACATGATATACAGAATAACTTCGGGAACAGTCTCATGGTTAGACTTCATGTTCCTGTTTTTTGATATAATCATTCTGACTGTCATGTTTATTAATTGTATTACTATGTGTAGGTTACATGTAATATACCTAGTAGGCGATCTTATATGTTATGTTATTTTTTTAAGTTTTTTGTTTCCACTTTCTTTTGCTGTAGAGGCACTTCTTCCTTATGTGTGAGAGGGAGCTCATGCACTGTTTGCCCTGCAGCTACATTAGCGCTCATTGTAAGATGTGGTTTGTATAGAGCGCTCATAGGGTTATGTTTCCATCTTACGTGTGTTTTTTGATACTTTTTTAATAGTATAGTATAGTTAGTATTTTGAAGTTGAATAAAGACATAGGTCCATCCAGTCCAACCCATCTAGCAATATCCACATTTCCTGCCTAACTGTTAATCCAGAGGAAGGCAAAAAAAAAACACCAAATTTATGAAGGGGGAAAAAATTCCTTCCTGACTCCAAGTGGCAATCGAAAATTTCCCTGGATCAACTCTACTTTATGTATCAATACCAGTAACTTGCAACATTCATTGTTTGCAGAAGCTCATCCAGCTTTTTTTTTAAACTGACCAATGAACCTGCCATAACAATGTCCACTGGAAGACAGTTCCATAGCTTTACCGTTCTCAGTGAAAACCCTTTCCGAACTTTAAGCCTAAACCTTTTTCTTCAAGTCTTAGGGATGTCCTCGCAAGCGCCTTTTCTCCAGCGTACATAATTGTAACTTTTCCAGTCTCTCTTTAATTAAAGCTCCCCCAATCCCTCTATTAATTTAGTTGCCCTTCTCTGAACCCTTTCCATTTCAAGATGTCCTTTTTGTACACAGATTCCAAAATTGCACTGCATATTCCAAATGAGGCCTTACCAATGCTTTGTAAAGATATATAAAATAAAATTTTCCTCCCTTGAATCCATACCTCTCTTTATACAAGTCAATACATGCTGGCTCTGGCTGTTGCGTCTGGCACTGCTTGCTACATTAAAGTTTGTTATCCACCAAAACTCCAAGATCCCTTCCACACAGGGATTCACTTAACACGAGCCATTTATAGTATAAGTAGCACAAGGATTTGTGTCTATTACATATAAAATGCATCACATTTATCAACATTGAATCTCATCGCCACTTAGCAGCCCAATGTGTACAATCTATCCAGATCCCCCTGCACATTTGCACATCCTCTGAAGTTTTTAATGGTCGACAAAGTTTTGTGTCGTCAGCAAACACAGAAACCTTGCTGACAATACCCACTTCAAATCATTAATAATAAGATTAAATAGAAGCGGCCCCAACACAGAACCCTGTGGAACCCCACTTAGCACTTTAGTCCATAATGAAGCCCCATTTACAACTACTCTCTGCATCCTATTCATTAACCAATTTTCTATCCATGTAAAAATGTGACTCCCAGCCCAACAACCTCAGCTTATACATTAGTCGCTATGGGAGACTGTATCAAAAGCCTTTGCAAATCCAAGTAAACTACATCTACTGCTATGCCGAAGTCTAAATGTCTAAATACTTCCTTATAAAATCCAAGCAAGTTAGTTTGACAAGATCTATTCCTCCTAAATCCATGCTGGTTACTACTTATAATGTCAGTCCTTGAAACATACTCTAGAACATGTTCCCTTATTAAAGCTGTGAATGACTACCCTTTTTAATATTGGAATAACATCAGCCTTTTTCCAATCCAGAGGCACACCACCGGACTGTGGGAATCTGCAAAAAAAAGAAACAATGGCCTAGATAAAACTGAACTTAGCTCCCTAAGATGTATTTTATCCGGTCCAGGAGATTATAATATTAACCTTATTTAGTTCTTTCTGTACCATATCCTTGGTTAACCAAAGTGCACTTAAATCTTTTATCCTATTGCTACTATACTCTAGATATCTGTACTTGGATATTCTATAGTGTATACAGAGGGAAAAAAATTATTCAAGACATTTGCTTTATCGCCATCCTTCGTAACAAACTTATCCCCATTAATTAATGGTGCCACATCTCTCAGTCCTCATCTTCTTACTATTAATTACTTAAAAAAATGTTAGGCTTAGTAAAGGTCCTGTTTGCCTAATTCCACCCATATTGCCTCCACTTAACATCCATATCACCAGTTATCTCTTCTTTTAATTCTTTTTTAACATAAAACACATACTTCTCCCCCTTTCCTTTTTTCCTGTCCTGCCTAAACAAGGCATATCCTTCTAAATTTACAGCCCAGTCGTGAGAACTGTTCAACCACATTTCTCTATACCTATTACATCATACTTTTCATTCAAGCCATAATTTCCAATTCCACCATTTTATCAGCCGGCTTCTTGCATTTTTGACACTTCTAACTCTTTTTGTATATTGGATATCTTGTAGATCATTGTGTCATTTGTATCGATTTTCCTCTTTACTTACCTATACTTCCTGTGTGAATTTGTGAATGCGATCTAGAGTTCTCCCCTTTCATTGTGATGTCATAGTGGAAGTGGGGACTTACCTTTTTAAACTCTGGTACACCTGTTTTTCGGTGTCCTATGAGTTCGAAAAGCGTTAGGCCATGTGCGTAGCGTGTACATACACTTTGGCTTAAATAAGGATATTTTGATAATTTTACCTCCATATGTGGTCCAGTGTGCGCCGAAGTTCGATTTGTGTGAGGACCATTAAATAATGGGGCTGAGATGGTTATGGAGAATGCAAAAAGGCTAAACTATTTCCCCCCTCTGTATTCAATATAGAGAATCCTAGTCCTTATAGTAGGGACTGTAATAATATGAAGGGCATTTATACCGAAAAATAGGTTATTTCAAATTGACCATAACTGAAAACTATCATTCTTCCCAACCACTACTGTATCATTTATTTTGTTTATCTGCCCCCTATTTCTTTAGATATCCAATCTAAAACTTCTTAATTTCAGCTGTCAATCAGTTCCTTCAAAATTCCTTCAAAAACTATTCTTCTAGTAGTTTTACTGTAGCTGGAATGGTGACAGTTTTGACAGTTGGAATGCTGTTATGCTGTGTGTAGGCTGACAGTTGGTTTGTGGGAAAAGTCAGGTCGGCTGGAAGTGGTTAAAAGATGGAGGGGGGGATACTGCTCCTGAACAAAATGTGTGTTGGACTGAAGGCATGCACAACACATGCAAATCAGAGTAAATGCTACTACATGTATTCAATTATAGATTAAGACAAGTCATTTTTTCATTATAGTGTCCCTTTAATATCAATAAAGCCCCAGGACCGGATGGAAGACATCCTCAGAGATATCTGTTGTATTCAATTAGATCAACTGGCTTGAAATGTAGTTCTTGAAGACGTTTCGCTAGTCATCCGACTGGCTTTCTCAATTCAGAATGACTTTACAAGATCTGTGGCAATTATGTACCCTGGAAAATCCCAATTAGCATATCACAGCCAGGTGTTAAGGGTGTGATAGATAGTGGCTAAGACGTGTTATAGGAACGCCCAGAGTAAGGTGTTAAAACGCATTGTACATGGCAGACAGTTGGTTCGAACCCCCCACCTCTATTTAGGCTTGGTTTCTTTATTTTCACATAAATGGCCTCCTAACACCTCTCTTGAACCAGTCACGTTCCTTCGCCAGTATGTTAACATTACAATCTTCAAAGGTATGTCCTTTATCCTTAAGAGCAGATACACGGCTGAGTCCTGACCCGAGGAATTGGCTCTTCTGTGCTGGGCCATACGTTGATGCAGTTGCTGTTTGGTCTCCCCACATACAATCAGAGCATTCTTCACTGCACTGCACCGCATATATGATGTCGCTTTTCTTGTGTTTTGTATTGGGTCTTTTGGATGTACCAATTGCTGCCTCAGTGTGTTGTTCGGTTTAAAGCAGACAGGGATACGATGTTTTTTGAAAATTCTTCTTAATTTCTCAGAGACCCCTGCTACATAGGGATGACCATGTTCTTCCTCCTGTCTTGCTTTTCCCCTTCACTGTTGGTATTTGTGTTCTTTTCTTTCCTTCTACTTCTTTTGACAAAGGCCCAGTCTGGATATCCACAAGTTTTAAGGGCTCCTCTGAGATGTTTCATTTCTTTAGCCTTCGCCTCTTGCTAGTGGGGATTTTCTCGGCTCTGTGTTGCAGGGTTCTGATGACACCCAGCTTGTGATCTAAAGGGTGGTGGGAGTCAAACATCAAATACTGATCTGTGTGTGTTGGTTTTCTGTAAACCTCTACTTCCAGTTTACCATTTTCCTTAACTTCTACCAACAGTCCAAGAAACCAGTTTGTTGTTTTGTACCCTCTTCCCTGTGAATTAATGTTTTGGCCACCGCATTAATGTGTTCTGGAAAGCTTGTACTTCCTTCTGGTGGATTTTAACCCAGGTGTCATCAACAACAACGTATGGCCCAGCACAGAAGAGCAATTCCTCGGGTCAGGACTCAGCCGTGTATCTGCATCTTAAGGATAAAGGAAACCTCTTGAAGATTGTAATGATAACATACTGGCGAAGGAACGTGACTGGTTCAAGAGAGGTGTTAAGGAGGCCATTTATGTGAAAATAAAAAACCAAGCCAATAGAGGTGGGGGGGTTCGACACCAACTGTCTGCCATGTACAATGCTGTTTTAACACCTTACTCTGGGCGTTCCTATAACACCTCTTAGCCACTATCTAGGCCATGTAACCGTTGGATTTTGTCTGTGTGCCTTAGTTTGTCCGATGATGTGCTGTAAGATCCGCTTGGCACATTGAATATTCAGTTGCTGCCTTCCCAATAGCAGGTAGTCCGACGTGCTTGCCATCCCGCACATGCGCAGATCCACCCATGCTGCGTCGGACTCGTCGACCCTGCCCGCCCGAGGGATTAAAACGGAACATCCCGTTCCGGAATGGATTTGTAGGTCTGGGTCTACACACACACACACACACACCTCTCTCTCTATCCCTCTCCCTCTCCCCCTCTCCTCCCTCCCTTTATCTTGGGTCTATCTACACACACTCTCCCTGCTTCCCCAGCCACAGAAATGGCTCTTACGTCTGATTGGATATTTAGATCTTGGGTCTATCTACACACACTCTCCCTGCTTCCCCCAGCACAGAAATGGCTCTTACGTCTGGATTGGATATTAGATCTTGGGTCTATCTACACCACACTCTCCTGCTTCCCCCAGCCACAGAAATGGCACACTTTATGTATGAACTCTCTCCTTTGTCTCTGCCAGCATTGTCCGTTTTACTACAGTTCTGACAATGCAGGAGAGGATCTGTTTACATAAAAGCACAGGGTCAAGTGGGCGGGACCAAAACGCATGGTAATAGCCTCATTTAGTAATCAGCTTACTTCCTTATCCAGCACAGCTAAGGCCACACCCCAAAAACGAATAGAACTTCTAAAGACTGCTGCAAAGGTAGGGAATGGAATTTTTTCAAAAGAAAGGCAGGAAAAGCTTCTGGGGATGGGTACTACCTTATAATGAAAAAAAAATTTTTTTTGATTTTGGTGAATAGACATACCCTTTAATGTAACAAATGTGTGTGGGGACCTCTGGAGGCGGAACCGGGCGATCGGCCAGAGCAACCGCAGGCAAGTAATGTTAATATAATGTTATTTAAGAGTTATACTATAGAAACTGAAATATTGTAACATGATACTAGGAGAATATAATGTAAAACTATACTCAATATTGACAAAACAAACGTACTTCCAAATACTTGATATATAAACATACGTGTAAATGTAATACTGAAATATGTAACCTGATTAATAACTAATGCTATGATTTGGAACCAAAATAAAACGAGTTTAAAAAAAAAAAAAAAGAAATACAATTAATCATCATCAGAGAGGACAATCTAATCATTGCAAACAATTAAGGGCATACCCCCACAACTAAAATTTAACACACTCCTGGCCCCACTGTGTAGTTTAAAAACCCTTACCTTACATCTCTGGGTTCTCCTGCAGTGCTTATCCAAAGCCCAGGAAACTGAAGAGTAGAAGGTGTCTTCCTGGGGGAAAAGGTTTTGCCTTCTCCTTGTCCTCGGAGGACAGTGGCATGCACAGAGGAGCCCTTTCCCCCTTCCTCCTAATCCCTCCATGGTTACCCTTCACCTAGCATAAAAAGTTATTTTATGTAATGTAGGGCACCCCTGCCAACCCCAACCGCTATGTTAGATTGCTGCTCTGGCGCCTTTTGCATGATCCGGTAAACAGAGGGCTGGGTCAGTGCGCACAAGTGAGGGACTGTAATAAGAATTCTTTTAGCAATAACAACAGTTGGGGTGGGAAGAGGTGCCCTAAATTATATAAAAAACTATTTAGAGTGTGGAGATTCCCTGTAATTAGACAGCAAGAGTGGAGTCACTTTTGAAGCAACTAATTACAACTTCTAGAAGGATTTAAACTGGAAATATTTACAGAAGTGCCTAGACACTGACACAAATGACAATTGTGGTTTTAAAAAAAACAGCAAAAAAACATTTTTAAGTCTTTTATTTTAGCTGTCTGGATACTTGTATAGGCATGGAAATTTTAAGTCATATATTCTTCTATCAGTGGTATTTTCTCAGCGATCGTGTTCTGCAAAGAAAAAACATACTTTATCATTTAGACAACTTAGGCAGAAGACCTGCTTTTTTCTCTATATAGACGAAGCTAGCTTTGGCTATCTAATTGTGCCAGAATTAAGGGCCCATTCTGGAGGATATTAGGAAGTGGGTACATACGGAAAATGGCAAAATCGCATGCGCAAACGAAAAGAATCATAAGATTTGGTGCGTTGTAGTGTGTCCTCGGACTTAATGGGGAGGGTGAGTATTGAAAGACAGATTGATAACTTTATTATAGAATGATCCAATGGATCTGCTATTGATCTATTATTGGTTGGAAATTTAAGGGGGAAGATTTATTCAAGCTCTGCACAACGTTGTATTTCACTGTGGTGTTTCTACTGAACTATAACACTCTATACATTGTTACAATAAATAGATCAAGAACAGAGATGGACGGATTGCGGATCTGAACCCAGTTCCGCAACGGATTTCCGTGATTCACGGATTTGTGGGAATTCCGCTTTGCAGATTTTTTTAATTTTTTAAAAATTATACAGTAACATACTGTAAACAGTTTTGGGACCTGGAAAATGGTTTGGAAAAGACAATTAGATTCTTTCTGAAAGAATTTGATTGTAACCAATTCCAGGGCCGGATTTACCATTAGGCACACGCCTGGGGCGCCTGAGGTTGGAGGGGCGGCTGTCAACCTCCTCCCACCAATTCAACCATTTATAGTTTATTTTCTTCCCCAAAAAGAGAAAATGGTGTGGTTTGGGGATTGTGGTCTGTGTTTAGGGGTGGGACCAGGCTCTTTGGTCCTACAGGCTCCTGAGGTGTAAATCTGGCCCAGATTAATTCTGATTTGAAAAGATCTGATTGGTTGCTATACCAATCAGAATTATTTCTGAAGGAATCTAATTGTAACTAATTCTGATTGGAAAAGCATACCAATCAATTCTTTCTGAAAGAATCTGACGGCAACCAATTCTGTTTGTTTACAATCAGCTTTTTTTTTTTTAAAGAATCTTATTGGTATACCAATCAGATATTTTCCAATCAGAATTGGTTACAATCAGATACTTTCCAATCACAATTAGTACAATCAGATTCTTCTAGAATGCATACCAAAAAGATTATTTCGAAAAGTATCTGATTGTAACCAATTCTGATTAGATACAATCACATTCTTTCTGGAAGTATCGGATTGCTATACTAACCATTCAGAATATTTTCCAGTCTGAATTGGTTCCAATAGCTTATTTCAGAAAGAGTCTAATTGGTTAGTATACCAATCAGATTATTTCTAAAAGATTCGGATTGTAACCAATTCTGATTAATTACAATCAGATTCTTTCAGAAAGCGTACCAATAAAATTCCTTCTGAAAGTACCTGATTTTAACCAATTCTGATTTTAATACAATCAGATTCTTTCAGAAAGAATCGGATTGGTATTGTATACTAACCAATCAGATTATTTTCTAAACAGAATTTGTTACATTCAGATTCTTTCAGAAAGATTTGATTTGTTAGATAGCAATCAGATTATTTTCCAATAGAATTGGTTACAATTAGATTCTTAGAAAGAATCTGACTGGTTATACCAATCAGTTACTTTCTGAAAAAATCTGATTGTAACCAATTCTGATTTGAAAGAATCGGATTATCTGTTCCCCAGACCATTTCCCAGGTCCAATAACCATTTACAGTTACTGTATCATTTTTACAAAATTTTCGAAAATTCCTTTAAACTATAATTTTATAAAATTTCGGTGACCCTCGAAAATAGAAAGTGTAATTTCGAAAAACAGTTTGATCGTGAGGAAAGTTATTTTTTTTACACTCTGGATGTATGAACGTTTTTCCCAGACCATTTTCCAGGTCCACAGGCAGAACGGATTTTAGCAGTTCGCCCATCTCTCAAAACCCTGGATTTAAATATCTTCCTGTATTGATTTATTAAAACAAATCGTTAAACAAAACAGAAAAATGTGATAGTGTTATATAACAAATATAAGATGGATAATGTCTGTCTTATCTAGATGTTAGGCTGTATATTTAACATGTATTTCTAAAGCACTAAGGGTGAGGCCACACCGCCATGCACAGGAATCGCAACCAAATCGCGAGTTTTATCGCACGCGATCGTGCGCGCCATTTTGCTTTATGGAAATGCATGCGTTAACGCACAAAAATGGTGATCGCATGCGTTACCAAAACACAAACGGACGCGCAATCGCATGCGCATCGGAAATCGCAGGAATTTCACGTTCCCGCAATTTCCATTTTAGCGAAAATTGCGGGCACAAACGTGCAAAAACGCGCTAGTGTGGGCCTAGCCCTAACATTCCAGTACAATCCAAAAGATGTATGTATATATGTCCCCTCTAATACCTATTGGGGTAAACCCAATAGGTTTCCTTCTGCCTCTGTATATTGTGTAAAATATTCACTTAGGGGATGTGACACTAAGAACCAAGATTTCTTTTAATTTTAACATCTTGCATTTATTTTTTTGTACAAATCCCTAAATTTTTAGTGTGTGTATAAAGTTTTTTTTTCATCTGTATCCACTATAGCTAAACATACACCCACATATGTCCCACTCATATACATCCCAATCCTGTCATCAAGTTTCAATTCCCCTTTAAGAGCTATAGTCAAAACTTTGGCTTACAGAATTTTAAAATTAAAAGCTTATTAGCCCTTATAAAAAAACTAACAAAAGGATGTGTGAAGTTGGAAAAAAATCTATCATTATAGCAAGAACTAGTTTCACCCATTCTCTCTTTTTAGGGATATAAATGAGCCAATGGCATCTCCCCCTCAATCTCTTCCTATTTGAATCATATTGTGTATTTGTCCCATGGGGGTCAGGAAGTAACTGCAGGAATTACTGTAGTGAAAGATTTTAGTATATTTTTAGTTACAAATTAATAATATATATATTATACAATGTTTCACTTGAGTTAAAACCTTAGTTTTTGGTTTATTGGGAAAATGTGTTTTAACCATAGTTCTCCTTTAAAGGAAAATAAATTAAGTAAATTTGTTTGTAATAAGTGAAAAGAATGGCACTTACTAATGTGGTCATACCCAGACATAGCTTAGAACTACATAGCCAGCCAAGATCATGGCCACTCCTCCAATACTCCCTTCTTCACCTTTATATACTTGTTGAAATAGTTTGTGACCTGAAAAGCAGTAGTGGTTAATAAAATGCCATGCTTTCAATAATTGACAAATATATTTTATGAAACATAGACCTCATTGATAATCATATGGATATACAATAAGAAATTTGAAAAAATGTTCTGTATGCATTTAACTACTGACCTGTTGATGTTTCAATAAAAGAAAAATTTCATAATGGAATGGTAAAAACCATGGCACACAAATTGCAACCTGGCCAATGACTGTGTAAGGAAATCCCTGTTGGAAAAGGATTTTGGGCATGTTGATGGATAACAAATGTAATGTAGCAAGCAGGTGCAAGGCAGCAACGTCCAGTGGGAGCAAGATATAGTCTTGTATAAAAAGGGGTGTGGATTCAAGGGAGAAATGTTATTCTCCCTCTTCACAAAGCATTGATAAGGCTTATTTGGAATATGCGAACAATTTTGGAATCTGTGTACAAAAAAACAACTTGGAAATGGTTCAAAGAAGGGCAACTAAAATAAAGGGAATGAGGGGGCTCGAATACGAAGTCAGATTGTTACAATTATGTACACTAGAGAAAAGGCACTTATGTGGGAATACGATTACTGTGTATAAATGCTTTAATGGGTCATACATTAAAATGTCTGAGGCATCGTTCACCAATAAAACATGAGAGAGGACCTGGGCATCCCTAAATACTTAAAGTTTTGTCTTCAAGTGCAAAGGGATTTTTTTCACTGTGAGAATGGTAAAACTAAGGAAGGTTCTTCCAGTGGACATAGTGATGGCAGGTTCATTGAATAGTTTAAAAAAAAAAAAAAGCTGGATGAGTTTCTAATAACAAGGAATGTTCCATATATGTTACTGGATTGATACATGAAGTGGAGCTGATCCAGGGATATTTCAAATTGCCACTAGGAGTCAGGAAGGATTTTTCCCACTTCGTCATTCTGGTGGGGTTTTTATATATACTGATATCAGAGTACGTTTCAAGGACTGACATTATAAGTTGTAATCAGCATGGATTTAGTAGGATAGATCTTAGGATACAATACGTATAGTTTGTCCGATGTATGTGCTGTAAGATCCGCTTGGCACATTGAATATTCATGTTGCTGCCTTCCCAATAGCAGGTAGTCCGACGTGCTTGCCATCCCGCACATGCGCAGATCCACCCATGCTGCGTCGGACTCGTCGACCCTGCCCGCCCGAGGGATTAAAACGGAACATCCCGTTCCGGAATGGATTTGTAGGTCTCGGGTCTACACACACACACACACACACCTCTCTCTCTATCCCTCTCCCTCTCCCCCTCTCTCCCTCCCTTTATCTTGGGTCTATCTACACACACTCTCCCTGCTTCCCCCAGCCACAGTACGTATTGTATCCTAAGATCTATCCTACTAAATCCATGCTGATTACAACTTATAATGTCAGTCCTTGAAACGTACTCTGATATCAGTATATATAAAAACCCCACCAGAATGACGAAGTGGGAAAAATCCTTCCTGACTCCTAGTGGCAATTTGAAATATCCCTGGATCAGCTCCACTTCATGTATCAATCCAGTAACATATATGGAACATTCCTTGTTATTAGAAACTCATCCAGCTTTTTTTTTTTTTTAAACTATTCAATGAACCTGCCATCACTATGTCCACTGGAAGAACCTTCCTTAGTTTTACCATTCTCACAGTGAAAAAAATCCCTTTGCACTTGAAGACAAAACTTTAAGTATTTAGGGATGCCCAGGTCCTCTCTCATGTTTTATTGGTGAACGATGCCTCAGACATTTTAATGTATGACCCATTAAAGCATTTATACACAGTAATCGTATTCCCACATAAGTGCCTTTTCTCTAGTGTACATAATTGTAACAATCTGACTTCGTATTCGAGCCCCCTCATTCCCTTTATTTTAGTTGCCTTCTTTGAACCATTTCCAAGTTGTTTTTTTGTACACAGGATTCCAAAATTGTTCGCATATTCCAAATAAGCCTTATCAATGCTTTGTGAAGAGGGAGAATAACATTTCTCCCTTGAATCCACACCCCTTTTTATACAAGACTATATCTTGCTCCCACTGGACGTTGCTGCCTTGCACCTGCTTGCTACATTACATTTGTTATCCATCAACATGCCCAAAATCCTTTTCCAACAGGGATTTCCTTACACAGTCATTGGCCAGGTTGCAATTTGTGTGCCATGGTTTTTACCATTCCATTATGAAATTTTTCTTTTATTGAAACATCAACAGGTCAGTAGTTAAATGCATACAGAACATTTTTTCAAATTTCTTATTGTATATCCATATGATTATCAATGAGGTCTATGTTTCATAAAATATATTTGTCAATTATTGAAAGCATGGCATTTTATTACCACTACTGCTTTTCAGGTCACAAACTATTTCAAAAGTATATAAAGGTGAAGAAGGGAGTATTGGAGGAGTGGCCATGATCTTGGCTGGCTATGTAGTTCTAAGCTATGTCTGGGTATGACCACATTAGTAAGTGCCATTCTTTTCACTTATTACAAACAAATTTACTTAATTTATTTTCCTTTAAAGGAGAACTATGGTTAAAACACATTTTCCCAATAAACCAAAAACTAAGTTTTAACTCAAGTGAAACATTGTATAATATATATATTATTAATTTGTAACTAAAAATATACTAAAATCTTTCACTACAGTAATTCCTGCAGTTACTTCCTGACCCCCATGGGACAAATACACAATATGATTCAAATAGGAAGAGATTGAGGGGGAGATGCCTTGGCTCATTTATATCCCTAAAAAGAGAGAATGGGTGAAACTAGTCTTGCTATAATGATAGATTTTTTTCCAACTTCACACATCCTTTTGTTAGTTTTTTTATAAGGGCTAATAAGCTTTAATTTTAAAATTCTGTAAGCCAAAGTTTTGACTATAGCTCTTAAAGGGGAATTGAAACTTGATGACAGGATTGGGATGTATATGAGTGGGACATATGTGGGTGTATGTTTAGCTATAGTGGATACAGATGATAAAAAAAACTTTATACACACACTAAAAATTTAGGGATTTGTACAAAAAAATAAATGCAAGATGTTAAAATTAAAAGAAATCTTGGTTCTTAGTGTCACATCCCCTAAGTGAATATTTTACACAATATACAGAGGCAGAAGGAAACCTATTGGGTTTACCCCAATAGGTATTAGAGGGGACATATATACATACATCTTTTGGATTGTACTGGAATGTTAGGGCTAGGCCCACACTAGCGCGTTTTTGCACGTTTGTGCCCGCAATTTTCGCTAAAATGGAAATTGCGGGAACGTGAAATTCCTGCGATTTCCGATGCGCATGCGATTGCGCGTCCGTTTGTGTTTTGGTAACGCATGCGATCACCATTTTTGTGCGTTAACGCATGCATTTCCATAAAGCAAAATGGCGCGCACGATCGCGTGCGATAAAACTCGCGATTTGGTTGCGATTCCTGTGCATGGCGGTGTGGCCTCACCCTTAGTGCTTTAGAAATACATGTTAAATATACAGCCTAACATCTAGATAAGACAGACATTATCCATCTTATATTTGTTATATAACACTATCACATTTTTCTGTTTTGTTTAACGATTTGTTTTAATAAATCAATACAGGAAGATATTTAAATCCAGGGTTTTGAGAGATGGGCGAACTGCTAAAATCCGTTCTGCCTGTGGACCTGGAAAATGGTCTGGGAAAAACGTTCATACATCCAGAGTGTAAAAAAAATAACTTTCCTCACGATCAAACTGTTTTTCGAAATTACACTTTCTATTTTCGAGGGTCACCGAAATTTTATAAAATTATAGTTTAAAGGAATTTTCGAAAATTTTGTAAAAATGATACAGTAACTGTAAATGGTTATTGGACCTGGGAAATGGTCTGGGGAACAGATAATCCGATTCTTTCAAATCAGAATTGGTTACAATCAGATTTTTTCAGAAAGTAACTGATTGGTATAACCAGTCAGATTCTTTCTAAGAATCTAATTGTAACCAATTCATTGGAAAATAATCTGATTGCTATCTAACAAATCAAATCTTTCTGAAAGAATCTGAATGTAACAAATTCTGTTTAGAAAATAATCTGATGGTTAGTATACAATACCAATCCGATTCTTTCTGAAAGAATCTGATTGTATTAAAATCAGAATTGGTTAAAATCAGGTACTTTCAGAAGGAATTTTATTGGTACGCTTTCTGAAAGAATCTGATTGTAATTAATCAGAATTGGTTACAATCCGAATCTTTTAGAAATAATCTGATTGGTATACTAACCAATTAGACTCTTTCTGAAATAAGCTATTGGAACCAATTCAGACTGGAAAATATTCTGAATGGTTAGTATAGCAATCCGATACTTCCAGAAAGAATGTGATTGTATCTAATCAGAATTGGTTACAATCAGATACTTTTCGAAATAATCTTTTTGGTATGCATTCTAGAAGAATCTGATTGTACTAATTGTGATTGGAAAGTATCTGATTGTAACCAATTCTGATTGGAAAATATCTGATTGGTATACCAATAAGATTCTTTAAAAAAAAAAAAGCTGATTGTAAACAAACAGAATTGGTTGCCGTCAGATTCTTTCAGAAAGAATTGATTGGTATGCTTTTCCAATCAGAATTAGTTACAATTAGATTCCTTCAGAAATAATTCTGATTGGTATAGCAACCAATCAGATCTTTTCAAATCAGAATTAATCTGGGCCAGATTTACACCTCAGGAGCCTGTAGGACCAAAGAGCCTGGTCCCACCCCTAAACACAGACCACAATCCCCAAACCACACCATTTTCTCTTTTTGGGGAAGAAAATAAACTATAAATGGTTGAATTGGTGGGAGGAGGTTGACAGCCGCCCCTCCAACCTCAGGCGCCCAGGCGTGTGCCTAATGGTAAATCCGGCCCTGGAATTGGTTACAATCAAATTCTTTCAGAAAGAATCTAATTGTCTTTTCCAAACCATTTTCCAGGTCCCAAAACTGTTTACAGTATGTTACTGTATAATTTTTAAAAAATTAAAAAAATCTGCAAAGCGGAATTCCCACAAATCCGTGAATCACGGAAATCCGTTGCGGAACTGGGTTCAGATCCGCAATCCGTCCATCTCTGTTCTTGATCTATTTATTGTAACAATGTATAGAGTGTTATAGTTCAGTAGAAACACCACAGTGAAATACAACGTTGTGCAGAGCTTGAATAAATCTTCCCCTTAAATTTCCAACCAATAATAGATCAATAGCAGATCCATTGGATCATTCTATAATAAAGTTATCAATCTGTCTTTCAATACCACCCTCCCCATTAAGTCCGAGGACACACTACAACGCACCAAATCTTATGATCTTTTCGTTTGCGCATGCGATTTTGCCATTTTCCGTATGTACCCACTTCCTAATATCCTCCAGAATGGGCCCTTAATTCTGGCACAATTAGATAGCCAAAGCTAGCTTCGTCTATATAGAGAAAAAAGCAGGTCTTCTGCCTTAAGTTGTCTAAATGATAAAGTATGTTTTTTCTTTGCAGAACACGATCGCTGGAGAAAATACCACTGATAGAAGAATATATGACTTAAAATTCCATGCCTATACAAGATCCAGACAGCTAAAATAAAAGACTTAAAAATGTTTTTTTGCTGTTTTTTTTAAAACCACAATTGTCATTTGTGTCAGTGTCTAGGCACTTCTGTAAATATTTCCAGTTTAAATCCTTCTAGAAGTTGTAATTAGTTGCTTCAAAAGTGACTCCACTCTTGCTGTCTAATTACAGGGAATCTCCACACTCTAAATAGTTTTTTATATAATTAGGGCACCTCTTCCCACCCCAACTGTTGTTATTGCTAAAAGAATTCTTATTACAGTCCCTCACTTGTGCGCACTGACCCAGCCCTCTGTTTACCGGATCATGCAAAAGGCGCCAGAGCAGCAATCTAACATAGCGGTTGGGGTTGGCAGGGGTGCCCTACATTACATAAAATAACTTTTTATGCTAGGTGAAGGGTAACCATGGAGGGATTAGGAGGAAGGGGGAAAGGGCTCCTCTGTGCATGCCACTGTCCTCCGAGGACAAGGAGAAGGCAAAACCTTTTCCCCCAGGAAGACACCTTCTACTCTTCAGTTTCCTGGGCTTTGGATAAGCACTGCAGGAGAACCCAGAGATGTAAGGTAAGGGTTTTTTAAACTACACAGTGGGGCCAGGAGTGTGTTAAATTTTAGTTGTGGGGGTATGCCCTTAATTGTTTGCAATGATTAGATTGTCCTCTCTGATGATGATTAATTGTATTTCTTTTTTTTTTTTTTTAAACTCGTTTTATTTTGGTTCCAAATCATAGCATTAGTTATTAATCAGGTTACATATTTCAGTATTACATTTACACGTATGTTTATATATCAAGTATTTGGAAGTACGTTTGTTTTGTCAATATTGAGTATAGTTTTACATTATATTCTCCTAGTATCATGTTACAATATTTCAGTTTCTATAGTATAACTCTTAAATAACATTATATTAACATTACTTGCCTGCGGTTGCTCTGGCCGATCGCCCGGTTCCGCCTCCAGAGGTCCCCACACACATTTGTTACATTAAAGGGTATGTCTATTCACCAAAATCAAAAAAATTTTTTTTTCATTATAAGGTAGTACCCATCCCCAGAAGCCTTTTCCTGCCTTTCTTTTGAAAAAATTCCATTCCCTACCTTTGCAGCAGTCTTAGAAGTTCTATTCGTTTTTGGGGTGTGGCCTTAGCTGTGCTGGATAAGGAAGTAAGCTGATTACTAAATGAGGCTATTACCATGCGTTTTGGTCCCGCCCACTTGACCCTGTGCTTTTATGTAAACAGATCCTCTCCTGCATTGTCAGAACTGTAGTAAAACGGACAATGCTGGCAGAGACAAAGGAGAGAGTTCATACATAAAGTGTGTGCCATTTCTGTGGCTGGGGGAAGCAGGAGAGTGTGGTGTAGATAGACCCAAGATCTAAATATCCAATCCAGACGTAAGAGCCATTTCTGTGCTGGGGGAAGCAGGGAGAGTGTGTGTAGATAGACCCAAGATCTAAATATCCAATCCAGACGTAAGAGCCATTTACTGACAACTTAGTTACAGATACTGATCTGCTTCACCTTATGTCTCATCCCCATCTCCTCTAGACTGTAAGGTTACAATCTGGACCTGGACACTCCTAGCCCTCTTACTGACCCATCACAGACCGACTAGTTATAATCCACTGACAACTTAGTTACAGATACTGATCTGCTTCACCTTATGTCTCAGCACAGCAAGGGGAACTATTGAGCAGGAATGTAAGGTAAGGCTGTTTTTTTAAACTACACAGTGAGGCGCAGGAAGGTGTGCAATTTTAGTTGTGGGTGGATGCCCTTTTAAGATGGAACCCAAGGATAAAAGTAGAAATCACATTGTGTCTCTCTGAACCAGGGATGCTTCTTTCCGGCCACAAACACCTGCAGGTTCTCCAGCAAAAGATAAAGAAGGCCAGAAATTGTGCTTTCAAGAAGTGAATACAAATGTTCCCAGTAACGGAAGTACAAAAGAACAATGAACTGACCAGGAACGTGAGTATAGAAAGTTCCAGAACTGAAAAAGCAGGACCTTAAAAAGAACATACTGTAACATGGCTCATTATGCAGTATAGGACCAATATTACTATCCTTTCTAATGCTCCACATCCAAATGAAACCCTGGTTGTGAACACCTTAAACCCACTAGGTCTCCATTATCCTAAATGTCTGGTTAGGATACAGGAACTTAAAGTGCTAAAATATAGCAATTGAGGGCAGGTAATGACATTGACCAGTATTTGTATAAAGGGTGGACATTGCCATTACTTTATTTAAATGTATCCCATAAGAATAAAACATAAATGGTGAATGAATACGAATTTTGTGAAACAGAAAAGGCTTATTACGTAGTTTTGTGTGAACAATATAAATTTGTTTAAACAGTAAGCTTATAGTCTGATGGTGTATGGTCTGCCTGCAAAAAGAACTTTAATTCACTAAAAAATTTAATTCTGGGGAAAATGGGGGCAATTCTAGGTAGGTACACGTGCAGAATATTCCGGACCACCTGACGGATTCTTCCTTGTCTCGTTAGTGGCTCCAAACTCTCTGCGATAGCGGGGGACCGGGCCCCCGGATTGTTCGAACATCCCCGTGCCGTCATGGGGTTCTCCTAGGAATGCACACTCCCCCCCGGCACGTTCATCCCCCCCCCCCGCCTGCTTGGTCCTGCCCGATTGGCCAATCCCCTTGTTGTGTGCCCAGCCATTCTTTAATTTAATTCTTCAGGATCTCAATTAATTCTTGAGCCCCTCTTTAGGCTTTTGTCCCACACTACAAATTCAGCCCCGTCGCGAGGCCACATTTGGCTCCCACCCCCTTCCTTTTCCCCGGGCTTGAGCGCTACCTGATAATATTGCCGACACTTGTTTTTTTGTTTGGTTTTGTTTTCCTTGCAACCTACTTTTTTTTTCCACCTTAATATCCACATTTTTTTTTGGTCTATGCCGTAGCCATTTCATTGGGTTTTTATTTACCCACATTTATTTTATTTCGGTTTGCCCATGTCATTGCCTATGCAAGATGAAGACGCCCCTACTAGGGATACATTGATGGCAGTCACTGACCGTTTCTTTCATAAGCACAATATCTTAAAAACAAAATATATTGGCGCCTATAGTGACCTATTTATTGGCGATAATATGAGGTATAGCTACCTCTTATTTAAGCATTAAAAAACGTTACTACACATGCTGCTATTACCTCGGCGGTCCACTCAGGATGGTTTAGATATTTGTAGCAATTCAGTTAATTAAAGGGTCACTATATCACTTGAAACAACCATGGTTTCTGAAACTTAACATTTAAGACAAGTACATGGCAGGGGGTACTCACCTCATTTATCTGTGGCTGGCTTGTCATTAACGGAGATGATTCATGTTTAAGGAAGTGTTACTCAATGGACCACTGCCTCTTGTAGTTTGCCAGCAACTCACCAGGACACGGCTTGATTACACGCCCCACTTGAGTCTGCCTTTTGCTAGATTCTCATAAAGTTTCACAGAAGATTTTCTGTCCTTCAGTCAAATATTTCAGCATTGTCACCTTTCTACCATTTCTCTTCCTGTCTTGCCATTTTTTTTTTTCCTTTTCCCTCCCCCTTTCTTTCCCCGATCACATTCTCTCCTCTTTTTACATCCGCTTTACACTTCTTTTTTTACATTTTGATTTGGTTTGTGTCGCTGTGCTATCTCTCCCTTACTATTTTTTTGACTACATTAGGTTACAGATACCTGTTAGAGTAAGTGACTATTCTTATCCCTTCTCCCTCATTTTCTCTAGTATTTTCACCATTCTCCCCTACTGACTACATTGTACAACTCATCAAAATTCACGTAGACTGAATGCACCTGACATGACCTACAGTTCCTCATCAGGGATCCCACCCGTGAGATACTGGTATACATGCAGCACTCAGATTTTATTATATCTGGCAGAAACCTGCCTTTCTAGCTTGCTGATTGTTGGCGATGTGGAATACCATAAATTTAAGGGTCGTTGAGTTTTTTGAATTTTCATCTATTTTTTCAAGTGTGGTGAATCTGTTTGTGTTTCGTTTTATTTCTAGTCCAGTTCGCTTCCCTACTTTTCACCTTTCAGAACTCCCGACGACACATTTTCTCATAATTTGTTGTTCCCTCCAATTGAAATCCGTAGGTAAAGTTGAGAAAGAAAAAAAATGAACCTGCCCAAAGAAATTCCAGTGGCCCTCCCTCTGTGCGATACACCGCGAAGAGGTATGTAGATTTTCAACTTTATAGGAGAGCTATAGCTGCTACTTCACATTTATTTTATGTTTGTAAGTTGAGCTATATATCTTAGGTTTTTGCAGTTCTGAGACTTTATGAAAACACGCATAACAGTCTTCCTCCCAACTACAACATGCACTCTCTCGTTCTACACCTGCACTAATAACATCTCTGTAGGTTTTTCCACCTGTGATTGAGGATATTCGAGGAGGTCGTAGTTTGGTGACCACTTTCCATTCTGCATATTGATTATGATATATTTTCGAATTTATTTGCCGGTCTTATGAGAATTTACTTATCCTTGTTTGATTGGGCGAAATCACCCCCTCCGTGACATTTTGTTTTCTCCATTATACACACGTACTTTTGAGTGGTTTAGTTCTTGTCAATGTGCTTCAAACCGGGCAAAACACCACATGAGCAGCCATGGTACTCCCCAATCCGCCCCACCCCTCCTCCCCCAAGAAAGCTACCTCATATACTCCTTGTGTAATTCCCTGACGCAGTGCTCCGGAGTTTGTCTTGGGGGTAAACGGGAAACCACCATGCATACTGCGTTCAACGTTCGTTGTCCCAGTCACCAGCATAGCCGTCTATCTACACACACTCTCCCTGCTTCCCCCAGCCACAGAAATGGCACACTTTATGTATGAACTCTCTCCTTTGTCTCTGCCAGCATTGTCTGTTTTACTACAGTTCTGACAATGCAGGAGAGGATCTGTTTACATAAAAGCACAGGGTCAAGTGGGCGGGACCAAAACGCATGGTAATAGCCTCATTTAGTAATCAGCTTACTTCCTTATCCAGCACAGCTAAGGCCACACCCCCAAAAACGAATAGAACTTCTAAAGACTGCTGCAAAGGTAGGGAATGGAATTTTTTCAAAAGAAAGGCAGGAAAAGGCTTCTGGGGATGGGTACTACCTTATAATGAAAAAAAAATTTTTTTGATTTTGGTGAATAGACATACCCTTTAATGTAACAAATGTGTGTGGGGACCTCTGGAGGCGGAACCGGGCGATCGGCCAGAGCAACCGCAGGCAAGTAATGTTAATATAATGTTATTTAAGAGTTATACTATAAGAACTGAAATATTGTAACATGATACTAGGAGAATATATAATGTAAAACTATACTCAATATTGACAAAACAAACGCTACTTCCAAATACTTGATATATAAACATACGTGTAAATGTAATACTGAAATATGTAACCTGATTAATAACTAATGCTATGATTTGGAACCAAAATAAAACGAGTTTAAAAAAAAAAAAAAAGAAATACAATTTAATCATCATCAGAGAGGACAATCTAATCATTGCAAACAATTAAAGGGCATACCCCCACAACTAAAATTTAACACACTCCTGGCCCCACTGTGTAGTTTAAAACAACCCTTACCTTACATCTCTGGGTTCTCCTGCAGTGCTTATCCAAAGCCCAGGAAACTGAAGAGTAGAAGGTGTCTTCCTGTGGGAAAAGGTTTTGCCTTCTCCTTGTCCTCGGAGGACAGTGGCATGCACAGAGGAGCCCTTTCCCCCTTCCTCCTAATCCCTCCATGGTTACCCTCTCCATAGCATAAAAAGTTATTTTATGTAATGTAGGGCACCCCTGCCAACCCCCAACCGCTATGTTAGATTGCTGCTCTGGCGCCTTTTTGCATGATCCGGTAAACAGAGGGCTGGGTCAGTGACGCACAAGTGAGGGACTGTAATAAGAATTCTTTTTAGCAATCTAACATACAGTTGGGGGTGGGAAGAGGTGCCCTACATTATATAAAAAACTATTTAGAGTGTGGAGATTCCCTGTAATTAGACAGCAAGAGTTGGAGTCACTTTTGAAGCAACTAATTACAACTTCTAGAAGGATTTAAACTGGAAATATTTACAGAAGTGCCTAGAATCACTGACACAAATGACAATTGTGGTTTTAAAAAAAAACAGCAAAAAAACATTTTTAAGTCTTTTATTTTAGCTGTCTGGATACTTGTATAGGCATGGAAAATTTTAAGTCATATATTCTTCTATCAGTGGTATTTTCTCCAGCGATCGTGTTCTGCAAAAGAAAAACATACTTTATCATTTCTAGACAACTTTAGGCAGAAGACCTGCTTTTTTCTCTATATAGACGAAGCTAGCTTTGGCTATCTAATTGTGCCAGAATTAAGGGCCCATTCTGGAGGATATTAGGAAGTGGGTACATAACGGAAAATGGCAAAATCGCATGCGCAAACGAACAAGAATCATAAGATTTGGTGCGTTGTAGTGTGTCCTCGGACTTAATGGGGAGGGTGAGTATTGAAAGACAGATTGATAACTTTAATTATAGAATGATCCAATGGATCTGCTATTGATCTATTATTGGTTGGAAATTTAAGGGGGAAGATTTATTCAAGCTCTGCACAACAGTTGTATTTCACTGTGGTGTTTCTACTGAACTATAACACTCTATACATTGTTACAATAAATAGATCAAGAACAGAGATGGACCGGATTGCGGATCTGAACCCAGTTCCGCAACGGATTTCCGTGATTCACGGATTTTGTGGGAATTCCGCTTTGCAGATTTTTTTAATTTTTTAAAAATTATACAGTAACATACTGTAAACAGTTTTGGGACCTGGAAAATGGTTTGGGGAAAAGACAATTAGATTCTTTCTGAAAGAATTTGATTGTAACCAATTCCAGGGCCGGATTTACCATTAGGCACACGCCTGGGGCGCCTGAGGTTGGAGGGGCGGCTGTCAACCTCCTCCCACCAATTCAACCACTTTATAGTTTATTTTCTTCCCCAAAAAGAGAAAATGGTGTGGTTTGGGGATGTGGTCTGTGTTTAGGGGTGGGACCAGGCTCTTTGGTCCTACAGGCTCCTGAGGTGTAAATCTGGCCCAGATTAATTCTGATTTGAAAAGAATCTGATTGGTTGCTATACCAATCAGATTATTTCTGAAGGAATCTAATTGTAACTAATTCTGATTGGAAAAGCATACCAATCAAATTCTTTCTGAAAGAATCTGACGGCAACCAATTCTGTTTGTTTACAATCAGCTTTTTTTTTTTTAAAGAATCTTATTGGTATACCAATCAGATTATTTTCCAATCAGAATTGGTTACAATCAGATACTTTCCAAATCACAATTAGTTACAATCAGATTCTTCTAGAATGCATACCAATAAGATTATTTCGAAAAGTATCTGATTGTAACCAATTCTGATTAGATACAATCACATTCTTTCTGGAAGTATCGGATTGCTATACTAACCATTCAGAATATTTTCCAGTCTGAATTGGTTCCAATAAGCTTATTTCAGAAAGAGTCTAATTGGTTAGTATACCAATCAGATTATTTCTAAAAGATTCGGATTGTAACCAATTCTGATTAATTACAATCAGATTCTTTCAGAAAGCGTACCAATAAAATTCCTTCTGAAAGTACCTGATTTTAACCAATTCTGATTTTAATACAATCAGATTCTTTCAGAAAGAATCTGATTGGTAATTGGTATACTAACCAATCAGATTATTTTCTAAACAGAATTTTTACATTCAGATTCTTTCAGAAAGATTCTGATTTGTTAGTATAGCAATCAGATTATTTTCCAATTAGAATTGGTTACAATTAGATTCTTTCAGAAAGAATCTGACTGGTTATACCAATCAGTTACTTTCTGAAAAAATCTGATTGTAACCAATTCTGATTTGAAAGAATCGGATTATCTGTTCCCCAGACCATTTCCCAGGTCCAATAACCATTTACAGTTACTGTATAATTTTTACAAAATTTTCGAAAATTCCTTTAAACTATAAATTTTATAAAATTTCGGTGACCCTCGAAAATAGAAAGTGTAATTTCGAAAAACAGTTTGATCGTGAGGAAAGTTATTTTTTTTACACTTCTGGATGTATGAACGTTTTTCCCAGACCATTTTCCAGGTCCACAGGCAGAACGGATTTTAGCAGTTCGCCCATCTCTCAAAACCCTGGATTTAAATATCTTCCTGTATTGATTTATTAAAACAAATCGTTAAACAAAACAGAAAAATGTGATAGTGTTATATAACAAATATAAGATGGATAATGTCTGTCTTATCTAGATGTTAGGCTGTATATTTAACATGTATTTCTAAAGCACTAAGGGTGAGGCCACACCGCCATGCACAGGAATCGCACACCAAATCGCGAGTGTTATCGCACGCGATCGTGCGCGCCATTTTGCTTTATGGAAATGCATGCGTTAACGCACCAAAAATGGTGATCGCATGCGTTACCAAAACACAAACGGACGCGCAATCGCATGCGCATCGGAAATCGCAGGAATTTTCACGTTCCCGCAATTTCCATTTTAGCGAAAATTGCGGGCACAAACGTGCAAAAAAACGCGCTAGTGTGGCCTAGCCCTAACACTTCCAGTACAATCCAAAAGATGTATGTATATATGTCCCCTCTAATACCTATTGGGGTAAACCCAATAGGTTTCCTTCTGCCTCTGTATATTGTGTAAAATATTCACTTAGGGGATGTGACACTAATAGAACCAAGATTTCTTTTAATTTTAACATCTTGCATTTATTTTTTTGTACAAATCCCTAAATTTTATAGTAGTGTGTATAAAGTTTTTTTTATCATCTGTATCCACATATAGCTAAACATACACCCACATATGTCCCACTCATATACATCCCAATCCTGTCATCAAGTTTCAATTCCCCTTTAAAGAGCTATAGTCAAAACTTTGGCTTACAAGAATTTTAAAATTAAAAGCTTATTAGCCCTTATAAATAAACTAACAAAAGGATGTGTGAAGTTGGAAAAAAATCTATCATTATAGCAAGACTAGTTTCACCCATTCTCTCTTTTTAGGGATATAAATGAGCCAATGGCATCTCCCCCTCAATCTCTTCCTATTTGAATCATATTGTGTATTTATGTCCCATGGGGGTCAGGAAGTAACTGCAGGAATTACTGTAGTGAAAGATTTTAGATATATTTTTAGTTACAAATTAATAATATATATATATATATACAATGTTTCACTTGAGTTAAATACTTAGTTTTTGGTTTATTGGGAAAATGTGTTTTAACCATAGTTCTCCTTTAAAGGAAAATAAATTAAGTAAATTTGTTTGTAATAAGTGAAAAGAATGGCACTTACTAATGTGGTCATACTCCCAGACATAGCTTAGAACTACATAGCCAGCCAAGATCATGGCCACTCCTCCAATACCTCCCTTCTTCACATTTATATACTTGTTGAAATAGTTGTTGTGACCTGAAAAGCAGTAGTGTTAAATAAATATGCCATGCTTTCAATAATTGACAAATATATTTTATGAAACATAGACCTCATTGATAATCATATGGATATACAATAAGAAATTTGAAAAAATGTTCTGTATGCATTTAACTACTGACCTGTTGATGTTTCAATAAAAGAAAAATATTCATAATGGAATGGTAAAAACCATGGCACACAAATTGCAACCTGGCCAATGACTGTGTTAAGGAAATCCCTGTTGGAAAAGGATTTTGGGCATGTTGATGGATAACAAATGTAAATGTAGCAAGCAGTGCAAGGCAGCAACGTCCAGTGGGAGCAAGATATAGTCTTGTATAAAAAGGGGTGTGGATTCAAGGGAGAAATGTTATTCTCCCTCTTCACAAAGCATTGATAAGGCTTTATTTGGAATATGCAGAACAATTTTGGAATCCTGTGTACAAAAAAACAACTTGGAAATGGTTCAAAGAAGGGCAACTAAAATAAAGGGAATGAGGGGGCTCGAATACGAAGTCAGATTGTTACAATTATGTACACTAGAGAAAAGGCACTTATGTGGGAATACGATTACTGTGTATAAATGCTTTAATGGGTCATACATTAAAATGTCTGAGGCATCGTTCACCAATAAAACATGAGAGAGGACCTGGGCATCCCTAAATACTTAAAGTTTTGTCTTCAAGTGCAAAGGGATTTTTTTCACTGTGAGAATGGTAAAACTAAGGAAGGTTCTTCCAGTGGACATAGTGATGGCAGGTTCATTGAATAGTTTAAAAAAAAAAAAAAGCTGGATGAGTTTCTAATAACAAGGAATGTTCCATATATGTTACTGGTATTGATACATGAAGTGGAGCTGATCCAGGGATATTTCAAATTGCCACTAGGAGTCAGGAAGGATTTTTTTCCCACTTCGTCATTCTGGTGGGGTTTTTATATACTGATATTCTAGAGTACGTTTCAAGGACTGACATTATAAGTTGTAATCAGCATGGATTTAGTAGGAATAGATCTTAGGATACAAACGTATTTGGCTTTTATGAGAAAGCAAGAAGGTATTTGATTCTGGCATAGCAGTAGATGTGGTAAACTTGGATTTTGCATATACTTGGGCTTTTGGTACATTCCCCTCATAGTCAACTTCTCTCTATAATGTAACGTAGGTTGGGCTTCAATGGATTGGATGCAGAAAGTAAACTCCCAGGTCTGTAATTGCCAGGCTGTAAACGACTACCTTTTTTTTTTTTAAATATTGGAATTACATCAAACTTTTTTTCCAATCCAGAGGCACATTTCGGAACATAAGGGAATCTGAGAAAATTAGAAACAATGGCCTGTATAAAATTAAACTTCGTTCTCTAAGGACTAAAGGATGTATTTTATCTGGTACAGGAGCTTTATTGACATAAACCTTATGTAATTTAGGCAGGAGAGAGAAAAAAGAAAAGGGGGAGGAGTATGTGTTTATGTTAAAAAAATAATTAAAGCCAAATTTAAAAGAAGTGATAACAGGCGATAAGGTTGTAAAAGTGGAGGCAATATGGGTGGAATTGGGCAACAGGAAAGGGGGTAATGTCATTGTTGGTGTCTGCTATAAGCTGCCAAATGCTAGCAGAGAGGAGATGAGTCACATTCAAATGCAGTTGGCAAGGGCTGCAAGTTTGGGGAGTGGGCTCATTATGGGGGACTTTAATTAACCGGACATTGATTGGTGTAGTAAAACTGCAATCACAGATAAAGGCGATGAGTTCCTGAATTTGCTGCAGGATAAATTTTCTCACAGGTGGTTGAAGTTCCTACTAGAAAAGGAGCTCTGTTGGATCTGGTAATATATCTAACATCATGGAGCGCATTATAGATATAAAGGTAACTGTAGGCTTAAGGAATAGTGACCATGAAATAGTGTCGTTTGGACTTTGTTATCGAAAGGAAAAGTGCACTGAGTGAACGACAATTTCGGGAAGGCAAATTTTCCCAGGTTAAAAGAAGTCAACTGGGATATGTCAGAATGTCAACTGGGATAATGTATTATCAGGTAAAGGTACTGAACAGAAGTGGACTGTGTTCAAGGGGATTTTAAGCCAGTACACATCTAAATTTATACCCTTGGGAAATAAATGTAAAAAAATAAATAAATCCGCGCCCATGTGGCTGAATTCTGATGTAAAGAGGCAAATGGAAAGAAGAAAAATGCATTTAAAACCTTTAAGGCAGAGGGAACAGAAAGGGCCTTTAGGGATTATTAAAACTGTAACAAGGAGTGTAAGAGAGCAATCAAACTAGATAAAATTAATAATGAATTTAGGATAGCTGAACAAAGCATCACTAAGCGTAACTTTTATATTACTATTTATATTATATAATAGTATTAAGAAATAATAATAGTATAATTATAAAAATAATAAGAATAAGAAAATAAGGTCTGGGAATGTGGCACCATTAATAAATGGGGATAAGTTAGTTACGGAGGATGGAGATAAAGCAAATGTCTTGAATATTTTTTTCCCCTCTGTATACACTATAGAAGATCCAAGTACAGATATCAGTATAATATCTGATAATGGTATAAAAGATTTAAGTGCACTTTGGTTAACCGAGGATATGGTACAGAAAGAACTAAATAAGGTTAATATTGATAAATCTCCTGGACCGGATACAATACATCCTCGGATCCTTAGGGAGCTAAGTTCAGTTTTATCTAGGCCATTGTTTCTTATTTTTGCAGATTCCCTCATGTCTGTTGGTGTGCCTCTGGACTGGAAAAAGGCTGATGTTATTCCAATATTCAAAAAGGGTATTCAAAAAAGGTAGCCAGCATGGTATTTTTTCTTGTATAAAGAGGTAAGGATTCAAGGAAGGAAAATGTTATTCTCCCTCCTTACAAAGCATTGGTAAGGCCTCAATTGGAATATGCAGTGCAATTTTGGAATCCTGTGTACAAAAAGGACATCTTTGAAATGGAAAGGGTTCAGAGAAGGGCAACTAAATAAGGGGATTGGGGGAGCTTGAATATGAAGAGGGAATGGAAAAGTTACAATTATATACGCTGGAGAAAAGGCGTGGGGATGATTACTGTGTATAAATACATTAAAAGGAGAACTAAACCCAATTTTTTATACTCCAGAATCTGAAAACACCCCCCTAAAAACACCAATAAGCTATAAAATCCCACTTCAGTAAATTGTATTAAAGTAAATGTAAGCATATTAAGAACTGGATGAAGTATCTGTGTGTAAGTGCAGTGTCAGACCACACCCCCTGATCTCAGTCACATGCTTCCTTGCTTTATCTGTCCTGTAAAAGGATTGGCTAGAGATTAATGGCTGTGACCAACTGTAACAAGTTTCTGCCATAGCCAAGGACTGAGCATGTGCAGAACATAATGGTCGTTGACCTAACTGTGTGATACTAGAATGCTGAGAAATAAAGCACAAACTATATGTTATTTAGGTAAATTTCTCAGCGCCTGTATCAAAGTGAGAAGACACAGATTATTAGTTTTATATCAAGGTGTTCTGCCTTCTGGTTTGGTGTTTTGTGGCTTTAGTTGTCCTTTAACGGCCATACAATAAACTATCTGGGGCATTGTTCACCAATAGAACATGTCAGAGGACACGAGGACATCCCATAAGAGACAAAGAAAAAAGGTTTAGGCTTCAAGTTCGGAAAGGGTTTTTCACTGTGAGAAGGGTAAAGCTATGGAACTGTCTTCCAGTGGACGTTGTTATGGCAGGTTCATTGGTCAGTTTAAAAAAAAAAGCTGGATGAGTTTCTGCAAACAAGGAATGTTGCAAGTTACTGGTATTGATACATAAAGTAGAGTTGACCTAGGGAAATTTCCGATTGCCACTTGGAGTCAGGAAGGAATTTTTTCCCCTTCATAATTTTTTTTTTTTTTTGCCTTCCTCTGGATCAACAGTTAGGCAGGAAATGAGGATATTGCTAGATGGGTTGGACTGGATGGACATATGTCTTTATTCAACCTCAAATACTATACTAATTGATTTTGAATCATATCCTTAATTAACCAAAGTGCAATTTCATCCTTTATACCATTATTGCTACTATATGCCAGGGATCCTTAAACTACGGCTCTCCAGATGTTTGAAAAGTGCAACTCCCAGCACTCCTAGGCTTCCCTCTGTTGGTGAGGAATGCAAGGAGTTGTAGTTTTCAAATATCTGGAGAGCCGTAGTTTGAGGATCCCTGCTCTATGCTGTCTTTACTTGGATTTTCTAGTGTATACAGAGGGGGAAAAAAAATTGTTCAAGACGTTGGCTTTTTCAGAATCATCCGTAACCATCTTATCCCCATTATTTAATGGTCCCAATATTATCGGTCTTCATCTTCTTACTATTAATGTGCTTAAAAAGTTCCATACTTCATTAATTAAGCTAGCTTAATTGCTTTCTCAAAATCCTTTCCAGCCTATGAGCAAGAGCTCAGTAAGCGCTTGAAATGCATCAGGCAAATGTTTTGTGGATTTGGTGATTTGTGAACAAGGTTTGCAGCGACGTTACCGCATGTGGGTCATTACCGGTGTGCGACGCCTCCATTTGTACCCGTTACACTAGGCATGCAATGTGGCCACCCACATTGACATGCACTGCTCTGTGAGTCTCACGTCTGTACAGAGATTTACACTGTATTGTTTATATACATTCAGGGAGATTCAATAAGTTACTATCATAAAAAAAAAAATTGTACTAATTTTGCCCTAACCAATCAGATAAAATATACCATTTCAAAGCTAACATCTGATTGGTTGGGGAAAAATTAGCACCATTGTTAACGATAATAACTTATTGAATTACACCGATTGTTTCCATGTCATTTCATAATGTATAGTTATGCAAACAGAATTCAACTATATACGGTTACAAACCTCTGCGTAAAGATCCTAATATCCCATTTGGTGTGAAGTCACGTGTTGAAAGCCAGTTGGGCAACTGGCCAAGTTTAATGTCCATGAGCCTTTTCTCTGCAAGAGGCACTAATGGAAGAAAAGTAAAAAGTTGCAGAAAAACAGAAAAGTAGCATTATTTTGAAATTTGACAACTGTGAAGCATTTCTTAATGTATAAACAATGGAGAATAGCACACAAAATTTAAAATGTATAACTTTTTATTCCTTACCACACATCACAAGGCTTGGGGGCTTCCCCCTTCATCTGGTGTCTATGTCTGTTGAGAGCATTCTTTTACATGAATGTGCAAATGGTGGGGTAAGGCTTAGGCCACACTGCAGCTCCTACGAGGGCTCTGGAAAGACACACGAGCACATGCGATTCCCATGCGCTGTGGTTGTGCCATCGGAGTGCATGCAATTGAGCAAAAAATGTGGCTCGCATGCACTCCAATTAACAAACGCTTTTAAAAGCGTGATTGCATTGCACGTAAACGCGCACTAGTGTGGCCTAGCCCTAAATCAGCATTACAGATCAGCCCTGGTCTTCAATGCACATTCTGTTGCCAGGGTGCTTATTCCTCCCCAGACAACCATTACCCTAGAGTTAAAGCTATTCACAACATGCAACAGTGAAGAGTAAAACACTTAAGTATTTTTACTCCCTATGACACATCACATCCACGTAAAAATACCAATATATACATATATTTTTTTCCCTGCCAATGTTTTTTATATATATAAAATAAGCTGCTAATCCCATCTTACATTGTACTATTTGTAAATCAAAGATCTCACTTGTCAAGTCCTTTCACTTTGGCCATGTGCACTGCATGCAGTCTCTAGTCTACAACTTTTCTAGTCCTAATTCAAAGGCCGAGGCCACTATAAGCTTGCTCGTACTGTGCGCGGCAGTGGCCACTTGCACAACGATTCATGTCATTTTTTGGTATTGGAATGCATGCGAATCGCACCAAAAATGGTGATCACATACACTCCAATCGCATTGCAAATGGCCCCAGCGCACCTAGTGTTAAAACAGCCTGATGTGGCCTAGTACTAAATGGATAATATTTTATACTGGTAAATTAACTTTATAATTGAATTTTGATATAATTAAAAATTGACAATTAAATTCTTTTAAAGGTGGTTGGGAGAGGTTCAGTAGTCCGTTAAGCCCTAGGTCAAATTATTGCCATCCGCTTGGCACAACACTGGCATTATTATACACATTTGTATTGTCATTAAAGGAGCAACAAGGGGGTCTCCTAGTAGCACCCACCTCGCACAAAAAAAGCATAGTTACATAAAATGCCAGTCACAAAATACACTTAACATGAAGACGTATCTACAGTTTACACTAGCACCTATAGGGTTGCCTTTTAGGAGACTTAAAGGGCAACTAAAGCCACAGAACAACACTGAACCAGAAGGCCGAACACCTTGATATATAACCAGTAATCTGTGTCTTACCTCTCATTTTGATACAGGAGCTGGGAAATTCACCTAAATAACATATGGTTTGTGCTTTACTTCTCAGCATTCTAATATCAGACAGTTTGGTCAACGACCATTATGTTCTGCACATGCTCAGTCCTTAGCTATTAATAGTCACACCCATTAATAATCTCTAGCCAATCCTTTTACAGGACAGATAAAGCAAGGAAGCATGTGACTGAGGTCAGTAGGTGTGGTCTGACACTGCACATACACACAGATACTTCATCCAGTTCTTAACAGGCTTTAATTTACTTTAACAGAGTTTGCTAAAGTGGCATTTTATAGTTTATTGGTGTTTTATGGGGGTTGTTTTCAGATTCTGGAGTATATAAAATTGGGTTTAGTTCTCCTTTAATACAAACCAACTCAAATAATAAAGGGAAGTACTTCAAAACAGATGTGCTAAACCCAATAGAAAATCTCAATATGCAATTTAGACAGCTTATTCAGTACACCTGTCTGTTCAGACTTAAGGTAAATTAAAGGGGAAAACTTAATTTACAATATGGTGAACATTCGGAGCTGTCCTTATCCAGCATAATAAGCAAGGGCCCCAATTCATACAATTTTATACCAAATAAATATAGTTTAGGACCTTCGGCCCTCCAGATGTACAAAAACCCAGCATATCCGGTTTAAATACCAACGCAAATTACTAGCGCCCCAGTTAGTTTTAACTCCACTCAACAAGATAAATCCGAGTTATATTACGACTCTCCGTCCTCTCATTCATCGTGACAGCACATAACCCATTCACACCGGTCAAGGTTACGAACATCGCCTGGCGCCTGTATACCGTAAAAAACAATCACTCAACACACAAAACCGTATATTTTAAGTCGCATACGAGGAAAGTGTGCCTAGCCTTATAATCTTCAATCTACAGCCAGTAACAGGTTTGGAGACCCTTAAGCTTAGAATTCCTACCAGGTTTATCCGCCATCTTGATGTCCGAGATGTCACACACGCATAGAATTCTGGGATTGAGCTAAGTCTTAACGTAAGGGTGTGCGCGTGACGGGACGCGAAAAGGGCGGCCAATAGGGCGATGACTTTACCGGATGTTGCGTTTAGTTTTAGCGGGTCAGCTATATTTGGAAACGTTGACCTTTTTCATACAAACCTCTCAGTGCAACAGTAATCACCCTGTCCAGGCTGAGCTAAAACTACAGGCTGTACACTGTAATGAGAAGTTTGGTAGTTGTGCCTTTAAATATAAAGGTGGTGTGTTTTTCTTACTATTTATATGTATAGTGCTAAAGTGCATACATATTACATTAAAACCTTAACCCATAAAAAAAAAAACAGAAGCATATCAAACCACATAACCTAACGATTTTATCTAAAATCCAGTTATTTGATAATCCCTAGGTCCCTTCCAAATAGTCTGACAGGTCCCGACGGACCTTGTCTTCTATGCGCATGCACGATCTATGCGCATAGAAGACAAGGTCCGTCGGGACCTGTCAGACCAAGCGCCGGGGGAGCGAGGGAGCGGGTAAGTTCTTACCTTCTCTCCTGGCTCCTGTGTGTTCTATTGAAGAACGGAAGGTAAGGCACAGCTCCTTTACCTCCCGTTCTTCAATAGAACTGGATTACGAAAACTTAGAAAAACGAGTGGAGATACCCTTTAAATCGCTACTTACAGCCCTTTGATCCAGCTCCCTGCTTGTGGATGTTGCAAGTAGGGGCCAGACCGACAGCCTCGTCTGTGATTGGCTAAGACGCTGCTGACGCCATTGAAGACGCCACGGGAGAGAAGGGTCCATAAGTAGTGATCTAATTATTTTTTTAAGAAATATTATGGCAGTTGGGACTGGGCAGGGGTCACTTACCTTATGCCAAAAGGGATTTAAGCTAGGTGCCACGGCTGCAGAGAATGGATCCTGATGGTGGTGGGGGGGTCGGGGGAAAGGGCTCCCCTGTGCATGTCACTGCCTTGTTATGGTTAGGGAAATAGCAGGGACCGGGTGACTCAATGACAGCTTCTACTCTTCATTTTGCTGTAGAACCATAAGGAGCAGAGATGTAAGGTAAGTTACACAGTGGGGCCAGTATGGAGTTAAATTTTAGTTTTGGGGGTATTCATGCCCTTTAAAATGCCCTGCCAGGCCTTTACCGCAAAATCTTTCAGTTGCTGTTTGTGGGCCTTTCATTCCGAAGTTTAGTTTAGTTGCCTCACATTTTTATGCAATCATTTTGTTCACCCCACCGAATTAAAGCTTTTACTGCATCCGAGTTGTTTCATTTAAAAATAAACGTGAAGGGTTAAAATAAAAAGTAAAAGATAAATAGGTTAAGATCAAGATCTCTGTAAAAAATCAGTTTAAAATGACACTTCCATATATTAAAATTCTTAAAACACTCACTTGTGCCTATCCACCAGTAGGGGCACTGCAGGGTTTACTCTGTGCTGTTCTGATGCTTGCTTGGTCTGTGTAGCTCCAAAAAACCTCTGCGCCCTTTTTGGGAGCTACACATACCATGCAAGCATCAGAACAGCACAGAGTAAACCCCGCAGTGCCCCTAGTGGTGGATAGGCACAATTGAGTGTTTTAAGAATTTTAATATATGGAAGTGTCATTTTAAACTGATTTTTTACAGAGATCTTGAACTTAACCTATTTATCTTTTACTTTTTGTTCTAACCCTTCCCCTACCCATACCCCCAAGCACAAGCAAGATCTGCCATTACTGTTTTTCACAACATGGTTGTACAGGATCTGCATGATTCAGTTAGAAATAAAAGTAAAGATCATGTGTATCATAGAGACAACCTCAATAAAGAAGAGAGGAAGTTGTTATGATCCTTCCGATCCAACAACCAAGTTGTGATATGAGCAGCAGACAAAGGGGGTGCTATCGTTTTGTTAGATCATGAGTATTATCGCAGTGAACTTCTTTCCCAATTGTCAGACACTGACACATATTGTCAGTTAGTTGGGGATCCCACATGCAAATTGCAAAAAGAACTGGACAAGTTAGCTTTTGCACTTGGGAATGGTTGGATCTCGGACACAACCTTTAATTTTTTAACCAACGACAGTCCTTCCTAACCCATCATTTATACCATTCCAAAAATACACAAGTCTACATCCTCACCTCCTGGCCACCCCATTATAGCCTCCAGGGGTTGCCTCTTCAAACCAGTGGCACAATTTTTAGATTATTTTTTGCAGCCGATCGTATGCAAGATGAGGTCATACATCAAGGACAGCAATGATCTCTGGTTGATACTCAATGACTTCAAAGGGGATTTTACCAATTCCATCCTCATCACGTGTAATGTTAACAGCTTGTACACGGTAATACCACAAGAGCAGGGGGTACAGGTGTAAGGCGTCAGATGTTAGCTTTCAAATGTTAAATAAGTTCTGATTGGTTGGTGGAAAATTAGCACCATTTTAAACGATAAGAACTTTTATTGAATCTCCCATTAAATAAATTATTAATAAATCGGACATTGACTATCATAAGAAGCAATCAATATTCACCATCTCATTAAGCTATAACCTTATATTATTATATTAAACCAATGGCAGGTGATAAAATAAACCACGTGTGTACATAAACAGGTAAGTCTTATGTACACACGTGATTTATTTTATCAACTGTCCGTGTTGGAAATACTATATCGGAAAGACCTCAACGAATTTTCGTGACAGGATGGCGAATCACAGAGCCTCAATCAGAGCAGCACTTGCTCATGATTCGAAAAAGATTGACGAACAGAAAATGGCCAAATGGGACTTACCGGTTGCACAGCACTTTAGTGAAATGGGGCATAACCTCTCAATGTTGAGATACATGATGAGAGATCAAGTTACGTTGGGGACCCCTAATAGAGAGCTTCAATTATTAAAATGTGAATCCAGCTGGATTATTAAGTTACGGACCCTGGCTCCTTTGGGACTGAATGAAACATTAAATATGAATTGCTTCTTGTGGTGGCTGTCGAATTTTAGATTTAGCATTTCTGTAAAAAATAATTAGCCAGTGGTGTAGAAAATCACCAGCCAGTGTTGTAGAAATTACCTGCCATTGGTTTAATATAATAATATTATTGCTTAATGAGATTGTTACATAGTAATTGAGGTTGAGTAAAGACATCAAGTCCAAGGGAAGACAAAAAAAAAACAGCAAAAAAGGGGAAAAAAAAATTCTTCCTGACTCCAAACGGCAATCGGAAAGTATCCCTGGATCAACCAGATTTATATGTGTTAATACCAGTAATTCTCAAATTTTTTTAGTTTTAGAAACTTATCCAGGCCTTTTTTAAAGCTATTTAATGAACTTTCCATTACCACATCTGCTGGAAGACAGTTCCACATGTCACAAACCCCCAGGTCCAAGACTCCCAGCCACCTATCCGTTACCGGAAAACACACTCCAAGCAACCGACAGGCAGACGGAACAGATCAGACCTGGTGGGTTTAGTGAACAAACGATATATTACACAATTAATATTACTAAATATCAATATACTCGCCGCCACAACATTCCGATTAAACAGCGGAATGACCTGTTACCTTTATCTATGGGATTATCAGCACCCCTACTTCTAACAACCTGTAAGAAAATTGGTTATTCACCCCTAATATTTTATACACAGTTACACAGTATACCTATATACCTACACAATACTTCTCTATAGTAGCGTACTTCGAAGACACAGGTTTGTTTTGGGATATACTCAGAATAGGACAATAGCCTATAAATGATTTTATATCATTTATTAAAAGTTGACAAAAATAGTGCATAAAAAATATAAAGAAAACTAAAGCAATTTACTGAACATAAAGTGGTAACACACAGGTAAGAAATAGGTAAAAGAATGAATACTTAAGGATAAATGGCATCTGAAATGTCCGTGAGCAGAGTCCAGAACTTGATAATCCAGTTATGGGAAAAGTCCAAATAATAAAAGTCCAAATAAGTCCAAAAAAGTCCAAATAAGTCCAAATAATAAAAAAGTCCTGCTGTAAGCCAATACGGTCCGTCCTGTTGGCTAGATGTTATTGTAGATGTTATGACGAACTAGTGGGCTGAGACCCAATTCCACTTTTATCCTTTGTCAGAAAATGGGAGGGGTCTAGAGGGGTGGACTTGGTTCTGCCCCCGAAGGTTGGTTCCTATTTTTGGAGGGAATTTTAAATATACAATTCCCCTCCAGTCCATAATCTGTGAACCATACATGTCACATTCAAAATAATATCATGAGGGTCCATAACTAATTTTACCCAACAGAATAAGACCAAATATGACACCTCTGGTGGATTGTAGGCCTAGGAAGGATAATATCCCAAATTTGGCTCGGGCTATGATATTATGTCAGGTATCTATAAATGCAGAATTAATTACTGGATAAACTGGGGGTATTTATGAAAACCTGAAATAATTCTACATCCTGAATTATTAAGGAATATGAATTACCTTTGATCTGCCAGTTGGTTTCTGCTCAATTCTCTGCTAGGAGATGACCTGCTGTTCTGGTGTCTCCTAGCCTGTCCCAGTGTATGTATATTACAGGGACTTCACACCTTGCCCCTTTGAAGTCAGACCTCTTGCTAGGTCAGCTAATTTAACACCAAATGGGAATGGCTATGGGAAAGAAAGCTCATAGCTTACAACTGAACATGAATTTAACCTGGGATTGCCCATGACAGGGAACAATGCACCAGAGAGTTCATTGTATGTCCCATTAATATATATGTATAAGGTTATCATATCCCCACGCATACATCGCTTCTCCAATGTAAACAGCCCTTACTTGTCTAATCTGCCTGCATATTTAAGCCCCTCCATTCCCCTTATTAATTTAGTTGCCCTTCTCTGAACTGCTTCCATTTCCAAGATGTCCCTTTTGTATATGGGTTCCAAAACTGCACCGCATATTCCAAATGAGGCCTTACCAGTGCCTTGTAAAGAAGGAGAATAATAACTTTCTCTCTTGAATCTATCCCCCCCTTTATACAATACAATATCTTGCTAGCTCTAGCTGTTGCTACCTGCCATTGTTTGCTACAGCTAAATCTGTTATCTACCAGAACCCCCAAATCTTTTTCTATTACAGATGCACTTAACATAGAGTTATTTATGGTGTAGGTGGCACAGGGATTATTAAATCCCAAATACATCACCTTACATTTATCAACATTGAATCTCATCTGCCATTCTGCTGCCCATTTTGATACTCTATCTAGGTCTGCTTGCAACACTTGCACATCATTTGAAGTTTCCAAAGCTCTGCATAGTTTATAGTCATCAGCAAACACAGAGATCTTGCTCTCAATGCCCCCTTCTAAGTCATTTATAAACAGATTAAACAGAAGCGGCCCAGTACAGAACCCTGAGGCACTCCGCTTAGAACTTCAGCCCACATAGATGTAGCTCCATTTACCACCACTTTCTGTTTGCTATCCAATAACCAATTCTCTATCTATGCACAAATGTTTTCTTCAAGGCCAACAGTCCTCAGTTTATACATTAGTCGCCTATGTGGCACAGTATAAAAAGCTTTCGCAAAATCCAAGTATACCATATCCACTGCTGTGCCTGGATACAAATTCTTACTCACTTCTTCAGAAAAACCAATTAAATTTATCTGGCATGGAGGGGGCGTGGCCTGACTGAGCATGGGCTAAGACGCACATAAGTTGAGCTCCGCTATACATAGATGCTAAATAGATCCTGAGGAACCCACAAACACCCCGAATCTGCTGGAAAAACAAACCGGAGGAGGAAGAGATGAAAAAACCCAATGGCTCCCCCAAAGAAAGCCGTGGAAACACCGGCCCCAAAGCTGGACAAGTTCAGGTGGCAGGACAGAGAATCCAGCCTACAACCTCCAGCTACGTGTGACGCGGCAGCACAAGTATCAGAAATAGATCAGCCAGACAAAATACGGTGCTGGAAGCAATTTCACAATGTCAATGCACACTTACCTCAAAAATAGAAAAGGTTAAAACTGATATATCATTACTCCGGAATGACCTGCAGAACGTGCGTCGGCGTGTGTCAGAAATGGAGGCGCGCACAAGCCAATTAGAGGACAAACTACCTCCCATGCAACAAACCGCCGCCCTGCAAAAATCCCAAATACAAATCCTAAAGCAGAGACAGGAGGACTTGGAGAATCATTCACGGCGCAATAGCCTGAGGTTTATGGGGATACCAGAGAGGGCAGAGGGATCAGACGCTACTGTCTTTATTGAAAAACTGCTAATAGACATGTATGGGCGCGCGGGGAGCGTAGTGATGTTTGCTGGAGGAAACTGTGGGACGGGCTGGAGGTGGATTGCCGGATTATGTCACCAGGAACCAGGGCTGGAGGTGGATTGCCGGATTATGGAACCAGGAGGCTGTGTTTGGCTGCTACTCATGCGAGCGGCTGGATACAGAGGTGGGCCAGATGGATGGAGGAGGCATGATGTTTGTGTTTACCAATGTCAGAGAAGGAGGTGTTGGGATGCGTAGAAAGAGGGGTATGTCTTTTACGGTGAGTATATCCCAAACTCTATATTTTAACTGGAGAAATTGGGGGGTCGTCTTATACGCCCAGTCGTCTTATACGCTGGCATATATGGTATGTGAAAATGTAAAATTTTTGCTCTGACTACTCCCCAACCCCCCCCCCCCCCCCCCCACATACACACCCTTTTAAAATTGTCTGGCAGACCCAAGAAAACCCCAGGACAACCCCAATAGAAATCCCTAACTAAGCGGAGCTTGATTAGGATAACTGAAGCGCTCTTCCAACTCAGGAATAGTGAAAACCGCCCCACTAGACAGTAAACAAAACAGTTCATTTGATGTTAATAGCTCTATGTATCGATATAAATTATGTATTTCCCTGAGCAACCGGGAAAAGCTCTCACAAGTTCTCTGTGTGGAACCCGGACCCCCTCCCCTTTTCTCCTTTACTCTTTCCGGTGTGGCAACTACTCTCTCTCCTTTCCAGATATCTCCCCCTACCCATGAATTATTTGTTGGTGACCCATGGTGGAATAGCCTTGCATGCAACGACTCAGGGAGATGTCACTTAAATTAATTACTTGGAATGTCCAAGGGCTCCAAAATAAGCAAAAAAGGTGTGTGTTCTCCAACATATTAAAAAACAATAACCAGATATCACCATACTTGTGGAGACACACATAACAAATGAACATAAACATACTCTAAACAACTCATGGACCGGCTGATCCTTCCACTCCATGTATACTTCCTCCTCTAGAGGAGTATCTATACTAATTTGAGCTTGTGGAGGCAAGGCTAGACCAGAATGGTACATATGTATATATACATGCTAGAATATACTGCCAACCAATATTGTTACTTGCATATTATGTTCCCCCTCCCTTCACCATGTTGGTGATTGGGGGGGGATCCAGTTCCAGGCGGAGCACCCAGGGATACCAGCTATGGCTGGGGGACTTCAATATGGTACTTGACCAAGTTGCGGACCGTGTGCACCCCCCAAACTGGAGACCCCCACATAACCCCACCACCAGATTCGGAAGACTTACCCAATCTACACACATGATAGATGTGTGGAGACTCAAATACCCAAATACAAATATATACTCCTGCTTCTCGGCATCCTACAACTCAATGTCCTGTATTGATCTTATCTTAATAAGTTCCACTCTATCCCCAAAAATCATAGACACAGGCTACAACCCACGCATAATCTCTGACCATGCTATATGCTAGCTCACCCTGTCATGGAATTACACCCCAACCCGACCAAAATGGCACCTCAACCCATACTGGTTACAAATCATACCCCCTGATTCCCATCTCGAAGATGAGTGGGACGAATACTTTACAACCAACAACAGCACGGCCAGCCCCATAGTAGTCTGGGAACCATTTCAGCTATACGCCCGTATGAGACTGACATACCATATCAACAATATCAAACATAAATCACACGCGCAGGAAAAACTAGCCGAACAAACGCTCCAAGTAGCACAAAACAGGTTCCAAAAAGACCCCTCCTCCATAAACAAACAAATACTGCAAACACAAGCCAGACAAACAGAAGGCATCCTCCAAGAAAAAGCGAACAAAAAAATATTTTTCCAACGCCAAAAATATTTCGAATATGGAGAGAAATGTGGCAAATTACTTGCTTACATGGCTAATAATGAACATAAACCACCGGTGATTATTACACTCAAACTACCAACAGGAATCCAGACAAATGACCCACACACAGTAGTAAAAAAGAATTTGCTTCTTTCTACAAAAATCTATATAGCACCAAAACTACGCACTCACTCGAATCAATAGAACCATACCTAAACACAATAACTCTCCCCCAACTAACCTTAGAACAAAAAACACAACTTGAGGCCCCACTTACAATCATGGAAAACCATAAGTCAATTTTTAAGACACAAAGCTCCAGGAAAAGACGGCCTCCCAATAGAATTCTATATACAATATATGGGAAATATATCAACTCCCCTACTAGAACTATATAATAATATGTATGAGACATCCACAATACCCATAACAATGACAGAAGCCTTTATTGTTTTAATCCCAAAACAAGGAAAAGATCCCAACAACCCTGAATCCTATCGCCCAATCTCATTACTTCAAGTGGATATAAAAATTTTAGCAAAAATATTAGCTCTTCGACTCAACAAAATCATCACTACACTGATCAACCCCAATCAAACAGGCTTTATACCCGGTAAAAACACTACCATAAACACAAGAAGACTATTTATGAATATGCAGGTGGAGCATGCGCAGATGGGCACCAGAGTGATTTTAGTCTAGATGCAGCCAAAGCATTTGATTCTGTTGAGTGGAATTATCTGTGGATCAAAACACATTTATTAAATATATGCAACTACTATACCTCAACCCAGTAGCCCGAGTACTAGCCAACGGCCAAACATCTGAACCATTCACACTGGCCAGAGGCACCCGCCAGGGATGCCCCCTATCACCTCTCCTATATGCACTGGCAATTGAGCCGCTCGCTGACCGCCTGCGCACCCACCCCACACTAAGAGGCACACTAAGAGGCCTCCAAATTGGAAACCTAAACAAGATAGTGGGACTCTATGCCGATGACCTACTTCTCTACCTACCAGACCAGGGGCCCTCACTGGAACTTGCATTACAAATCATCAACAACCATGGAGAATACTCAGGACTAGTCATTAATTGGACAAAATCTCAAATCATGCCTTTAGATAACTTCCCACCCGAATACCAGCAGATCCAACTACCACTACCCAGAACAAATACTATCAAATACCTAGGAATAAATATTTCCAATGACCCTACAGAATATTGATAAGGTAAGAAATATACCATTAACCAGAGATTAATTGTTAGGATAGAAAGGATCACGTAAGAAGTACATGAGAGAACAGACTACAGCACACCAAAACCACCATGTAGTTGCTTTGAGACAACGTTTGATTCCGATAATTCGCAGAAATTCAGTCCTGTTGGGGTGCCATCTGAGAAGGTAAGAAATATACCATTAACCAGAGATTAATTGTTAGGCTAGATGGATCACATGAGAGAGCAGTTTCTACCTCAAGTGGTTTGGTGTGCTGTAGTCTGTTCTCTCATGTGATCCATCTAGCCTAACAATTAATCTCTGGTTAATGGTATATTTCTTACCTTCACAATATCTACACCTCAACCTTGAACCCCTCATAAACCTAATTAAAAACAGAATCCAGATATGCACCAAGCTACCGTTGGGTGTAGCAGGCCAGATAAACATAATAAAAATGATATTACGTCCTAAAATGTATATATACCAAATGGCACTCCCCCATCTACATCCCCCTCCGATACTAATAGACTCCTTCATAAGACTATTTATCTGGGGTACAAACAGGTATAAAGTTTCCTGGTCTGTACCTAGGAGACCAGTAGATCTGGGAGGGCTGGCTGTGCCAGATTTTCAGAAATACTACCTGGCATCCTAACTAACACATATATACCACTGGAACAAAGACGAACCATTTCAAGTACTATCACAAATTCCAGATGCAATCTCCTTCCCAAACCCCCTATACCTAATTTCAAGGGGGCTAGGTACAAGGTCCACAACACAACTACCAACCACAATAATACAAATACTATGTGTATGGGACCAGATGCTAGATAAACTACAATTACCCCCAATCAATGCTGGTGCTCCGCTCTGGAACAATGGGTCCCTCCCCAAACTGATGACCGTGCCACAACCAGAAATATGGTACAAACATGGAATACAACAAATACGACATGTACTTGACGGTACACAGATTAAACCCTTCCCGCAATTACAACAAGAGTTTGAACTTCCAAACTGCATGTTATTCCCATATATCATGCTCTTTTAACGCAACTTCAAAACGTCTCACTTCCGCTACCTACTAATAATATACAGACTATCCTGAAAGGTGCACTTTCTACCAAACTAATCACAACTATATACAAAACTCTGATGATAAAAATAGCGACACCACTAACAACGACAAAGAAAAATACTTGGGAAACAGATGTGGGCACCCTACAAGAGGAGGAGTGGGAGAATGCACTAATGGCTCATAAAAAAATCTCACCAAAAGCTTTGGACAAATTGACAGAGCTTTACATCCTGCACAGAACCTACCAAACACCAATAACAATTTCCAAATATAAACGGAACCACAACCCACTGAGCCCCAAATGCCAAGCGGCACCAGGAACCTTTTTCCATCTGCTGTGGTCGTGTCCGATTGTACAGGGCTATTGGCAACAAGTGATACAATTTCTGCATGACAAAATGGGATCACCAACAGACCTAGATGCTAAAGCCTGCCTATTGGGCACGATGAACCACATATCAACAGATACATATACTAAGTTATTCCTAGGAGATACTCTGTTTACAGCCAAAAAAATGGTTGCCAAAATGGGGATGCCTGCCTCACCCCCCTCACCCACGCCTCACAATGGAAAACTCAATAACACCATCCATTATAAAAAACTAATATACGATCACCGAAACTTCTCTTCCAAATACTACAAAGTCTGGGATAGATGGCTATCCTTACCCGATACTGAACTAAAAACCTCATTGCTTATGATTATGAAAATATGTGAACTATGTACTAAATATAGACTACTGAATGAACATCGATAAAAACTGATATTGCCTCCCATTCTCTCGTCTTCTCTCCCTCTCCCCACATGCCACATCGGAATTGCCCCTCCCTACCCATCCTCCCCACATATAATGTTCTATTTTATTGTACTCATCCATTAAAAATTATCCTCTGCCACACAAAGATCCAATAAACGGATCGTGTATGAAAATGTATGTATGATGAAAATACTATACAAAGGAAGACAACACACCTGTGAATTTTCAAATGTACAATTTATTGAAATGTTTTAATGTTGAATTTCTATGTTCTTTTTTCTCAAGAAACAACTTTTCTTCCATTTTGGAGGGGAAGAAAAAAAATTTGTCTGGCATGATCTATTATGTGTGTAAATGTGTTTGAGAAACTAATTGTGATAATGTGTATATATATTTTAGATTCAGGAGGGGTGGTTATAGGGATTCTCCATATTTAATAAATTTCATAAGTTATATTTTTAATGTTGTTTTACAGGATAAGTGCACTGTAAAATCAAGTTATGTCATTTGGAAGCTGCAGCTTTAAAAATACTGTTTCCCTTTTTTTTTTTTTTTTACCTATGCCCCTCCAGAGCTTAGCTTTGTGCCTTGAAAGTTGCTGACATCTTGTTACTGGTTTGCTGAATGTTAAGCTCCGCCCCTCTGAGATTTCCTCTGCTTTCTCCTGCTTGAGCCTCAAACTGTAATGCCTGTGAGTTCCGTGCACTCTCCTGCTTGAGCCTCAAACAGTAATACCTGTGAGTTCCGTGCACGTGCGTGTGCACGGAACTCACAAGCATTACTGTTTGAGGCTCAAGCAGAGAAGTGCACGCACTCAACAGGCATCCAGTTTGAGCTCAACAGAGAAGCAGAGGAAATCTCAGAGGGGCGGAGCTTAACATTCACAAACCAGTAACAAGATGTCAGCAACTTTCAAGGCACAAAGCTAAGCTCTGGAGGGGCTAGGTAAAAAAAAAATATGGCAACGGTATTTTTAAAGCTTGATTTTACAGTGCACTTATCCTTTAATGTTGGTTTGCAGATGGGCTTGATCAAGCTGTCAGTTATTATCTGATTCCACTTTCTATGACTCCACTAATGCCGCGCCAGGGTTCGTGAACAAGGAATTGTGTGCCAGTATGCAGCAACAGGACGCATTACCGTAGTAACGAGGGAGGAGCTTCTGAGCGGTTGCGCTCATGTGGTTCCCTAAAGGGACTGTGGGGAAGAGAGATGTGTCTCCATGGTGATCCGTGGAGTGGCTATGATTCCGGATGTGAAGTAGCTACTGAGAGAGAGTTCGTCTGCCGGCCATGGAACCCTGTTTGCCGCATCTGGCAATGTAGAGTCCTGTAGCGGGTGCAGGTTGGTTATAGTGGGGGCTTGTGAGGAGCCTAGTTTTGGCAATTAAGGGGCTTGGCAATACTTCAGTGTTAGTTCCTTGTGGATTTGATATGGGTACTGACGGCTTGATCGGCTATAGGTGACTTGTGGTTATATTTATTCATGGTAGGGGTTGGTTTAGTTTTGCACATGGTGGGAGGGGTTTTAATGGGTATTTAAGGAAGTGGTGTTAGGTATGTTTGTCACCCTGATGACGGCCTCTATAGAGATGGAAACACGTTGGTGCTAATAAAATTTTTTGGATTATGAAGTTAAGTCCCCTGAGTGCAACTTCTTTTGAGCTGTGTATCCTGAATATTTTGTTGCACCGGGGCAAGAGGATCCTATGGAGTGGAGTGCTATCTCTGGAGTGCTATCTCTGGCTCACTGTCTTTTTTCTTTCCTGTCAGCATAGGAACTCCTCCAACCTCTTTCTCCTCTCCCCTGCTAATAGAAGCGGAAGGGCGGCTAGGCGCGCCGCCGTCGGGTGCGCGGACGCCGTCACATCTCGTGACGTCAGCACAACTTGGAAGTAACGCGGTAAAACCCGCAAAATTTTTTAAAAAAGCCGGCTGAAGGCTTTTCAAGCTGTCCAGAACGCTGCATAGCTCGGATTTTCCTCTCCTGACTCAGCAGAGAGATCCTGCGCCTATCCACCTGTAAAACTCTGCCTTGCAGTAAGTAATGGTGGATTTACCCTATACACTCAATCAAGAACCTCCATTAATGTGTTTAAAATTTTGTTTTTAGCTCTACAAGTCCACAATGAGCTCCAGGGATCATAGAAGTTCTGGATCCAGGAGGTGAGTGATTGGAGAGTGAGAGAGAGACTGGGTTTCATGGAAACATTCTAAAACAAAATTTATTACTATTTCAGCTATTCATCCAGAAGGGACGATGACCACGAATATCATCATAAAAGGAAGAGATCTGAATGCCACATGTGCGATAATCCAGCCTTACCAGATAAGAAACTCTGCGCTGAATGCACAGCCTTCAGAAACAACCAAAACTCATCCCAAGAAGAATCTTGGAGGCAGTTAACATATGATGGATTCTTCCTTGGCAACCTTCTCAGAAAACATATATTCAAAGTTTCAGATATGATCATCCTGCTGGCCCTTCTTCTCTACACAAAATACACTACCAGGCACTTTGGAACCAGGAGAAACAGTAGATTCAGAAACTGAAACAAATCCTGAAGAGAGAGAACCTGAAGGCTTTCTAAACACAAGAAACCTAACTCATTTAATCACAAGTCAACCTTATGCATATCAGAACCTGTACAAACAACGTCTACTGATCGAATGTTTAAGGAAATCGCAGAAACAACAACTACCATGCCATGAACAATTTCTGGACACCATCAAAAAAGAACATTTGAATCCTGACAAAAGATTTCCAAAATCACAGAATTTCAACAAAACTTATCCATTTATACAATCGGTCACAGCTTCATGGATGAACCTACCTCCTAAGTTAGACACAGCCATCATAAGCAGCCCAGGAAGACAATACTGGCCACAGAGGACACAGCAGCCCTTAGGGACCCAATGGATAAGAAAGAAGATGCTCTATTAAAAATTTTACATACCCGATTGAGTGCTCCCACGACATTAGACCTATCACATGTTTGAAAACCACAATTCCCAGCATTCTCTGTTTGCAGTAAGTTTTTTCTTAATATCCTGTAGCTAAAGGCATCTGTCTAGATCTAATACAGCCTAAGCTTGTGACATTTCACATGTTTGAAAACTACAAACCCCCGCATTCTCTGTTTTGCAGTTAGTTTCTTCTTAATGAACTTTTCACATCTTTAAAAACTACAACTCCCAGCATTCCGACTGCACAGAATTCTAGAAAATTTAGTTTTCATACATGCTGGAACAAAGACATTTTCCTGACATTAAAAGCCCTCGGTCATGCTTTAGCGCTTCCTACCCAAGGGTTTGAACATGCAAGTGATTCATCTACCCTTCCCTTACATCCATAGCTATTAGTCTATTGGATTAGGGAAGCATTATATGGGTCGATCAGTTGGCGCAACGTTAATGCTCCCTTTTGGCGGCAGCAAAGTAATTTACCAGAGGTTGCTTGCCTCTTTATGTGTAAGTATTTAACACCAGCTAATCCCATACGGGAGATTTGCCCAGAGAGCTTTTACCTCTGGGTGAATCTCCCTGTTAGAGTCATAAACTTTACCATATTTGCCCTCACTTCCAAATACCACCTACCTGGCAGTTATAATCCATGAAGTCTAAAGGTTTGTACATATGTGTGATTGTGGGTGCCGACACACGATGTGTACGAACAGCCATTTCGGCCGATAATCGTGCCGTGTATCAACAGAACGGCTATTTTAGCCGATAAAATGCCCATACATGGCACGATTATCGGCCATTCGTACACATCATATGTCACTGGTTAGCACCCGCAATCGCACATGTGTACGAACCTTAAGGCTGGGTAAACACCAGTAACCAACCGATAGTGCCATGGATCAGTCGGCTGGAAACATCTGATGGTGTGGGGCAGCCAGCCGTGACCGAGTTTGGTTGCCTCTATCAGACAAACAGGTCAGCTAGTAAATCACAGCTAATCATGCAGTTGCTGATGGGACCACATGATCGGTCTGTCACATGCACTGCAGGCTGCAGCCACTTTTGCTGTGACCAACAATCATCTATCCTGGCAGAGCTCTCACACAAAGCAGATGCTTAGTTGGGACATATGAATTAGTATTATATGTATCCAGACTAAATGGTATTTACCTGCAGATCTGAAAACAGATCCAGGCAATCCTTCCACAATGTGCAATTCAATCTGAACAGCACCATTAGACATCCTCAGACCCTATACAGAATAACATGCTAGGTTCATACTTATTGGTATTAACCACATCAAGTTCCATATTTACAGTCACAATGGGGTTAGGACTTGGAAACACAGGATTCTGATTAGCTTTACCAGTTATGGAGAGGTTTGGATAAAGGAGCTAAAAGCTCCCCACAGGGTATAAAATGAAGTAGAGCCTTCTTATTACAGAAGGTACCCCACAGCTTCACAGTTATTATTGTATTAATAGTGGAATAAAAGGGGAAACTGTCCATTTCTCTAAGAATGCTGGGTAGTTTCAGAGACATGCAAAGCCATTTAATTATTTACAGACACCACTTCCTGTCTAGAAAACAGAAACCGGATTGTCTCATTACTTTCTATGGAGAGGGGAGAGGGAGTAAATGTGAGAGTCTGAAGAATTTTCTAATTGGCTAAGACTGTCACATGTTTTACAAACAGCACATACAGTAACTGGGTGTAATACAGGAACTACCTTACACTTCCTGTGTTGTCATGTACAGAGATTTTTTTTGATTTGTGTAAGATCAGAACCTCTCATTGGATGTTAGTAAAATTCCACTTCCTTTTAGTGTCTAAAAGGAATCAACAGTTAGGCAGGAAATGAAGATATTGCTAGATGGGTTGAACTGGATGGACGTATGTCTTTATTCAACCTCAAATACTATACTATACTATACTACATGGAGACCCTGTAGAAATCCTGGAGGTGTGTCTTAACCTATCATTTTGAGTTTTCATTTCAAACTTAGGAGTGTCCAGTAAAGTAAGTTACTAATTGTCTATCATTTGTTTTGTAATTCAGTAGTAAGTAGTTGTACTATACTTTGTATAGTGTTATTTCTTATGGTGATTTTAATTAAATAGTGATAATTACACACATACATATGGACCTTTCCTAGGTGTAATAGTGTTATATACCCCCACCTAATTGGTTGCTCCTAAAAACTTAATGCAATCTCCGTAAAAATATAAATTTATTTATATAATATATAAGGGATATACTATTCCTGCTCACTAACTCCATCACAGTGCAGTAGGTACAGTAATTAATGTATATAAACCCAGTCTTAGCAATCACCCCAAGCAGCTGCAGGGTTAATGTTGATACAGTTTTGTAACAATTATGATTAGTTATGGTGATGTCAATTACAGGGCAGACTGGATACATTTTTGAAACATACAAATGCTGCTTCTCACTCACAGCTCAATTAACAATGTAACAATCTATGTAACAAACTATGTAACAGTCTATGGACACCAGGAGAGGTAGAACAGAAGACAGCACTGACCAGGCACCAGGAATCCCCCCCTAAACATGCCCCTAATACCCCTTTTTTTCCAGCACTTTTTAATTTAATTAACCTGTGTGCTGCCATCTGGTGGTGAATCCAGTAATCACCTAAGTTAATCTGTCCCTCTTTTACATTTCCAAATGTTGGGAGGTGATTAGGGAAATCTGGCCTAGAATTCTGCCTGGGGTCTGGCACTACAGGTTTACCCGATTTGTGGCTCGAGTTTGGGTAAAACACAGTGAGTTTCAATGGGTTGTGGGTCAGGTTCGGTTACAAAGCTGCAGATGCTGGTTGGGACAGGTAATGTGTTGTGGGTGTGTTAAATTTCAGGTGTGGGTGCAGGCTGGATCATTGGGGGAAAATGGGTAATTCTGGGTACACTGCTAGTAAATCTGTAATTGTAATGTATTAATTTCCATTATACAGGGTCGATCCATCTACCATCTCGCATGGTTGAGGTTGTTCTAAGCAATACCCACATTTCCTGTATAACAGTTGAGCCAAATGGTCCAATATTATGAAAATTAACCATCCGCCACACATCAACCATCCTCCACACTATTTCAGTCACTCAGGGTGTGATATCGTCTGAAGTTCAATTGGACATGACAGTCTGGAAGATTGGTAGGAAATTGTACCATGTTGACCAGGACTTAATGATTTATCCACCATCCTGTTAGACATGGGTTATCGTTTTCTTTAGAAAGCCAAGCAGGTATGTGTGCATAGTAGTGTGCATAACTTGGTTGCCTAGGGGTGATTTGCACCACATCACTTTAAATGTGTTCAGGGAGAATATTTGGATTGATTTTTGATTTTTTCAGATATTTTGTAATTCTATCATTATCAAACTTTATAGATAGTACCTTAGCCCCGGGAGCCTTTGGCGCAGATCCTACATTCAACTCCGGTGCTCACAACGCCCAGCACCGTCTCCTCCTCTGTGTATATAAAGTGCAGACCACAGAACAAGAATCCGGGCAGGCCGCAGGAGTCAAACATATATTAAAACTTGACTTTTATCCATTCAGTTAAAAGCATTGGAACAGGATTGCATACAGACCGACATACAAGAAAACACAGAGTCCCTCCCTACATGTTTCTTGGCCTACATTGCCACTTCCTCAGGGGCTTCAAGCTGATTGGAATCTGGTGAATTTGTTATTGCACTTTATATGTTTCAGTGGAATTCAGTATACTCTATCCTAACAATGTTTGACAAACGTATATAGAAACGGGTCTGGGGCATAGCACCTGGACCATGCACATGTCCAAGTCAATGTTTACCTTAAAACATCCTCCGGTATTTGTGGATTTTTTATATCACTGTATTAATTTCCCATTTTTTGGTCCTATATGAACAAAAGTTTTGACATATTTCGTGGTAACATTAGGTACCCAGCATAACCATCTCGATATTGAGTGCAAGTCACCTGCATATCTTTTACATCACTTATATTTCTGTCTTCCTCCTAATAACCCCATCTGCCTATTGACATTAATTATCCCCCTGTGTCTGTATCTGAACTTTTTCTCTTTATTCATGGGTGAATGGGCCGTGGGCCCACAGAGAGGGAGGTTCCCTAGTTTCCTGGTAGGCCTATTTCAACCAAATTTAAACAATGCTGCAGAAATTAAATGAAAAGTGTGTAAATTTTTTCTTTACTGCAGAGATTAAAGGAAAAAATTGCTAAAATATTTTATGTTTCACAAATTAAAGGGAAATTATGCTATTTCCCAGATTTTTTACTCGTAGATTAAAGTACATCTTTTACCATTTCCAAATAACCACATGCATAATGGGTAGTTTACAATTTCGAGCTTTTCTTTAGTTTGGAGGTAAGAGCAGAGGTAGAAAAACGATTTCCCCAGGGAGGCTGTATGAGGAACTGTTACTACTGTGGGTGGATCTTAATTGTGCTTTAGCATTATCATCTGCTCCAGATACTCAGTAATAGCAGCTAATAATCTAAATAAAAAAAAACATACAAATTCTAAAAATAGGACCAATAGTAAAGGCATGGGTATTTTAGGAGAATGTTACCAATCCTTGGTGTAGCAGGTATCAAATTGTTAGGGCTAGGCCACACCAGCACGTTTTAACACGCAATCCGATCGCGATTAGCATTAAGAAAAACCTCATTGGTAAAGCAATGGCAGTCTTTACTTTACCTTTAGTCTCAATCTTATCTTTACTAAGTGTACCATATACTGTAGGGCCTCAGTCAAATATACTTGTTTTTTTAATAAAGATAAAGCTCAAGTTTATAGAAAAACAATAACTGGCTTAACTTGCCTTTTAGATTCAGCGACTGCTTTACCAGGTGTCATGTCTTGTATAATTATAACGGTGTTTTTTCCTTTGAATCGGTGCTATATGGGAAAGTGAAGGCACAGCTTGCCCTTTAACCCCACTTAATACTGTGGCAGTGTCACTATCAGGGGATTCAATAAAAGTTCCTATATTTTAAAATGGTGCTAATTTTGCCCCAACCAATCAGAAATTATGTAACATTTGAAAGATGGGTAGAGGGTTGGAGGAGATTTAAACTAGATTTGGGGGGGTAGGGTATTAGCAGTCTCACTGGGATAGATAGCCCAGGAGGAACAGGGTGTAGATAGGCCAGTGGTGGGCAGAAAGGGGGTGGGGCATGTGTTATTAAGTGTAGAATAAATTACAGGATCATAATCTAAAATGTATGTTTGCAAATGCAAGAAGCCTGGCTGACAAAATGGGTGAATTGGAAATAATGGCATTGAATGAAAAGTATGATGTAATAGGTATAGCAGAAACGTGGTTGAACAGTTCTCCTGACTGGGCTGTAATATAAGGATATGCCTTGTTTAGGCAGGACAGAGAAAAAAGGAAAGGGGGAGGAGTATGTGTTTATGTTAAAAAAGAATTGAAGCCAAATTTAAGAGAAGAGATAACTTGCGATATGGATATAGTGAGGCATATGGGTGGAATTAGGCAACAGGAAAGGGGGTAATGTCATTGTTGTGTCTGCTATAAGCCGCCAAATGCTAGCAGAGGGAGGAGAGTAAACTTCATATGCAGTTGGCAAGGTCTGCAAGTTTGGGGAGTGTGCTCATTAGCGGGGACTTTAATTACCCTGACATTAATTGGTGTGGTGGAACTGCCATCACAGAAAAAAGCAATAATTTCCTGAATTTGTGCAGGATAATTTTCCCTCACAGGTGGTTGAGGTTCCTACTGGAAAAGGAGCTCTGTTGGATCTGGTAATATCTAACATTGTGGAGCGCATTATGATATAAAGTAACTGGAGGCTTAGGGAATAGTGACCATGAAATAGTGTCATTTGGACTTTGTTATCGAAAGGGAAAGTGTGCTGGGTTAACAAAGACTTTTAATTTCGGGAAGGCAAATTTCCCAGGTTAAAAGCACGTCTTCAGAATGTCAACTGGGATAACACTGAACAGAAGTGGACTGTGTTTAAGGGGATTTTAAGCCAGTTCACATCTATTTATACCCTTGGGAAATAAATGTAAAAAAAAAATAAATCCGTGCCCATGTGCTGAATTCTGATGTAAAGAGGCAAATGGAAAGGAAGAAAAAGGCATTTAAAACCTTTAAGCCCGAGGGAACGGAAAGGGCCTTTAGGGATTCTAAAAACTGTAAAGGGGGCATATTATATAAAACGGAAATTAGCGCAAAAAAATTACCGCCGCACATCGGGGCCGCGAAAATAGCGCTATCGCCGTATTTAAAATGGAGATATGTATCGCGGCCGTGATGTGTTGTGGTAATTTTAAGTCCCTTCGCGGCGTTACTGCACTTAGCACCAGAACAGAAGGCTAGGAGGGCCTGCCGGGAAGGGGCCGCAACGGGTGGTCGCGACCACCCGCCATGCACCCCCTCCCCAGCAGCCCCTCCAAGCCCCCTGCCCCGCCGCTGGCAGGGTGGGGAAGGAAGGGCCCGCTGGGAGGGGTGGAGGCACCCTCCAGCGGGGCCCTGAGAAGCGCCTTTTGGGGCTTAAGGGGTCCCGCAGCTCGAACCGGGACCCACCTCCCTGGCCCTTGTAAGGGCCCTTGCGGCACTGACAAGTGCCTTTGGCGGGGGTCACCCCCTGTGCGGCTCTTAAAAGAGCCCTTGAGCCCTCGGTCGCCAGGGGTACCGCGCGGGCGCCGGCAACCTCAACGAGGCCGATGTTGCCGGTGTCTTGATCCGACATGACGTCTTCGGGCTGGCGATACCAACCCCACTCAGGTCGCTGATGCGAGGCAGACCCACTGCGGCCGCCAGTGAGCCCCTTGCACCGCCGGCCTCAGCGGAGCCGATGTTGCCAGTCGCTTCTTTCTTCTACTTCAGCCATCTACTGCGATGGCATCTGAGTTCCGCAGCAGATGCACCTCTTTATATAGGTTGGGCAAAAACCCTAATCCATTTCTAATTGGTCAATTTTTTAATGCTTGGTTTACATGCTTTACATTAACCAATCAGATTTCTGGAAAGTTCGAGCTGCGGGACCCTTAAGCCCCAAAGCCCTTTTCAGGGCCCCGCTGAGGGTGCCTCCACCCCTCCCGCGGCCCTTCCCCTCCCGCCAGCGCGGGGCAGGGGGCGGCTGGAGGGGTGGGAAGCAACGGCGGGTTGCCTCCCATCCCCGCCGCAGGGAGGCTAGTATCGGCTGCTTTTGTCATCTTGAAGGTGGCGAAGCAAAACAGCCAATACTAGCAGTGTGAAACAGTTACCGCCGCTTTATAAATAGAAGCGGCGGTAACAGGTAAGTATCAGCACAAAGAGTTAGCGCCTTGTTAACTTTTCGCGCCCGTTTTTTTCGGACATTAATAAATCGTGTTAAACGCGATTTATGCGGAAATGTCAGGGAAAACGGCCACGAAAACTTAACAAAGCTTTATAAATATGCCCCAAGGAGTGTAAGAAGCAATCAAACTAGCTAAAATTAATATTGAAGTATGATGCTGAACAAAGCATCACTAAGCCTAAAATTTTTTAAAGTATTAATAGTAAGAAGAAGAGACTGAGAATGTGGCACCATTAATTAATGGGGATAAGTTAGTTACGAAGGATGGCGACAAAGCAAATGTCTTGAATATTTTTTCCCCTCTATATACACTATAGAAATCCAAGTACAGATATCATAGAGTATAGTAATAAATCTCCTGGACCGGTTAAAATACATCCTCGGGTACTTAGGGAGCTAAGTTCAGTTTTATCTAGGCCATTTTTCTTGTTTTTGCTGATTCCCTTATCCGGGGTGTGCCTCTGGATTGGAAAAAGGCTGATGTTATTCCTATATTCAATAGGGTAGTCGTTCACAGCCGGGTAATTACAGGCCTCTTAGTTTAACTTCAGTGGTGGGAGATACTGGAAAGTTTAATAAGGGAACATATTCTAGGGTATATTTCAAGGACTGGTATTATAAGTAGTAACCAGCATGATTTAGGAGGAATAGATATTGTTAAACTAACTTTCTTTGCTTTTATGAGGAAGTGAGTAGAAATTTAGACTCTGGCATAGCAGTAGATAAAGTATACTTGGATTTTGCAAAGGCTTTTGATACAGTCCCCCATAGGCGACTAATGTTGTTGGTCTGGGGAGGCACATTTGTATAAGGATAGAAAATTGGTTAATGAATAGGATGCAGAGAGTAGTAATTAATGGGGCTTCATCATTATGGACTAAAGTGCTAAGTGGGGTGCCACAGGGTTCTGTGTTGTGGCCACTTCTATTTAATCTATTTATTAATGAATTGGAAGTGGGTATTGTCAGCAAAGTTTCTGTGTTTGCTGAAGACACAAAACTTTGTCGACCATTAAAAGCTTCAGAGGATCTGCAATCGTTGCAGGTAGATCTAGATAGATTTTCCCATTGGGCTGCTAAGTGGCAGATGAGATTCAATGTTGATAAATTTAAGGTGATGCATTTTAGTCTTAAAGGGTAATTATAGTGAGAAAATTGTTTGTTTGTTTTTTAAAAATTCCTTCTAATGTATCTTAAAAGTCATCCCAACCACTAGGGTACATTTAGTTTCTTTAAATTCTTCATAGTCCCCAAGATATAAGACTTTGAATATGCTGTGATTTGTAGGAGCTGCTACACCTCATCTGTCACTCAAAGGCACACACCTACACAATCCAAAGTTCCCATGCAGTACTGTCACACACTCCCTCACCCACGCTATAAGTACCATTTGCAACACATAGTCAAATGCTGTAGTGCTGAACACAATCAATAAACCATCAACCCAGCAATATGAGCATAACACACTATAAAACAGCCCCTCCCCTTTTATATACATACAAAACCAGTGACTCAAATGGACATCACCAAGTTAAAGGGTATGTCCACCCTTAAAACTAATTTTTGATATAGTACTCCCCCTGGTCCCCCAGCCCCAACCGCTTCATTTTTATTTTTAGAAAGTGCCCCAAACTTTTACTTACCTCCCCTCTTTCCTCCACCGCGCTGCCGAGAAAATGCAAGCAGAGGGGCGGGACCAGCAGTCGCGTCTGTGATTGGCTGAGCGGCAGCCAATCACGGATGCGGCTGCCGGTCATTCAGTGCAGCCGAGGAAAGGGGAGGTAAGTAATGTTCGGGGCACTTTCTAAAGATAAAAATGAAGCGGTTGGGGCTGGAGGAACAGGGGGAATACTATATTAAAAGGGATTTATGCTAGGGGGAGGGAATCCGGAGAGGGAGGGAGAGGGAGGGGGAGGGAGGGGAGAAGGGCTGCAGTACGCACGCCAAACTTCTCCCGGAGGTCAGGTAGGAGGCAGAGTCCTATATGGACTCTGCTAGCCTCCTGATGGGCAGTTTTTGGGACTTTGGGGGGGGACTACAGGAGAATCATATGGAGCTGGATTTGAGGTAAGGATTAAAATACACTACATGATGGGGCCAGTAGTTGGGGGGATTATAGTTTTGGGGGTGGACATGCCCTTTAACACTAATAGAGTATGTATAATAATAAAGTAATACAGACTATATGCCAAACAAGACATACAGCGCAATCTATGATATATATAGACTAAAGCAAATGAAATGTATCAGGATAACAAGCAGTGTCACTGTGTTTGTGATGGTCTCTCACTACAGCTGCTGCTACACTGATTCTCTCTTCAGTGATTATGATCTCAGCTAAGCAGGGGAAGAGATATGAGCTTAGGTACAAAAATAAATAACAATTAGCAAAATAGAGAAGGCAGGCAGAGTTCAGTAACTTACTTGAAAGAATCTCAGCACAATTGTCCTCCTCTCTCCCCCTTGCCCTCCCTTCAGCATATTGCTACCTTTTCCCTCACTTTGCTTGCTTGCAGTCTAGCTCTGGAAGGGAGGGGTCAACCGGATGTCAGCACTTCATTTAAAGTCCTTTCAACTGAGCATGCCAGGACTTTTCATATAGCCCTTCACTGCTTGAGGGGGACTAGACAGAGAGGGGGACTACACAGCTTGGTACAAACTTCTGCCAGTGCGAAGAAATAAAGCCACACAGCAACATGGTAAGGCAGCTTATACTAAGTGATCTGTACATTGTATATAGACAAAGTTTTTCCCCCACTATAGTTGCCCTTTAAAAATCATTGTGCTGCTTATACTATAAATGGCTCTATGTGAATCCCTGTTTGAAAGGGATCTTGGAGTTTTGGTGGATAACACACTTAAAGGTTTCAAGCAAGGTTTTCTCTCAGTATTTTAGTTATATGTGTGAATTCTGCTCTGAATTGTAGGGTTGTTGGTGATAGATATATATATACGATTGTATAGTTTTATATTATCGGGTAGTTTTTTTGTTTTTCTAATAGCGAATAAACATTTTTCTTTGATTGTAAAGAAGTGAATTCTCATCAGAACATCTCTTGGGATATCGTCTAGCAGTGATTTAGGTTTACAGGGGCGTACCTGAAGGTGCCCGGGGCCCCCCCCGTGAGTTTGGCGGCCAGGCCCCTGACTCCCTCCTCTGCAGACTTCCAAGATCCCTGCAGTATCGAGCCTTTTTAAAGAGTTGATCGTGCATATGAAGAAAACATACACGTGATCAACTGTTTAAAACCGGACCCGAACATCCGGTTCATTTCCGGAGGTTCGGGTCCAGTTTTAAAGAGCTGATCGCTCGTATGTTTTCTTCATACGTGCAATCAGCTCTTTAAAAAGGCTTGATACTGCAGGGATTTGTGCTTGTGGAGGGCCCTACCACCGTCCGGGCCCCCCCCGCGGTTGCGTGGTTGGTAGTTACAACACTGTAGGTTTATATAATCTATGGATTCTGTCAATCAAGAAGTCATGATTTTCAGACTCAGGTAGCAGGAATCTGAATAGTTCTGTCATATACATTTCTAGTTTAGTTTAATTGACTCTGGGATTCCATGGGTTTTTATATAATTCTTCCTGCTCCTATCTTCTAGATCTGCATTCTTATGTTTTAATTTAGTGACAGTATCATCTACGTCATTGTGTGTATCTACCATGATATTAAATGTTTCAGAGAATTCTCCCATTTTGTGTTCCACATGTGAGGTTCTTTCCCCAAAATCATTTAAATCAGTTTGTAATACAGAAGTCATGCCTGACATATCCTTTGTTAGAGCTCTTGTTGTCAGGGCCACATCTACCATTAGGCAGAGTGAGACACTTGTCTAAGGCGGCACCCCTGCACTGAACAACAAAGGCGGCAGACAGGCAGCAGTGGGGGGACGACCGGTCAATATTCCCTAGTAATAGATATTATGTTTTTAAAATCCTTTTATATGGGTAGGTAACTTTAGTTAGTTTGTGAGGCTACGTTAGACCACTGTAACTGTTGTACCAACATGTATAGCACAAGCTATAAAATAAGTTGATTTGAGCAACAAAAACCTGAAAGAAGCAATATGGTAATGGAACCACAAGTTGTTTGAGAAAGGTATGTAATATCTGTTTCTAGTAATTTACATTATTGCTAATTGACTGTCTGAGGAACTGTTTAAATACCTATGTTATAGGAGGCTCAAAATTGTAAAATTTTAGCCACGTCCATCCACAAAAGTAGTGTAGCACCTATACTTCTCGTCAAACTCAAAAGTGACAGGTGCCCCGTCCACTCTCCTCCCACTCTCCTCCCATTCTCCACCCATTCCCCGCCCCTCTTCCTGCCCCATCTGAGGCCAAAACACGCCCTCTTTTTGCCCACACTATGACAACATACTGTTTCCTGGTTTCTTGCCCACAGTATGACAACATGCTTTTTTGCCATAGTATGACAACATCCTGTTTCCCCATGCCATTCTGAAGCCAAAACACACCCACTTTTCACCCCAGATTGCCATTTTTCTGTCGAACTACTCAAGTTATTAACTCATTCCTTTACACCCTAAGCCGGGTTATCTTATAATTAATATAATAAACTATATACAGTTCCTAAATGTATTATTTCTGTAACTAGACAGCATTTACAACAACAAGATATGTTTTACAGCTTGTAATCGAACATACCTGTAATATACAAACAACAAGATTCGCCATGTCGACTTTCGCATTACCGCTGTGTGTAATAAGTGTCCCACCAGAAACATTGTCTCCATTACTGTCCTTTTCTGTTTGCAATAAGCTGCCCCACCAGAAACTTTTCTCCATAACAGAGAAATGGTGTTTGCAATAAGCTGTCACACCAGAAACATTGTCTCAATTATCCTTTTGTGTTTGTAATAAGCTGTCCCACCAGAAACAATTCACTATGCCAAACAGTCCTTTCGTGTTTGCAATAAGCTGTCCCACCAGAAACAATTCACTATGCCAAACAGTCCTTTCGTGTTTGTAATAAGCTGTCCCACCAGAAACAATTCACTATGCCAACAGTCCTTTCGTGTTTGCAATAAGCGTCCCATCAGAAACAATTACTATGACAAACAGTCGTTCGTGTTTGTAATAAGCTGTCCCACCAGAAACAATTCACTATGCCACTATGTCCTTTCGTATTTATAATAAGCAGTCCTATCAGAATAGCTTTCCACATTCTCAAAAGACATTCCTTTAGCAATGTCCCTGGGGTAAAGGTGTCACAAGATGTGTTTTAACAGCCAGGCATTCATCGGTCAAGCCTTTATTGTCTTAGGACAAAGTCTTAATAAGTTCTTACCCAGTCTTTATTGTCCTAACTACAAGGTGCCCCCTGGGGGTAAAGCTGTCACAAGATGTGTTTTAACAGCTAATTGTATAAGCTGTTTAGTAAAATATTAAACATTTGTAAAATAGTTTAAGAAGTAACAGCAATTCATTTTATTATTGCGTTATGAAATAAAAGTTTTAAACAATAAGTAATTTTTGTTTAATACATGTTCAAGAAGCCAAAATGACATTGTAACTATAATTATTTGAATTACATCAGCTTTTTTCCAATCCAGAGAGACACTTCCGGACATGAGGCAATCTGCAAAAATAAGAAACAATGGCCTGGCTCCCATTAGAGGATGTATTTTATCTGGTCCAGGATCTTGTTAATATAACCTCATTTAGTTGCTTCTGCACCATATCGCAGGTAACCAAAGTACCAAGATGACCTTTCCTTTTTCGTGCCACTACTAAAATGCTTATGGGGCCCTTATAATCTCCCTTTGACTACTGACACATGTACTACTGGACTTCCCGACCTTATTCTACCCTCTCTAGTCTGTCTAATCCCTCGTCTTGACCACTTTAACATTCTGCTTCATGTTATCATGCCTGTCATCTCTCCCCTCCCCAGTCTTAAACTCGGCAGTTGGTATGTATGAAACTATTTAATTTTTATTTATTTATCTGTACAATTGCTTACACTTACCCACATTGTTTGTATTCTCTGTATGTTATAATGTACAGCGCTGCGTACCCAAGTGGGGGCTTTATAAATAAAATTATACATATATACTATACTCTATGCTATCTGTATTTGGATCTTTTATAGCTGTGCATTAATTCTCATAAGCACCCACTGAATCCCTAGCCTAGCATGTAGCACTGGTAGTATTTCTGAAAATACTAACCTGGAGGTCCTTGCTTTAATCTTGGCTCCTAGCTCTCATAAATCATTTTTAAGGTCCTATCCTCATCCTCTAATTTTGTCATTGGCGCCAATGTGAACCAAGACAGACGGGTCACTCCCAGTCTCACCCATTAATCCATCTACATAATCCACCACATTTTGAACCCTAACACCTGGCAGGCAACACACAGTTCGGCATGAAGGGGACTCCATTCTATAATAACCCTAACCCTACCACAACCACCTGTCTAGCCTCCTTGGTCCTAAGTTCGCCCACCCATGTGTTACCAATGGCAGTTTCCTGGGGGCTCAAGGGATTAGCCCTTTCCATGCATGCTACTTCTGAGCTGACGTTCTTCGCTTCATTACCTAAGATGGCAAATCTGTTGGGAAGCAACCCTAACATTCCATCCCCCACTTCCCCTAGTAACCCTTACAAAACTACCTCATCCCTTAACGTTTTCTCAACCACTTCCACCACCACCCTACCTCTATACTGACCCCAAAGGCCTTTATAACAAAGGAGCTTTTAGCCGGTTCTACTCATAGCCGGTTCTACTCACTTTAAAGGCATTCAAATTTCTGTGATCATCATTTTTATACATGTTTAAGAAATTGATCTTCAATGTTCCTCAAGTGGTGTTATTTGTTAAATAGTTTAAGGAGTAATAGCAAACCATCTTATTATTGTGTTAAAAACTAAAAACACATGTATAGAAGTCTATAGCATGGAAATTATGTATTTGTCCAATATTTAAAAATACCGTTTTTATTTCATTGTTATATTGTTATACACGGTTTACTGCTCTACGACTACACATTATATTGTAATGAAATACAGCAATCTATTAACAATATATCACTAAAATAAGGTCCATATTTTGATAAACATGTTTGCTCGCTTTAAAACCATATATGTGTAAGCAAAATAACAAAACAAAAAAGAAAAACTAACCATAGTTAGGGGCAGGTTAAATTGCAGGGAGTGTCATGGTCACTTAGTATGGTGTGTATAGATAACAAATTAGAGTGTAACCATTGGTCAGTTAGTAGTACAGTCTATTATATTTCTTTTATGGAACTTTCTTGTAATAAAAGTAAAATATTTAACCTTTATCAAATAGTTTTAAACAATAAACAGATAATTTGGCGGGGGACAGATATAAATTACACAAATTTTTTCTATGTAAAAATTATAGCAAAATATTATAAAATGATATAATAAAAAAACAGAAATTTGTCTTATTATTGTTTTATAAAATAAATACACATGGAACTTTCTTGTAATAAATTATAGTAAACTATTTAACATTTGTCAAATATTCTAAGAAGTAATAGCAAACTTGGTGTGAACAGATAAAAATTACACCATTTTTCTCTGTAATAATTTATAGTAAAATATTTAACATTTTATTATTAATATTATTATTGTGGATTAACATCTTCCGTGGCACTTTACAGTTGCATTAATATACATAAGGAAAACATACATGTTACATACAAGGGTAGAGCAAGTAATACAAAGTGCAAATAATTTAAGTGCTGATCCAGCAGAATTCAGTGTGGTAAGTTACAGCATTACTGTGGTACAATAGGATGGAGGGCCCTGCCCGAGAGCTTACAGTCTAGAGGAGATGGGGATGAGACATAAGGTGAAGGATATCAGTAGCTGTAACTCAGTTATCAGTGGAGTATAACTAGCGGGCCTGCGATGGGTCAGTAAGAGGGCTAGGAGTGTCCAGGTCCAGATTGTAACCTTACAGTCTAGAGGAGATGGGGATGAGACATAAGTTGAAGCAGATCAGTATCTGTAACTAAGTTGTCAGTGGATTATAACTAGTCGGTCTGTGATGGGTCAGTAAGAGAGCTAGGAGTGTCCAGGTCCAGATTGTAACCTTACAGTCTAGAGGAGATGGGGATGAGACATAAGGTGAAGCAGATCAGTATCTGTAACTAAGTTGTCAGTATATTTAGCGGGGCTGCGATGGGTCAGTAAGAGGGGTAGTGTCCAGGTCCAGATTGTAACCTTGCCTGAAGAGATGAGTTTTGAGGTTGCGTTTAAAGATATGACGTGATGGCGAGTGAAGTATAAACAGCGGAAGAGAGTTCCAGAGCAGAGGGGCAGCACGAAAATAGTCCTGTATATGGACGTGGGAGGAGGTAATTAGAGCGGATGAGAGGAGAAGATCATTAGCAGAGCGGAGGTTACGCCTTGGGTAGTATCTGTTTATCAGATCAGAGATGTATGGGGGGGACTGTATTGGAGAGAGCCTTGTAGGATAAGGTTAGCAGCTTAAATAGGATCCTTTGGGTAATGGGAAGCCAGTGGAGAGATTGACAGAAAGGGGGCAGCGTGTGAGCAGTGGGTAGAGAGGTGAATGAGCCTGGCAGCAGAGTTAAGGATTGATTGAAGGGGCGCCAGTCGGTTGCTTGGTAGACCGCACAGGGAGGTGTTACAGTAGTCCAGCAGAGAGATGATAAGGGCATGAACTAGAATAAGACAATTGTTTTAATTTTTAGACAATTGCTGTTACTCTTAAGCTATTTGACAAATAGCTTATCCTGCTGAATACTTAGACAAATTTGATAAGTTGTATACAGTCCCAGATTCTGGTGATCCTTATTTTTTGGTATGTTAAACGCTTTATAACATTAAATTTAGTTGCACATGTGCTTTGTGTACTAATTACTCAATTAGCTTACTTATGGTGAAGGGGAGATCTGGGTGTACTCGACCCCAGATCTAGCGCTAGTTCCTTCTTATCCCTTTGATTAGTGCTGCCGCCATATGTTCTATTTGTTTCAGCGTCTATAACCAAAATCACAATACAGACATCTCCCGTAAATCAGGACTCACCCATATGACTTGGTGGTCCGGGTGCTGGACTGCCCCGGACCCTTCGCTCGGTCCGTATAATTAGCAAAATTCTCTGTCCTCCGTGGGTGGGCTACTGGTCCGCACTCCTCGATCCGGCAAGAATTTTTCTTGGTCACCAGGTTAAAAACTTTAAACTTTATTATAGCATTTGAAAACTATCACACAATCAGTAACTGGCCTGACGCGTTTCGAGCGACACTGAACGCTCTTACTCATAGGCTACAGCATGTCATATCCGTTACATCTATTTATACTAAAATGCATGGGTATTCTCCCCTCTGCTGTTCACACAAGGGAACTGACTTTGTTACATTGTATATGTTTCCCAAACAGTGTGTAACATATTAGCTAATTAGTTGATACAAATAGATCTGCTGTTAACTCTTAAGATGCACAATAAAAACTGCTTTTAGTTGTGAACCAAGTCAATTAAAACATTAAACATACAAAATTACACAAATGATGGTGTGATACAATTCTTTTACAATTGTCTCTCTCATAATAATACTGCCATATCATGGTTCCTTATTATGTCTTAGTTATATATATTCTATTGTCACCCAATTCGCACATAACTTCTATGTTGCCCCTCTCTATCAGATTACTAATTATATCATATCAATTAGTTAAACTAGTTAATTCATATCAATCTATTACATTCATCATTAGAAAACAAATAATATTACCAGTTATATTCTTTTTTAACCCATATAGCAATTAATGTCACATATCATGTTTAAACCCTGTGGGATCCTCGTTTTTAGTTCAAATATCCACATTACTTCCTTTTTTCGTAGAAGCTTAACTCTGTCTCTATTCCTACTGTCTCTTGGTACCCATTGGATAGCTTGAACTCCTAAATTGTTGATTTGATTATCATTACAGTTAAAAAAATGTCTTGCTATGGGACTCTTTACATTATTCAATTTGATATCCCTAATATGTTCTCGGACTCTATCCTTGAGTTTTCGTGCCGTACTCCCCACATATTGTGCTTTACACGTTAAACACGTCAATAAATATACTACATGTGTAGTGTTACAATTAATATAATATCCCCCCCATACATCTCTCCAATACAGCCCCCCATACATCTCTCCAATACAGTTCCCCCCATACATCTCTGATCTGATAAACAGATACTACCCAAGGCGCAACCTCCGCTCTGCTAATGATCTTCTCCTCTCATTCGCTCTAATTACCTCCTCCCACGTCCGTATACAGGACTATTTTCGTGCTGCCCCTCTGCTCTGGAACTCTCTTCCGCTCTCTATACTTCACTCGCCATCACTTCATATCTTTAAACGCAACCTCAAAACTCATCTCTTCAGGCAAGGTTACAATCTGGACCTGGACACTTCTATATTGGAGATATGTATGGGGGGCTGTATTGGAGAGAGCCTTGTAGGATAAGGTTAGCTTAAACGCAACCTCAAAACTCATCTCTTCAGGCAAGGTTACAATCTGGACCTGGACACTTCTACCCCTCTTACTGACCCAACTGACAACTTAGTTACAGATACTGATCTGCTTCACCTTATGTCTCATCCCCATCTCCTCTAGACTGTAAGGTTACAATCTGGACCTGGACACTCCTAGCCCTCTTACTGACCCATCACAGACCGACTAGTTATAATCCACTGACAACTTAGTTACAGATACTGATCTGCTTCACCTTATGTCTCAACGTCAGCTCAGAAGTAGCATGCATGGAAAGGGCTAATCCCTTGAGCACCCAGGAAACTGCCATTGGTAACACAGGGGTGGGCGAACTTAGGACCAGGGAGGCTAGACAGGTGGTTGTGGTAGGGTTAGGGTTATTATAGAATGGAGTCCCCTTCATGCCGAACTGTGTGTTGCCTGCCAGGTGTTAGGGTTCAGAATGTGGTGGATTATGTAGACGGATTAATGGGTGGGACTGGGAGTGACCCGTCTGTCTTGGTTCACATTGGCGCCAATGACAAAGTTAGAGGATGAGGATAGGACCTTAAAAATGATTTATGAGAGCTAGGAGCCAAGATTAAAGCAAGGACTTCCAGATTAGTATTTTCAGAAATACTACCAGTGCTACATGCTAGGCTAGGGATTCAGTGGGTGCTTATGAGAATTAATGCACAGCTATAGAAGATCCAAATACAGATAGCATAGAGTATAGTATATATGTATAATTTTATTTATAAAGCCCCCACTTGGGTACGCAGCGCTGTACACTATAACATACAGAGAATACAAACAATGTGGGTAAGTGTAAGCAATTGTACAGATAAATAAAAATTAAATAGTTTCATACATACGAACTGCCGAGTTTAAGACTGGGGAGGGGAGAGATGACAGGCATGATAACATGTAGCAGAATGTTACAGTGGTCAAGACGAGGGATTAGACAGACTAGAGAGGGTAGAGATGAAAGGTCGGGAGATCCAGTAGCACAATGTGTCAGTAGTCAAAACGGGAGATTATAAGGGCCCGCATAAGCATTTTAGTAGTGGCATGAAAAAGGAAAGGTCGGATCTTGGTACTTTGGTTAACTGCGGATATGGTGCAGAAGCAACTAAACGAGGTTAATATTAACAAAGATCCTGGACCAGATAAAATACATCCTCTAATGGGAGCCAGGCCAATGTTTCTTATTTTTGCAGATTGCCTCATGTCCGGAAGTGTCTCTCTGGATTGGAAAAAAGCTGATGTAATTCAAATAATTACAGGCCTGCAAGTTTAACTTTAGTGGTAGGGGAAAATACTAGAAAGTTTAATAGGGGAGCATGTTCTAGAGTATGTTTCAAGGACTGACATTATAAGTAGTAACCAGCATGGATTTAGGAGGAAGAGATCTTGTCAAAAAACCTGCTTGGCTTTTATGAGGAAGTGAGTAGGAATTTAGACTCTGGCATAGCAGTAGATGTAGTTTACTTGGACCTTGCATTTGATACAGTCTCCCATAGGCGACTAATGTATAAGCTAATGTCTGTTGGTCTGGGGAGCCACATTTGTACATGGATAGAAAATTGTTTAATGAATAGGATGCAGAGAGTAGTTATAAATGGGGCTTCATCATTATGGACTAAAGTGCTAAGTGGGGGCCACAGGGTTCTGTGTTGAGGCCGCTTCTATTTAATCTATTAATGATTTGGAAGTGGGTATTGTCAGCAAGGTTTCTGTGTTTGCTTACGACACAAAACTTTGTCAACCATTTAAAGCTACAGAGGATGTGCAATCGTTACAGGGGGATCTAGATAGATTATCACATTGGGCTGCTAAGTGGCAGCTGAGATTCAATGTTGATAAATGGAAGGTGATGCATTTTGGACTTAAAAATCCTTGTGCTGCTTATACTATAAATTGCTCTGTGTTAAGTGAAGAATCTTGGAGTTTTGGTGAATATTTTGATTGTCATTTAAAAACAATAATATGCTACATATATTAAAAACATATGGTTTTAAAGTGAGCAAACATATTTATCAAAATTAGGCGCTTATTTTAGTAACATTTTTAATAGATCGCTGTATTTCATAACAATATAATGTGTAGTAGAGAATTGTACCGTGTCTAACAATATAACAATTAAATTTGTTTTATTTATTCATTTTATTTTTAAATATTGGACAAATACATCATTTCCACACTATAGACTTCTGTGTGTGTGTGTTTTTTTTATTTTATAGTACAATAAGATGATTTGCTGTTACATCTTAAACTATTTGACAAATGTTAAATATTTTACTATAAATTAATACATTAAGTTACATAAATAAAAATAGTTACAATGTCATTTTGGCTTCTTGAACATGTATTAAACAAAAATTACTTATTGTTTAAAACTTTTATTTTATAACGCAATAATAAAATGAATTGCTGTTACTTCTTAAACTATTTTACAAATGTTTAATATTTTACTAAACAGCTTATACAATTAGCTTTTAAAACACATCTTGTGACATCTTTACCCCCAGGGGGCACCTTGTAGTTAGGACAATAAAGACTGGGTAAGAACTTATTAAGACTTTGTCCTAAGACAATAAAGGCTTGACCGATGAATGCCTGGCTGTTAAAACACATCTTGTGACACCTTTACCCCAGGGACATTGCTAAAGGAGTGTCTTTTGAGAATGTGGAAAACTATTCTGATAGGACTGCTTATTACAAATACGAAAGGACTTTTTGGCATAGTGAATTGTTTCTGGTGGGACAGCTTATTACAAACACGAACGGACTGTTTGCCGTAGTGAATTGTTTCTGGTGGGACAGCTTATTGCAAACACGAAAGGACTGTTTGGCATAGTGAATTGTTTCTGGTGGGACAGCTTATTACAAACACGAAAGGATAATTGAGACAATGTTTCTTGGTGGGACAGCTTATTGCAAACACCATTTCTCTGTAATGGAGAAAAGTTTCTGGACAGTACAGTACAAAAGGACAGTAATGGAGACAATGTTTCTGGTGGGACAGCTTATTACACACAGCGGTAATGGCGAAAGTCGACATGGCGAATCTTGTTGTTTGTATATTACAGGTATGTTCGATTACAAGCTGTAAAACATATCTTGTTGTTGTAAATGCTGTCTAGTTACAGAAATAATACATGTTTAGGAACTGTTATATAGTTATTAATATTAATTATAAGATAACCCGGCTTAGGGTGTAAAAGGAACTGAGTTAATAACTTGAGTAGTTCGACAGAAAAATGGCAATCTGGGGCTAAAAGTGGGTGTGTTTTGGCTTCAGAATGGCAAGGGGAAACTGGATGTTGTCATACTATGGGCAAGAAAAGGATGTTGTCATACTGTGGGCAAGAAACCAGGAAACAGGATGTTGTCATAGTGTGGGCAAAAAGAGGGCGTGTTTTGGCCTCAGAAGGGACAGGAAGAGGGGCGGGGAATGGGTGGAGAATGGGAGGAAAGTGGGCGGGGCACCTGTCACTTTTGAGTTTGACGAGAAGTATAGGTGCTACACTACTCACAAAGCCACAGCCACGTGGTGGGCGCGAGAAAGGTCAGCAATAAAAAGTTTGGCTCAGGCAGCTAAAACCCTAGTGGTGCCCCTGTTGCTTGTGATAACAACACTGCTTTCAGAATAGAGTCTGTAACAGGAATAGAGTCTAAGTTATCATTTATATTTATTGTTTTATTTTTTTTGTTTAAGCTCCTCAGATATGATGATAGGGTCAGATAAATTGCTCTGGTGGGCTAGCATAAAAAAAATAAAACTCATACCTACTCATTTGTGTGCCTAACATGGCTCTAAAAGTAAGTTATAATTAAGTTGTTGAATCACCAATAGGTAGATAGTTCCTTGAATCCACCTTTAAACTTAGAAACATGTAGGTTTGCATGTCACACATACACACAACTAAGTGTGAAGGTTGCCTGCAGCTGTTATCGGTGCTGTATTCCATTTGGGGAGTGAGTTTAACACAATGGAACCTAAGTTGGGGGCTACACTAGCAACATATTACTTAGTTACTGGTCTACTCATATAACTGCCCTAATACCCATAACCGCTGCCCCCTCCGATGGTCTAGTGAGATGCAATTTTCTCTTGATTGGGCCACATGTTTGATTGAGCACCTGTGGTTTTATACCACAAAACCAACAGGGGTAAAGTAAATGGATGCTTTATAATGACTTAGTTTGGAAATGATGGGGGTGGCATTTTGCAAGATAAAATTATCTCAATCAACAGGTACATTGATATTAATATGATGATATTAATCATAATCCTTGCTCCTTTACCTGTTTAACAAGAAATGTAATTCATGTGAAGTTACACTTTAAATCGGAGTACACGTTCAAAGTGTAATACATTAAACAGTATAGTTGGTAGAGACTTTAAGACCAGGAATGCCTGTCATTTTTTTTTTATTTAAATACATGCAAATAGTCTATAACTTAAGCCTTAATCAATTTTTGACTGATTCCATTGAACAATCAGCAGGGGTAACTACTAGGGGAGCAAGGGGAGCAAGCAGGTGGGTGCAGGAGCCAAATCTTATTTTTTTCTATGACAGATCCAGCCTCCTTCCAGAAAACCACTGTAGATGAAGTATGGATAGGGGCCCCATCATAGTTTTGCAGGGGGCCCAGTGATTCTTAGTTACGCCACTGTTTATAGCAGGCCTTCATTTTTGAAGAGGGATAAAAGAATTAAAGGGTATGTCCACCCTTGAAATTTTTTTTTTATATAACATTCCCCCTGTCCCCTCAGCCCCAACCTCTCTATTTTTATTATTAGAAAGTGCCCCAAACTTTACTTACCTTCCCTCTTTCAGGGGGAATGTTATATGTAAAGGGTTGTATGCTAGGGGGAAGGAATCCTAATCGGGAGGGAGAGGGAGGGGGAGGGGGGGGAGAAGGCTGCAGTACGCATGCCAAACTTCTCCGGAGGCCAGATAGGAGGCAGATCCTATATGGACTCTGCTATCCTCCTGGTGGCATTTTTTGGGCCTTGGGGGGGGACTACAGGAGAACCATATGGAGCTGGGATGTGAGGTAAGGATTTTATTACACTACATGATGGGGCCATTACTGGGGGGATTATAGTTTTGGGGGTGGACATGCGCTTTAAGAGGCCAGTGGAAAGGTAAATAGTACAGTGAAACAGGAGCTTTATTTGCAAACACTTTCAGTGAGAAGGAAATATTACATTGACATACAGTATGTAGAAACTTACATCATTAGTGGGAGATGAACAAAGGGTCATATAAATTACCAGGGAGATTCAATAAAAGTTCTTATTGTTTAAAATGGTACTAAATTTGCATCTGATTGGTTGGGGCAAAATTAGCACCATTTTAAACAATAAGAACTTTTATTGAATAACCCTGTACATTTTTTATTGCTGTAGAATGGTTTTCATAAGGCTTTTTGTTTTACACCTCACAGTGAATTTAGGTCTGTACACATGTACGATTTTTCTACTGACGAACGTGCGGCAAATGGCCTTTTCGCACAATAATTGCACATGTCTATGCGTTCGGTCGGGCATCATTCGTCAATCTGCCATTGTGGATCAACGAACGCCGACTGAACCCATACACGTGCGATTATCAGCTAAAATGGACATTCGTTGCGCATGTGTACGCTCTCAGGTGAAGTTCACGGGCTAAAAAATCGTATGTGTCTATGAGGCTTTAACAATGCATATGCATTATTTACATAGCTGGGATGTAAATTTACACTGAACATTGTCCACTGCAGTTGATTACACACAAGCTTATTAAAGGGTCACTGTACTCACTGAAACAACTTTACATTTTCTGAAACTACAATTTAAGACAAGTAAAATGATGGTACTCACATATTTATCTGTGTTTGCTTTGTCATTAAATTATTAATGTTTAGTGAGTAATCCTAATTCCCCCCATCCTCCCTTACTCACTGGCTTCTTGTAGTGTCTGCAACACTTATAAGTGTTGCAGACACACATAAATTCAGCACAGCCTCACCATGTACACTGCCCTGCTTTCCCCCCCCCCCCCCCACACACACATTTGTTCTTTTCTCTGCTGATTCTCCTAAATGTTGCAGAAAGTGTGCTGGAAGGCAAGCTCAGAGGTCAGGCATGGGTCACATAGTATAATTTCTGCTTCTGGAGTGACAGGTCTTTCCCTGTAATTTCTTTGTTTTCAAATGATGATTTCTGAGAATCTACAGCTCAGATTTAAAATCTGAAAAACGTTTAGGAGCAGTGGGATTAACACTAATAGAAACTGGACATCTACTTGTTCATTAGATATTGATTTGAATGTGTGGATGGGTTCCTTCTATTCCTCTCTATTTTCCTTGGTCCAGTGATCCATTTTAAAGGGTATGTCCACCCTTAATTTACATTTTTAGTATATAATAGTAAATGTGCCCCCAGCCCCAACAGCTATAATAATTTTCTTAGAAAGTCCCCAGATAGTTACTTACCATGCCTCGCTCCTTCGCCGCACTGCCCGGCCCTCTGCTTGCACGGAAATGCAAGCAGGAGGCGGGACCGGCAGACGTGTCTGTGATTGGCTGCAAGGCAGCCAATCACGGACACGGCTGCCGGCTTCTCAGTGCGGCGAAGGAGCGAGGAATGGTAAGTAACTATCTGTGGACTTTCTAAGAAAATTATTATAGCTGTTGGGGCTGGGGGCACATTTACTATTATATACATAAAGGGATTTACGCTAGGGGGAGGGAGACCAGAGTGGGTGGGAGAGGGAGGTAGAAACTGTTGGACAGGAAGGCTCCTACTCCTCAGTTTTCTGGATTTTGGACAAGCACACCAGGTGAACCATATGTACAGTAAGGATTTTTTTAACTTCACAGTGGGGCCAGTAGTTGGTTACATTTTTGTTTGGGGGTGGACATGCCCTTTAAGTTAGCTGTTATTATGGCTGAAATACAACATAATTGCTTTTTTAAAAAAAAAAATTATTAAAATTTGTACGGTAATAAAGCTCTTTGCAATACATTAATATGCATCTGATCACTTTGCACAATCTTAAAGCAATGTGAATTGTTACCACAAAAGCTGAACTGATACTGAGAAAAACACATTTATGTCACTGCCAAAACGTAAGGCAAATCCTGTAACATATGGCAACAAGGTCATCTTGTGGTTAAACAGGCTTATTACATGCCAAATGGAACGCTTTCCCCATTATTACTTACATATACATAGAAGTATTACATATTATAGATGCTATTTATATACCTTCCTTGAGAATTTGAAGCTTATTTCAGAAACAAACCATTGGGCACTGGCAAGCTTACTATCACATACAATACACAGTAACATACAACCCATCAAGTCCAACCTTTTCACCCTCCTTTTTAACCCAGCCTAACAGTTAATTTTTAATAAATCATCATTTAAATGGTATCTCCACCCAGAAAAAACCTTTTTCTGTTGTGTAGGGCACCCTAGCCCACCCCCAACTGCCTTGTTTTTTTTTTTTTTTAACTCGTTTCTTTTTATTGACAGATTTGAACTACATCTTATACAGACATTTCTTACATATATTCGTATATTGCATTTTACAGTAATACATACATAGTTATGGGAGTTTCATAGTATTAGGTATCGGGATATTATATATTTATTCTTCCTAGTGCATTTATACTTTATACTGATACAGTTGCAAATCTGTTTGATAGTCGGGTGCTTCCTTGATGGGGGAAATTAACTTGGATCGGCTATCATTAAGGCTTACCATTTTTAGGTTTATTGTGGGGGTATACTGTTAGGTTTTAGGGTGGGTTAGCCGGGGGTGGGGGGGGGGGGGGGTAGTTAGGTTTTCATATTATTCACAGAGAGTTCCATTCCTATCAGGCTCCTACTGGCACATCATTTACACAGTCATATTTGTCTTTTGGGGTTTTATAAGTGTTCATACCATGGTGCCCAGATGGTGTCAAATTTGTTCGGGCATCCACGACTCACATATATCAACCTGAGCATTGGGAGCATATTTACGATTGCCGTTTTCCACATATTTAGTTTAGGGGGAGTGGGGGCCATCCATAAGAGAACTATTACTCTCCTGGCATAGAAAGTAGTTTCCCTAATAAGTGTGAGCTGTGTATAATTTATAGTGTCTAGTTCCGGTATCCAAGCAGCATAGTTTGGGTTTGAGGGGATTGGGAAGGGAAGGATTCCGGAAAGGTAGTGGAGGACTTTCCCCAGAATTTTGTATCTTGGGCAAGACTGCAGCATATGCCAAAAGTCAGCATTATTCTGCTTACATTTGGGCATTCAGAATTGAACCTGGGGCTCATACGTGCTTCTGTAGGGGAGTGATGTATGCCTGGTGAAGGATATAAAATTGCAGTGGTCTGTTTGGGGCAGAGGGGGATACTTTTATGTGTGATTCTGCCAGTTTCCTCCCAGTCATCATTTGTCAGTGTGGGGAATAACGGGACATTTGTGGAGTATTGATGTGGTAGTTTCTGGTAGTTGTGAGTTTATGAGGCATGTGTATAGGTGCGAAATAGTGTGCCTGGGATCCGTTCGTAGTAGTATCTTAATAATGGGGTTTTGAGAGACTGGGATATTTGATCCTTGGAATTCTGGAGATCCTTGGATTAGGCAGTAGCGCAGCTGGAGATATTGGAAGAGGGAGTTATTAAGTCTGTTGAATTTTGTTGTGAAAGTGGTTTGGAATGGCGAGTAGTAAGTTGTTTGTTTTCGATGATGTGGCCGAACTTAGTGACTCCTATACTTTCCATATATTGAGCTATATTGAGGGAGTGGAGATGTGGAAAATTATGATTATGCCATAGTGGGGTTTCTTCTGGTATCTCGGTGTATTTGAGCATGGACTGTGTTTTATTCCAGATTTTATACATCTGTTTATGTAGTTCGGTACCTCCTGCAGGTAGGGAGTATGTTGAACTGTTTAAAAAAACCAACGGGTGTTTTGGGAGATATGCATGTAGCATCCCCTCCATATCGTATATTTGCGGTGATGGGTGTTCCTCTGTCTCATTTGGGGCTGGGTCTATCCAGGAGTTACAGTATTTGAGTTGTCCTGCCAAATAGTAAGCTTGGAAATTCGGGAGGGCCAGTCCAGCATGTCTTTTGGGTCTTTGAAGAGTTGAGAGTTTAACTCTGGCTCTGCCTCTATTCCACAGAAAGGGGAGCAGTAGACTTTGAAGTTTTCTAAAGAAGGAGTCGGGAATATATACCATGCTATGCTGAAATATATACAGTAGTTTAGGCAGTATGATTATTTTAACTAGGTTAATTCTACCAATAAGATTAAGTGGAAGATTTTGCCAGGTTTTAATCTTGTCAGTTATTGTCTCCAGGAGAGGGGCTATGTTTAGTTCATAGAATAGTGTAGGTGATTGGGTAATGTGGATACCAAGGTATTTAAAACTTGTGACATTGGGGGCCAGATTTCTTGCGTATGGGGGCATTGGCGTGATATTGTCTATTGGAAAGAGTGCCGATTTGGTCCAGTTTATGTGAAGCCCTGAAATAGGACCATATTGTGTGATTAGGTTATATGCTGTTCGGAGGGACCCCTCCGGGTCTCCTAGGTAAAGGATCAGATCATCCGCGTATAGGCTGATTAGGGCTGTGCGTTGGCCCAGGGATAGGCCTCCAATATCTGGGTGGGATCTGAGTTGGATAGCCAGTGGTTCAATTGCTACCGCAAAGAGGTACGGGGATAGGGGGCATCCCTGTCTGGTTCCTCTGGTCAGGGGAAAGGGGTCTGAGATTGCTCCGTTTATCTTGACATTAGCTAGCGGGCGTGTGTATAGGATCTGCACTCATTTCCTGAAAACTGGTCCTATCCCGAATTGGTACATGCATTCCCATAGGAATTTCCACTCCACCGAGTCGAACGCCTTAGCGGCGTCTAGAGACAGCATCAGGCGAGAGCCTGAATTATCGTGGTCAACAAGGGTATTAATTAGGGTCTTTCTAATATTAATGGAGGTCGATTTCCCTGGGATAAAACCTGTCTGGTCGGAGTGTATGATGGATGTTATTACACGCTGTAGACGGTTAGCTAAGATTTTTGCTAGCAGATTATAGTCCGTGTTTAACAATGATATTGGGCGGTATGAGGTGCAGTCCAATGGGTTTTTGTTTGGCTTGGGGATAAGGATTATGTGTGCATTGTACATAGATTCTGGTAGGGTCTCCTTCTGGAGGGCATTTTTATACACTACAAGCAGTTCCTGTAAGGTATATTCATCATACCTCTTGTACACCTCTGCCGGTATCCCATCTGGTCCTGGGGCCTTACCGCTTGCCATATTTCCTAGTGCCTCTCGAAGTTCCAGTAGGGAAATTTCTGAGTCTAGCATATTCTTGTCGGCCTGTTGTATTTTGGGAAATGGGATTTTGCTTAAGGTTAGGGGTATAATATTGGATGTGGGGTTGAGCTGTGAGCTGTATGTTTTGGTGAAGTATTTAGTGAAGCATTCTAATATCTCGGGTGTGCTGGTGCATAGATAGCCCACCCTGCTGGTCTTGAATTTTAATGATTGTGTTGTGGTCTAGTGGTCCATGGGCTAGCCTGGCAAGTAGTTTGGCAGATTGATGCCCGTGCTCGAAGTACTTTTGTTTAGTGAAAAATTCTTTCCTATTTATTTTTTCCTTTATCATAGAGTTGTAGAGTGATTGGGATAGTAGCCACGCTGATTTATTCCCCCTAGTGGGGTTATTGACATAACTGGTTTCAGTGGTTTGGAGAGAGGAGGTTAATATATTTTCTTTGAGTCTTGTTTTCTGTTTGATTTGGGTGATGGTTCTTTGTAGGTCTCCTCTAAGGACTGCTTTAAACGCTTCCCATCTGGTTCCAATCGGTGTTTCTCCCTGGTTGGTCTGGAAATAATTTCCTATTGATATGATGATTGGGTCTGGGGTTGGGAATAGTGTAAACCAGAAGGGGTGAAAGCGCCAAGGCTTAAGGGTGTTTAATGTGGGTGACGGTAGACGAAGCGTTAGTAGTAAGGGAGAGTGATCAGATATGCCTCTTGGGAGGTGTGAGATTTGGGTTATTTCGGAGTGAAGTCTCCGGTTGACAAACATAAAATCTATCCGGGAAAGAGTATTATGGGTTGGAGATAGGCATGTATATTCCTGGGTGTGGGTGGATCTCCATGCGTCTATCCATTGTAGTTCGGATATAAGGTGTGTTAGGGACGTGGTTGTGTTGGTGTTGTTGGATTGAAATTTGTCGACTGAGGGGTTCATTAGGGAGTTGAAGTCGCCCAGGCAGATCACACGGGCATATGGGTATTTCAGCATAAATGGTATGGCCTCCTTTAGCGGTTGCTGTTTAGCAGGTGGGGGGTCATAAATTCCAATTATAACATATAGTACTGTATCGATGGAGAGTGCTACGCACAGGAATCTACCTTTCTTGTCTGATTGTACTTCATGGATATTATATTTTACCCTCTTGTGTATTAGGATGGAGACTCCGCTGGAGTAGGAGGAAAAGGTGCTATGGGCTGTCCATCCAATCCAGGGTCGTTGGACATAGTGAGTCGTGGTTGGCAGAAGGTGTGTTTCTTGCAGACATATCAAGTCTGCCTGATAAGACTGTATCTGTGTAAACACCGACAGGCATTTGTGTGGGCTATTTAGTCCCCTGACATTCCATGACAGTATCTTAAGTGACTGGCTCATCATTTAGGAAGGCGTCTCTGGATACATATAGCAACAGATTAAATGGAGGGGGGGGTTTGGGAAGGGGGGCTCAAGTGTATTTCTATTTGGTCGTGGTAGCCTGATTTTAGCATTTAGAGATTCGTACATTAGAACAAAACTTGTTAGTATATGTTTAGTTTCCATTGTGAATGATATAAACTAGGGTGAACTTAAACTAGGCTCTAGTATAACTAGGGCTATTCTAAGGGGGTGCACCTATGTGCAGGTTCTGCGGGGATGGGCAGAACTTTTCCTGTGCATCTCTGAGTCATCAGATTTGCAAATATATACAAACAGCATAGCAATACATAGCATAGAAGATACATTATCAACAATTCAGTCTCGAGGTGAGGGAGTTGTTCCAGTCTCCCCCAGCCCTGTCAGTCCCCGACCATGGGTCCTCTCTGGGACACTGCTATAGGTTGTAAAGTTCCAACGGGTAGTCCCAGAGTATGTTTCATTTCTTAGTCGGGGCGCGGCCTGCGTGTATTTCCCGTTAGTTTATATATATGTTGTCTGCGTACATCGTATGGTACCCCACTCCATGGACGGTCGAGGTCGGTCCGTGATATGGTGTTGGAGTTGGTGTCAGGTAAGTCTCAGCTCTCGTCTCCACCTGATTCCGCCCGCCCTCCTCCCCCCCCCGCGTCCAGTGTCGTGTTGCGCTAGGTGGTGGTATATTTTATAGCTCATTCTCCGCTGTGCCTAAATGTGCATACCCCAAAGGGGTGTTCCATATGCACCCGTTCATCAGTCCAGTCCGAGATCCCGAAGGGGCGTGTCGTCGCCCTTGACAAGAGTATTTGGGCATGTACTCTGCCCAGCTTTATCAAATGAAGGGATCTCAGCTTGGGCCGAGTTTCAGGGTCAATGTTGTTCTGTTCCTATATTCTATAGGAGGTTCTAATCGTCCCGGTCAGGGGGCTGGCACAGCAGGCTACGGCGACCTTACTTTAAATAACATTTTCCCCATACACACAAATATACAGTCATTGAGGTTATATTCTGTAAGTCCGCGAGGGCTGACCTGGACCGAGGTCACGGCCGAGCCCACCATCACGCACACCCACTCACAACATTATTTTTCCATTATGTTCTCCTGTGTCAATTCAATATCTCAGTGGGCTTCCTTCCACCATACAGCCTTCATGGCCCTATAGATTGACAAAGCATTTAGGTAGACATCTCATATTTCGCTTTGGAGATATCTGTATGGTTATATGTAATACACTATTTTGTCTGTATATCCGATAGCTGATTCTGCAGTGTGGTACTGCTTCAGGGGCTTTGTCTCCCCTGGTTTAAGACAGATTTAGTGCAGATATTCACTTATATATTATGCCCATTAGTTCTCAGCTCTCAGATATTCTGCCATATTGTAGGTTTAGGGTATTGGATTAAGTCAACCTGGGGGTGCAAGTTTTACATACTTTGCTAGGGGCCAGCGAGGTATTGAGTTGGGGGTTTATACAATAGGCAAATTGATAGGTTAGGAGCCTCTGTACCCTTATTGAGCAGAGATATAGTTTCTAATAAGCAGAATTTACGGTCGAGGGGGGCTCCCTCGTCCGCTTCAGGGTCGACCTATAATAAATCAAGGTACATAACATTATGGTTATTGCGGTGGGGAGGGGTTATTCCTCGCCCCGGGCCAGTGGAGCGGTCACCCCAAGGGCTCCCGATATTGAGATGTCCGAGTGGGGGAGGGCCCCTTGCTCTGCCCCGGGGCGGCCACACAATTATACCAACAATATAATATTATAGCAATATTCAGGTGGGGGGACCCACCAACCATCACAAACCAGTCACATTTACAGAGCCAAATCACACAATAATTCAGACTACTAGGTGGGGGGACTCGCACAGTTATGCGAATATAGCCAGGTAGATATGTCCGTGGGTCTCTCTATTGGGCTCATCCGGGTAGGGGGGGTCAGCGCCAGCCATCCGGACCATTTAAATAGTGTTTTAATCGGGGCACAGCCGCCACCTGTGCATTCATCTCTGGGTTATACCGGGATCCGAGGGTCAGTGTCTCCCCCGTGGTTGTGGGGTCGCGGTGCAACCCAGCATGGCTTTTTGTCTACATGGCGTTTCCGGGGCCCCGGGGTCCGGTCCAGTCCCACCGGGCTCTGCTGGTGTGGGGTATCAGACAGGGGGGTCGCCGGGGTCTGGGTCCAGCCGTTTATGTCTTTTAGTATGACATGGGGGTCTGTAGTCCCAGACTTATGAGGGAGTGGGCTGGGGGGGATGGGTATATCGAGCTAAAGGGGTGTTCTGGTCCAGGGCATGGGGGCCAGTATAGTATTAGTGGGCCAGGGGTCTGGGGTCGGGGGTTAGGGGTCTTACCCAGCCGAGGTCCGGAGGGGTCTGCTATCGAGCGTCCAGCCATGCACAAGCGTCCGATGGGCTCTCGAAGAATCTCACATGGCCATCTACCTGGATTCTAAGTTTCGCCGGATACATCATGGAGTACTGGATACCCGCTGTAATTAGCCGTTTTTTTACTTCTGTAAAGGTGGCTCGCCTTTTCTGCAGATCCAGGGAGAAATCTGGGAACATCTTGATAGTGGAGTTTTCAAATTGGAGGTTTTCCTTGTTCCTGGCCATACGCAACAGGGTATCTCTGTCTCTTGCGTTTAAAAAGCGCGCGATCGCGCGATGAGAGGTCTTGGCTGTCCTCCCGGTATTGGGGCCTTCGCCGGGATTCGGTGGGCCCTTTTGATAGCCAGCTGTGGAGTCAGTTCGGTTATCTCGAAGCATGAGTGGATCCAACCCTCCAGGAACTGGGCCGGTTGCTGTCCCTCGGCACCCTCGGGGAAGCCTATAAAGCGAATGTTCTGTCTTCTCGACCGGTTCTCTAGGTCATCTAGTTTGCTCCTAGTCGCGGTCAACTCCTGCTGCAAGAGAGTTATAGTTTGCGTATGCGGTGTTACCGTGTCCTCCAGGGCTGCTATACGGGTCTCCGCTTCTCCCATCCTATGTCTGATCTTAGACAGGTCGTGGCGTAGGAGGGAAATGTCCGTCTTGATGTCGGTTTTGACCTCATCCAGGACCGCCATCAGGGCCCTCTGGAGTCTTGTATTGCTCCCAAAAGCTGCTTGTGGAGTTCCGTCGGTGGAAGTTCCTCTAGCTGGGAGTCTTCTGCCATACCATTTGTATCGTGCAGGGGTTCAGATATCTGTTGCGCGTCTCGTGTCTGCTGTTGACGGGAAGACGTGCCAGTCCAGGAGGCGGTGCATCTGTTCTGGCAAACTTTTGTGTTTTTCTTTCGCCGGGGTTCCATGTTTTGCTTGTTGGTTTGTCATGTTGCCCCTGGGTCTGTGTCCCCTCGGTGTGGGTTTACAGGTAAGGAGGCTATGTTGTTTGATGTCGGATAATGTGTTGACTCGGGAGCTGCTGTGGGATGCGTCCTACTCCATCCGTTCCTTGGCTCCGCCCCCCCAACTGCCTTGTTTATTTTGTTAAAAAAGCAGCAGAAATGTGCTTACATTGCTTTGTTCTCCTGGCGCTCTTATCCCAGCCCTTTGCTTGACGGTATTTGCAAGCAGGGGGCCAGAACAACAGAGGCATCTTTGATTGTCTGAGAGGCAGCAAATCATAGACGCGGGTGCCGCCAATGCAATGGAAGGAGGGTGAGGAGGGCTCACCTGTGCATGCCAGAGTCCTTATTGAGGACAAGGAAATAACAGGGAGCGGATGACAAACAGACAGCTTTTTGGGATTTTGGACAGTCACTGCAGGAGAACCATAAGAAGCAGAGATGTAACGTAAGGATTTTTAAATAGTTCACAGTGAGGCGAGCAGTGGATTAAATTTTTGGTTGCGGACAATGAAGAATTTTTTATTAGTTTATTTGTAAAGCAAAATATAATTTACTCAGGGAAATAATTTACTGTTATCTCAAAGATCTTTGTTTAAGTAGATAAAAAGGAGTGAGTTGGTGAGTGGGTTGCCCGTTTGGAAGCTGAGGTGGAGCATTGCAAGGACAAGGCAAATCTGGGGGGACAGCAGGCACTGGCTGGGGCCAGTATAGAGGTGGAAGGAAGTGGGAAAGGGAGGGTTGAGGGGGGAGGTAGTTTTTTTTAGAGTTACCGTATATACTCGAGTATAAACCGAGTTTTTCAGGCTGTAAAATCAACCTGAAAACTTGGACTCGGTTTATACTCGAGTCACTACTTACATTGGCACTCCGGCAGCCGCACAATCATTCCCTGTATTGGCGCCGGCCGAAGTCACTGCCCGGCGCCAAGCCCGGCGCCAATTAGTGACGTCAGCCGGCGCGCCAGTACAGGGAATGAGCGTGCGGATGCCGGAATGGGAGGAGCGCTTACCTTCAATGCTGGCCACAGTCCCAACAGAAAGCCCTTGGATGGAGGAGAGCCCACAGTTCCTGATGGAGGAGAGCCCACAGGTACAAACTGAACTGGGTGGGAGGGTGAGGGTGGCATTCAAATGTTTGGAACTACAACTCCCAGCAGCTTTATTAGGGAGTTGTAGTTTCCAACATCTTGAATGCCAAGTGAGGGTGGCATTCAAGATGTTTGGAAACTACACTCCCAGCTAATAAAGCATGCTGGGAGTTTTAGTTTCCAAACATCTTGAATGCCAAGTGAGGGTGGCATTCAAGATTTTTGGAAACTACAACTCCCAGCTAATAAAGCATGCTGGGAGTTGTAGTTTCCAAACATCTTGAATGCCAGGTGAGGGTGGCATTCAAGATTTTTGGAAACTACAACTCCCAGCATGCTTTATTAACTGGGAGTTGTAGTTTCCAAACATCTTGAATGCCAAGTTTCTACCCTCGGTTTATACTTGAGTCAACAACTTTTATTAGATTTTTTAGGTGAAATTGGGTACCTCGGTTTATACTCGGGTCGGTTTATACTCGAGTATATACGGTACTAGGGGAAGTGGGGGACGGAAGTTTAAGGTTGCTTCTTCCCAGATTGCCCATCCCAACAGATTTGCCACCTTAGGTGATGAAGTGGAGGAGGACAGCTCGGAATTAGCATGTATGGAGCGCACTAATTCCTTGAGCACCTAGAGGACTGCCATCTCTAATACAAGGGAGGAGGAACTTAGGATCAGGCATGCTATTCAGGTGGTAGTGGTAGGGGACTCCATTATAAGGAAGGTAGATAGGGTAACCTGGTTCCAAGACCCTACATGCCAAACTGTAAGTTGCCTCTCTGGTGCTAGGGTTCGGCACATGGTGGATCGTGTAGACAGATTATTGGGTGGGGCCGGGTGTGACCAGGCATTCTTGGTTCACATTGGTGCCAATGACATAGTGAAAGGAGGAGGTGAGGTCCTTAAACATGATTTCCGGGAGCTAGGGGCCAAGTTAAAAGCAAGGACCTCCAGGGTAGTGTTTTCAGAAATACTATGGCAGCCATGTGCTACGCTAGGGAGAGCATGGAATGAAAAGTATGGATGAATGAGGACCTTCACAAGCATATGATGTAATAAGTATAGCAGAAACGTGGTTGAACAGTTCTCACGTCTGGGCTGTAAATTTAGAAGGATATGCCTTGTTTAGGCAGGACAGAGAAAAAAGGAAAGGGGGAGGAGTATTATGTTAAAAAATAATTGAAGCCAAATTTAAAAGAAGAGATAACTGGCGATATAGATGTTAAAGCAGAGGCAATATGGGTGGAATTAGGAAACAGGAAAGGGGGTAATGTCATTATTGGTGTCTGCTATAAGCCGCCAAATGCTATCAGGGAGGAAGTGAGTCAGCTTCATATGCAGTTGGCAAGGGCTGCAAGGTTGGGAAGTGTGCTTATTATTGGGGACTTTAATTACCCTGACATTGATTGGTGGAGTGGCACTGCCAACACAGAAAAAGGCGATGAGTTCCTGAATTTGCTGCAGGATAATTTTCTCTCACAGGTGGTTGAGGTTCCTACTGGAAAAGGAGCTTTGTTGGATCTGGTAATATCTAACATTGTGCAGCGTATTATAGATATAAAAGTAACTGGAGGCTTAGGGAATAGTGACCATGAAATAGTGTCGTTTGTAGTATGCTATCGAAAGGAAAAGTGCGCCAGGTTAACAAAGACTTTTAATTTCGGGAAAGCAAATTTTCCCAGGTTAAAAGTAGTTCTTCAGAATGTCAACTGGGTTAAGGCATTATCAGGTAAAGGTTCTGAACAGAAGTGGACTGTGTTTAAGGGGATTTTAAGCCATTTCACATCTAAATTTATACCCTTGGGAAATAAATGTAAAAACAAAATCCACGCCCATTTGGCTAATTTCTGATGTAAAGAGGCAAATGGAAAGGAAGAAAAAGGCATTTATAAATTTAGTCAGACGGAACAGAAAGGCTGATGTTATTCCAATATTCAAAAAGGGTAGTTGTTCACAGCCGGGTAATTACAGGCCTGTAAGTTTAAAGGGTAACTGTGGTCCAAAAATGACTTTAGGTAAATTGACAGGAATTGCTTTCCTGAGGATTTTTGCAATTTACTGTTATTATTTAGCACTTCCTGCACTGAAACCATGTGACAGTCCCTCTTCCGTGTTTCCTCCTCCTCGTGGGCCCCCATGGCCCCTCCCCTTGCAGCCCCTAGGGCTTTTCACTTGCAGCCTCCTGTGGCCCCTCCCACTTATGTGCTCTTTGGTCCCTCCCACTTTGTGGGCCCCCGGGGCCCCTCCCACTTGTGGCCCAAGGGCCCCTCCCACTCATGGGCCCCCTCCCTCTTGCGGGCCCTGGGGCCCTCCCACTTGCGGGCCCCCTCCCACTCAGGGGCCCCTCCCACTTGCAGGTGGGGGGCAAGTTGGCCACAGGACCCATGAGTATGAGGGTCCCGCGAGTGTGAGTCCATGAGTGGGAGGGGTCACAGGGGGCTGCAAGGGGAGGGGACACAGGGTCCATGATTGGGAAGGGTCAGCAAGTGGGAGGCATTAAAAAAAAGCAGTGCTGTGGGCTGTGCTGTTCTCCCCACCCCCCTCCAACCCTTCAGTCATGCACTGAGCATGTGCCAACTGCAGGAAAGATGAAACTCCTATCATACTTACCGAGAGTTTCCTTTCCTGGCCATCCCTCTAGGCAGCATAAACAAAATGGGTAGCTTCCCTCTGCCTAATTGGACAGAAGAAAAAACAATCTCCCTACATAAACTCCACCCCCCTGGCTCACCTTGTCTGATTCTTAAGCAATCTGAAAGACAATATAATAAGGGAGGGTGCTGCCTGGAGGGATGGCCAGGAAAGGAAACTCTCGGTAAGTATGATAGGAGTTTTGTCTTTCCTGGCCATCCCCAGGCAGCATAAACAAAATGGGATATACCCAAGCAATATAGAGGGTGGGGAATAAAAATACAACGACTCAAAGCAAAAGGAACTTTACTCAGTTACAGACTGTAAGACTTTACGTCCAAATAAGGATTTGGAAATTAATTTGACGTTCATTCTATAATGCCTAATGAACGTACTGCCGATGCTCCCTCTTCTGCCGCCCCCTGAAGTCCCTCTTGTGGAATGTGCTGAGATCCCTTTAGGATCTCTGAACTTCGTAGGCTCTACCAATTGCTCTAACAATCCACCTTCTGACTGTGGAAACTGTAGCTGCTTTGCCTTTATTAGCCCCTGCAGGTATTATAAAGAGGTTATCCGAAGATCTAAGAGACTTTGTTCTTTCCATGTATTCAAGGATACAAGTCCTCACATCTAACCCTTGCATGTCACCATCCTCAGACTGTTCTCCTTGCTCAAATGCTGGTATAACTATTGGCTCATTCATGTGAAATCTGGAAATAACCTTGGGAAGGAAGTCCTCCGGAAGATGAAAGATGATTACCTCTGGAAGTATATTCATATATGGTGGTTTAATAGAAAGTGCTGTTATTTCACTTGCTCGTCGTCCTGAAGTAAGAGCAAGCAGTAGGACCGTTTTGAGAGTCAAATCACTTAAAGAAGACAATTGACTGGGCTCAAAGGGCAAACCAGCTAAGCCCTTTAGAACAGTAGGCAAATCCCAGGGTGGCAACAATCTCTTTTTCGGAGGCCTAATAGGCAAGGCCCTTGGAAAAATCTTTTGACTAACTCCTGATCAAATAGTCTTCTTCCTAGGCTAGCTGACAAAGCCGATGTCTGTACTTTGAGAGTACTTACACTTAAGCCCCTATCTAGACCCTGTTGTAGGAACTGCAGAATCTGTGGAATGGATGGCATCTCTATTGGCATCTGTCTGCTTTCCGCCCATGATTTGTAAGTCTAACCATATAGCGGAGTATCTTGAAGAGGTAGAAATCTTCCTAGACCTCAGGAGTGTCTCTATTACTTCTCCTGAACAACCAGCTTCTGCTAGCCTTCCCCTTTCAAGTTCCAGGGTGCTAATTGGAAGACCTCCGGGTTGGGATGAAACAGGTTGCCCTGACATAATAGATCTTTCACTGGTGGAAGATGGAGAGGAGGCTCTACCGATAGTCTCCTCAGTAAGGGGTACCATGGCCTCCTTGGCCAATTCGGTAGAATTGCTATTACCCTTATTTTGGAGATCAGGATCTTCCTTAATGTTCTGAAGATTAACAGGGTTGGCGGGAAAACATAGGCCTTTAGATGGTCCCAACTCTGACTCACAGAATCTACTGCCACTTCCCCCTTCTGATAATATCGGGAAAAGAACCTTTGAACTTTGGCATTCTGACTGGTGGCCATCAGGTCCCACTCTGGCTTCCACCACCTGTCTGTTATTTGGAGAAAGATCTTGTTTCTCAGACTCCATTCTCCACTGTTCAAATTTCTCCTGGACAATTGGTCTGCCAGTTGATTCTGTAACCCTGGAACATGCACCGCCGTTAGGTCCAGGAGATTGAGGTATGACAACTTCAGAATTGGTTCTACTTCACGTATCAGTGGCATACTTCTCGTTCCCCCGTTTCTTGATGTAGGACACTCCTGCCGCATTGTCTGTCCTTATGCATATTGATGTGGACTGAATTCTTGGAAGAAAGGCTTTGAGGGCCTGATAGATTGCCCTGAGTTTCAACTGAGCAGATGGGAGAGAGGAAAGGTCTGTACCGGCCTTGTACCGACTGGTGACCTATATGGGCTCCCCAGCCTCTCCCCGATGCATCGGTGAATAGGTAGATCCAGTCCGGATCTATCAAGGATGTTCCCTTGCGAAGATTTACCGGCTGCCTCCACCACTGCAGAGCTTCCTTCACCCAAATACTGATCTGAATCTGTTGATTCCAGTTTTGTTATTTTTGTCCCTGCTGGAAAGAAAGAATATTTGCATTGGTTTGATTCTCCATCTTGCCCACTTGACCAGACCTATTGTGGAGCTAAATCTATGTGGGCTAAAGTTCTAAGCGGAGTGCCTCAGGGTTCTGTACTGGGGCCGCTTCTGTTTAATCTGTTTATAAATGACTTAGAAGGGGGCATTGAGAGCAAGGTCTCTGTGTTTGCTGATGACACTAAATTATGCAGAGCTTTGGAAACTTCCATTGATGTGCAAGTGCTGCAAGCAGACCTAGATAGATTATCAAAATGGGCAGCAGAATGGCAGATGAGATTCAATGTAGATAAATGTAAGGTGATACATTTGGGATTTAATAATCCCTGTGCCATCTACACCATAAATAACTCTGTGTTAAGTTCATCTGTAATGGAAAAAGATTTGGGGGGTTCTGGTAGATAACAGACTTAGCTGTAGCAAACAATGCCAGGTAGCAACAGCCAGAGCTAGCAAGATATTGTCTTGTATAAAAAGGGGAATAGATTCAAGAGAGAAAAATATTATTCTCCCTCTTTACAAGGCACTGGTAAGGCCTCATTTGGAATATGCGGTGCAGTTTTGGAATCCCATATACAAAAGGGACATCTTGGAAATTGAGGCAGTTCAGAGAAGGGCAACTAAATTAACAAGGGGAATGGAGGGGCTTGAATATGCAGGCAGATTAGACAAGTTAGGGCTGTTTATATTGGAGAAGCGGCGGTTGCGTGGGGACATGATAACCTTATACAAATATATATTAATGGCCCATACAATGAACTCTCTGGTGCATTGTTCACTAATAGGTCATATCAGAGGACACGTGGACATCCTTTAAGGTTGGAAGAAAAGAAGTTTCATCTTCAGGTTAGGAAAGGTTTCTTTACAGTGAGAACGGTGAAACTGTGGAACTGTCTTCCAGCAGATGTGGTAATGGCAAGTTCATTGAATAACTTTAAAAAAGGTCTGGATAAGTTTCTAAAACTAAAAAATATTGAGAATTACTGGTATTAATGCATATAGATCTGGTTGATCCAGGGATACTTTCCGATTGCCGTTTGGAGTCAGGAAGGAATTTTTTCCCCCTTTTTAGCTGGGTTTTTTTGCCTTCCTCTGGATCAACTGTTAGGTAGGGTTAAAAAAAAAAAAAGTGAATAGGTTGGACTTGATGGACGTCTGTCTTTATTCAACCTTAATTACTATGTAACTATGTTACCTAAAAACCTCATAAAATTTCTTGCAGATGTTCAGTTGCAAAAATGCATCTGAGTGGCTACTTGATTTATCTTGATGATTCTCGACGGAGATAGAGACAGTACTCCCAGCCTAGTATCTATACTGGCTCCTAAATAAGTTATTAATTGAGTAGGAACTAGCTGGCTCTTTTCCCTGTTGACCAACCATCCGAATTTTATAAGAGTTCTCAAGGCCAACTCTCTGCTTTGAATAAGGTGTTCCTTCTGCCTAGAAATTATCAGCAAATCGTCCAAATAATGGAACACTTCCACCCCTAAGGTCCTTAAGTGGGCAATAGTCACCACTAATACCTTGGTGAAGGTTCTCGGGGATGTCGACAGGCTGAAGGGCAGACATCTGAATTGGAAGTGCTGGTGATCTAATGTGAATCTCAGATATTGCTGGTGCTCCTCCGCTATTGGGATGTGCAGATAAGCGTCTGTGAGGTCTATGGTGCACATCCAATCGCCTAGTGACAGGGCAGACCTTATGCACTGTAGAGTCTCCATCTTGAATGGTTGGTACTTTAAAGACTTGTTTAGTCTTCTTAAATCTAAAATGGGACACCAGTCTCCTGTTATTTTTTTTACTAAGAAAAGTGGAGAGTAAAATCCGATTCTTTTCTGTTCTTTGGGGACTCGAACAATCGCCTCCTTGGCTAACAACTTGTTTACATATTCCCACAAGATGTGTCTTCTCTCCTGACTTTCTGGTCTCTTTGTCTGGGCAAGGAACAATCTCCTTGGCCTCTCTGTAAATTCTAGACGGTATCCTCGGGTAATTATTACCCAAGCATCTGTAGTTGTCTGTGCCCAGACTTCTCTGAACCTCAACAGCCTGGCTCCTACCTGAGAAGTCTGGACGGGCCTCGTTTCATAAGGACTTAGACTCTTTTGGGGCCTTTGTATTCGCTTGCTTTCCACAAAAAAAGCTGTACTGACCCCCTTTCCATGCCGCTGTTCTTGCAAATTCTTTGCCTGGGCGGTAGTTTCTCCAATCTCCCCTGTTCTTAGACTGGAATCTCTCCTGTTGTCTTTTAGGAAATTCCCTATATCTCCTATTGGATTGTGGAAGAAAGGAACTCTTCCCTCCTGAAGACTTAGCAATAATCTCCTCCAATGCTTGCCCAAACAATTTCTTTCCTTCATAGGGCAACTGACACAGGGAATTTTTGGATGGAGTGTCAGCATACGAAGCCTTTAACCAAAGTGCTCTGCGAGTGGAGACTGACAACCCCATGGCCCTGGCTCCTAACTTTACTGAGTTCACAGAGGCCTCCAGGCCAAAAGAGGAAATTAATCTGGAATAGCCTCCAATAGTACTTTTCTCTCTATGCCATTGATGATAGCAAGTCTGGCTACTGGCGCGTCCACAGTGGGAGGTTTATCCCACAACTCAGAGTCCTCATGCTGGAAGGGATAAAGCTTCTCAAACTTATGTTCCACTGGAACTTTCTAGACATCCTTTGCCATTCCCCCAATATGATTTCCTTGATTTCCCCATGGAGTGGAAAAAAAGCTTTCTTCTTACGATGGAATTAAACCGAAGTAGATGGCTGCTCACGATCTTCTATCACGAGTGTCTGCTTAATCATTTTGATGAGGGTTGAAACTTATTTAAAGTCAAATTGACTGTCATCATCAGAATCCTCCGAGGATTGCAGCTCCCCCATTTCTCTGGGGTTCTCTCTGGGAGGCTGAATCATCGCAGAAGTGGGAGGATTAACCTGCTCCTTGGGAGCTAATTGTTTGAACCCCTGGACTACTGCTTGTGTGATCCATTGCAGTATATCAGGCTCGCCCTCCAGGGTCTGCTGAGTAGGCTGGGAACCCAACCTCCTCTTAGAACGGTGTCTGTCCCTTTCTTCCACTTTAGCCGTGCAATATCTGCATAGTTTCCTTCCCCTTTCTGCAATCCTGTCACAGGCTCTGCATGCCCTGGATTCCTCCTCAGAACTTGCATATCTCTCCTTCTTTCGTTTCTTATGCTGCTCTCCAGATCTATCAGAGTGGCTGTAATAAAAAACAGATTCTCAGTACAGCAATCAGGCTCTTTTCGTGTGAATACTCCTTTAAAACAGCACTTACTACCTCCCCCTGGATCCAGAGCTTCTCTCTGCGGACGGCTCCATACTGCTGGGAGAATAGGGCTACAGGGCAGAGAGAACGCCGGCTGTACAATGCCGGTTTTTGGAAATTTTCCCGTGAGTCGTGGGGAAATGACATTGCGCGGCCGCGAAAAGACCCACGACAGCTAAACAGTTTACAGGGGGAGCGGACAACAGTGCTACCTGGCCAGAGACGCGCAGAGGCAGTCACAATGGCCAGGTCTTCAGCCAGAGAGAGCCCAAACTGTTGCTGGAAATGGAGAGCAGCCTGTCCACTGAAGACAGAAGAAAAAAAGACAAGGTGAGCCAGGGGTGTGGAGTTTATGTAGGGAGATTGTTTTTTCTTCTATCCAATTTGGCAGAGGGAAGCTACCCATTTTTTTTATGCTGCCTGGGGGTGGCCAGGAAATAGTATTTCTGACCGCAGATTCAGAACCTCCCACCCCCTAACTGTCTGATCAGTGATTTCTTCATATTTTGGGCTGTGCAGCACGTAGATAGGTGGTTGATGGCTCGCCTTAAAGGTATGAATCTGGCCTTTCATTTAAAATAAACTTGTTTGGAGACTACAGTTCCCCTTTAAAATGCAGTCCACTTCTGTTCAGTACCTTTATCTGATAATACATTATCCCAGTTGACATTCTGAAGAGCTACTTTTAACCTGGGAAAATTTTCCTTCCCGAAATTAAAAGTCTTTGTTAACCCAGCATACTTTTCCTTTCAATAACATAGTCCAAACGACACTATTTCATGGTCACTGTCATGATATGGATCCTGCTGTAAGCAGATCTAGTATAGTTATTAATTATATAATGTCTGTAATAGTAGGATCCCATTTGTTTTATTTATTTGTACCTTGTGTTTTCCCCCTTTCACTCTGTATTTCTGTACCATTTGGCTGAGGTGTCATAAAACTCAGCAGGATGCCAAGGATTGTTATTCCGTGTAGCTTACCGTATATACTCGAGTATAAGCCAACCCGAGTATAAGTCGAGGTACCTATTTTTACCTCAAAAATTAGGAAAAACACATTGACCCGAGTATAAACCGAGGGTTGAAATTGACCACTACTGCCTTCTGTAGCCATGTGCATTTTATTGCATACTGGTAGCCATGGGAATTGCCTCACATACTGGTAGCCATGGGAATTACTGGTAGCCATGGGGATTACTGGTAGCCATGGGGATTACTGGTAGCCTTGGGATAACTGGTAGCCATGGGATTACTCGGTAGCTATGGGGATTACTGGTAGCCATGGGGATTACTGTTAGCCTTGGGAATAACTAGTAGCCATGGGGATTACTGGTAGCCATGGGGATTACTGGTAGTCATGGGGATTACTGGTAGCCTTGGGAATAACTGGTAGCCATGGGGATTATTACTGGTAGCCATGGGGATTACTGGTAGCCATGGGGATTACTGGTAGCCTTGGGAATAACTGGTGCCATGGGGCTCATGGGTAGCCATGGGGATTACTGGTAGCCTTGGGAATAACTGGTAGCAATGGTACTTACAGTTTGGTGTGCAGAGTCTTCCAGACACCTTCCCAGAGCCTTCCGGACGCCTTCGCAAAGATTTACAGACGCAGACGCAAGTCAGGATGGAAAGCCGGCAGTTCCCAGTAGTGCTTTGCGGGTGCGCGATGACATCATCACGCCGACGTGCGCAAAGTACTACTGGGAACTGCCGGTTTTCTTACCTGACTCGCGGCTGCGTCCGGAATTTAGGTAAGTCCCAGCTTGACCCGAGTATAAGCCGAGGTTCATTTTTCAGGTCATTTTTAAGACCTGAAAACCTCGGCTTATACTCGAGTATATACGGTACTTTTAAAGGATACAGTAGACTTGAGTCTCCTGATCTCAGCAGGAGGTCAAACAGACCTGGGAATGTGACCTTTGGTTTAACTATGATAAAGGCACAATCCCCTTTTCCATAACCTATACATAACTCTGCCTATGTAATAGAATATAGCAAGCCGATATGAAATATGGTTCCAGGTAGGTGAGACCAGTCGGTACAACCCAAACATCATGTATGTAGGCCTTAGTAGAGGCTGGAAACCTACCTTATGTCATTCTGGTCAACTATATTTTCCATATCTGTCATGTTTGGTGTCTATCAACTGGTAAATTCATGACAATAACTAATTTAGTGATTTCCAGTTGGTAGCACCTTGGGCCACAGAGATATGAATTATCTAATACATAATGTCACTGCGGGTGTGTCTTCCATAGGTAATCACATATCTGACACACCCTCAGTCCAGCCTACACCTGTTGGTGATTGGTTGGGGTAAATCATTTGCCCTCCTTTTGCCTGGGGGTAGATAAGGAGCCACACAGCTACTGGAGGGGAGCTCCTGATTTTACATCTTATGGAACATCAAAGTGGATTACAGTGAGTTACCTTTTTGGAGCCAAGGAACTCTTTTACCATCTATGGACTTATTCTTTTAAGGACTTGGACTTTGACCAGCATCTAAGTATTTTTCCCTTTTATCCATTTATTTTACTGTTGCTTGTCTTTATGTCTGTTTGTTAATTATTTTTGTAATCACTATTGCACCGTTTTTGTTTTTCTTTTATTAAACGATATTCTATGAAATCGTTAAGCTGATTCTCCTGGTGCTCTAACAGAACTATGTAAGAATCCTGTCCTCTGAGATGCTACGTATAGTCATTGTATTACCTGGTACTATTCCTGCCTGAGTGTGGCAGCGAGTGATACAGGTATTTAGTATTATTTTACATTTATAGCCACGAAGGCTGGTATCGGTTTCCACGACCTATGTAAGTGGGTTTTTGCAGTAGTTTATATACCTGGTAAGTGGTATATGTTAGTGACGACAACCTTCAACCTGGTTTTGACCCGGTGAGCTGGGAAAGCTCTGTTTGGTCTGAGGTTGAGAGTTGTAGTATTGTCACTGGTATTGGCTCCCACAGCCATTAGTGTGTGGGTGGTGGCAGTGTTTTATATACCTGGTAAGTGGTATATGGTAAGTGACGGCAGCCCTCAACCTGGTTTTGACCCTGTGAGCTGGGAAAGCTCCATTTGGTCTGAGGTTGAGAGCTGTAGTTCCGTCACAGTCACTATTCCGTAAGCCTCCAGTTCAGTACCTGCTATAGAGTAAGCTGACACACTGACAGATTCCTAGGGGCATATTTATAAAGAATCGATAATATCGCAAAAAAATTACCGCCGCACATCGCGGCCGCGAAAATAGCGCTATCGCCGTATTTATAATGGCGAGCGCTATTCCCGCGATACCTATCGAGGCCGCGATGTGCTGCGGTAATTTTAAGCCCCTTCGCGGCGATACTGTATAGTATCGCCGCGAAGGGACTTAAAATCCCTTCCCGACGCTGCTCCTACTCCGCCCACACCCCCTGCGGCGGCAGCGCGACCACCCGCCGCCGCCGCCGCTTCCCAGCAGCCCCCCCCCAACCCGTTCCCCTTGTCGCGGCAATCTCGGAACGGGAGGCTAGAGGGCTGCCGGGAAGGGCCGCAGCAGGTGGTCGCGACCACCCGCCGCGCACCCCCTCCCCGGCAACCCCTCCAAGCCCCCCGCCCCGCCGCTCCCGGGGAGGGGACGGGAGGGAGCCGCTGGGGGGTGGAGGCTCCCTCCAGCGGGGCCCTGAAAGGGCCTTTTGGGGCTTAGGGGTCCCGCAGCTCGAACCGGGACCCCCCCTCCCCGGCCCTTACAAGGGCCCTTGCGGCACTGACAAGTGCCTTTGGCGGGGGTCCCGCAGCTGAAACCGAGACCCCCAGTGCGGCTCTTAAAAGAGCCCTTGGGGCGACGTCTTCTTTTCTTCCAGTCCCGGCGACACCCCGCCGAGGCCGCCGACCCCCCCCAGAGGTACCCCTGCGGCCGCCAGGGGTACCCCCGGCGGGCGCCGCACACTAACGGCGCAGTGTTGGGCGTCTTGATCCGACGCACGTCTTCGGGTTGGGGCGACACCAACCCCACTCGGTCGCCATGCCAGGCAGACTCACTGCGGCCGCCAGTGAGCCTGCTGGCACCCGCCGGCCTCAGCGGAGCCGATGTTGCCAGCCGCTTCTTTCTTCTTTCTTCAGCCATCTACTGCGATGGCATCTGGTTCCGCGGCGGAAAGCTCCCTTTATATAGGTTTGCAGAAATCCATAATCTGTTTCTGATTGTCAATTTTTTAATACTTGCTTTACATTAACCAATCAGATTTCTGGAAAGTTCTGAAATCTGATTGGTTAATGTAAAGCAAGTATTAAAAATTGACCAATCAGAAACGATTATGGATTTCTGCAAACCTATATAAAGAGAGCTTTCCGCCGAGGAACTCAGATGCCATCGCAGTAGATGGCTGAAGAAAGAAGAAAGAAGCGGCTGCAACATCGGCTCCGCTGAGGCCGACGGTGCCAGCGGGCTCACTGTCGGCCGCAGTGAGTCTGCCTGGCATCCGACCTGAGTGGGGTTGTGTCGCCAGCCCGAAGACGTCGCCCAAGGGCTCTTTTAAGAGCCGCACTGGGGGTCCCGGTTCGAGCTGCGGGACCCCCCCCAAAGGCACTTATTAGTGCCGCAGGGCACTTGTAAGTGCCGCAAGGGCCCTTACAAGGGCGGGGAGGGGTCCTGTTTCGAGCTGCGGGACCCCTAAGCCCCAAAGGGCTCTTGTAAGAGCCACAAGGGCACTTGTCAGTGCCGCAAGGGCCCTTATAAGGGCCGGGGAGGGGTCCCGGTTCGAGCTGCGGGACCCCTTAAGCCCCAAAAGCTCTTGTCAGAGCCGCAAGGGCACTTGTAATTGCCGCAAGGGCCCTTATAAGGGCCAGGGAGGGGGGGTCCCGGTTCGAGCTGCGACCCCCTAAGCCCCAAAAGGCCCTTCTCAGGGCCCCGCTGGAGGGAGCCTCCACCCCCCCCAGCGGCTCCCTCCCGTCCCCTCCCCGGAGCGGCTTGGAGGGGTTGCCGGGGAGGGGGTGCGCGCGCGGGTGGTCGCGACCACCTGCTGCGGCCCCTTCCCGCAGCCCCTCCTAGCCTCCCGTTCCGAGATTGCCGCAGACGGGAACGGGTTGGGAGGGGCTGCTGGGAAGTGGCGGCGGCGGCGGGTGGTCGCCGCTGCCGCCGTGGGGGTGTGTGGGCGGGGGTGGTCTCCCGGGGCGGGTGCGACCACCGCCGCGGGTTGCCTGCCCATCCCCCGCCGCGGGAGGTTATATCGGCTGACTTCGCCTCCAAGGTGGCGAAGTAAAACAGCCGAACTAGCCGAGCGAAACCAGTACCGCCGCTTTATAAATAGAAGCGGCGGTAACAGTATAGTATCGCGCGAAAGGTTAACGCTTCGTTAACTTTTCGCGGCCGTTTTCGGACCTTTATAAATCGCGGTAAACGCGATTTATGCGTTAATTTCCGCGAAAACGGCCTGCGAAAAGTTAACGAACCTTTATAAATATGCCCCCTATAGTCTTTGTTAGTTAAAAACTTTTAAAAAATTAAAGGCATAGATCAATATAAGGTAATCAGTTCTGATCACCTAGGTATTGATCTTTGCCAATTAAAAAAAATCAGCAATCCTAGGGAGAAGGAGGAAGGAGAGGGGGTAGTATAAAGTACAAGTTAGCTGGCCCAGGGGAGAAAAAAGTATAAATCCGTGGCCGTGTGTACCTGCTTTCTTTGTATTAGCTCTGATAGCTCAGCAGACAAATGTTTTACTTTTAGAAACAGTATGGTAGATTATGGTAAAGTCTTGTGACTTTAGTTCCCCATTCAGTAACCTTTGTAGGCACTGGATTGTTCTCTAAATCCCTGTCTCTGCAAGCTGCAGCTCCAGTAGGCTAAAAAGGTTTAAGTAGATGGATGTTTTTCTTTATGCAACATCCAATAATATGCTACTGTGTTACAATGTAATGCAGAGGCAGAAGTGCTGTAAGGTAGAAAATGCTTGCTTGTGGTAATGCTTCAGTCAGTAGATCTATATTTTTATTTTTCCAATTATAGTGTTGATTTACTGGAATAGGTGGCCAATGAAGGCAATATTTCATCATAAACAATATGCTTTTACAATCCTATTCTATATTTTTACCCACATAGGAATCTCCCCTACATATAAGATAGTGATTAATTACAGTTTACTGGTTACGAATATGTTTCTCAATCTGGTGACTAATATTATTAAAACACATCTATAATTATTCACATATTTTCAGGTTATTCAAGTAAAAGAACTGGAACATAGCTTTAAAGTTGTTTATCAACCTGTCGTCCACAGGGGCTTTGCCAATGCGTTTCCTTATTATTTAAAGTTTTCCTTATTGTTAATGATACTATAGTGAACAATATTGAAATCAACATTGTTTGCTAACCTACTTCTAATGTTTCAAATGACTTTTTAATTCTTACAATTTAATACTAAACAGGTATAATCTTGTTAAAGGGTTTCTGAACTAAAAAAATGACTTCAGGCTATTTAATGTATAATTCTGTGTAAGGTGAGAGACTTCACTCCCACCTTTGTTACATTATAGAAGCATGCACATAGTCAAGTTAGAAAAAGAGAGCAGGAGACAGCTGGGAGTTATTTGTCTGTTTCTACCAGTGACATCTACCTACAAGTGTTCCCTTTTATAGTTTGGGGCAGCAACGATTTATAGAAGCAATAATGTGCCCCTTACAGCTTAATATTAAGGGGCATGTCCACCCCAAAACTAAAATTTAACCCACTACTGGTCCCAGTAGTTTAAAAAATCCTTACCTTACATCTATTATGGTTCTCCTGCAGTGCTTGTTCAAAGTCCAGGAAATTGAAGAGTAGGAGCTGTCTCTGTGTGAAAAGGTTTCTGCCTCCTTCTTGTCCTCTGATAGGTACTCAGGCATGCACAGGGGAGCTTGAAGTCACCAAAGAGTTCCATATGACAATTTAAAAGCAACTCCAAGGTAACTTAATATGCTAAGGCTGGGAAACTGAAAAACTGACTTTGCTGTGAAATGCTGACTTAAAGGGGAACTGTGGTCTCCAAACAAGTCAAGTTTAATTTAGGACAGTTTCTTACCTTTAAAACGAGCCATCAACCACCTCTCTACATGCTCCACAGCCCAAGATATAAAGAAATGATTGACCAGAAGGTTTATGGGTGGGAGGATAACTTGTGACATTCCTAAGGCTTCTCCTGCACAGTGCCGCCGGCGAGCATAGCCTCAGACTCCCTCAGTATGTGAGAGAGACTGGAAGTCTGCCTGAAAATGCTGTTTCCACAGAGTTTTTCTGTGTGTGTGGGGGGGTGTCTGACTGGCCCACGGCACCGCTAGTGGTTGGGGCTTAGGCACCGGTTAGTGGGCGGGGATTATGCACCCAAGAATGGGCGGGACTCAGGCACCCGTGAGTGGGCAGGGCTTAGGCATCCGCGAGTGGACAGGGCCACATGTGGCTGTAAGAGAATGGGCCAAAGGGGGCCTGCAAGTGGAGGGACCATGGGGTCCATGAGTGGGAGGGACCAGGGGGGCTGCAAAGGGGAGGAGGAGACACAGGGCAGATTGACTGACATGGTTTCCGAGCAGGAAGCAGGAAGTGCAGGGGACCTGGTGAGGCTGCTGCCATATTACACACTTCAAAACTATGCAAAATAAACAATGAAAATAAATTGCAAAAATTCTCAGGAGAGCACGGTTGCCCTTTAACAGCTGGAGAAATAAAGGGCTGATAACATTGGCTGGGGTCTGGGGAACTGGAAGGCTGACTTAACAGTGGCTAGGGAACTGGTATATCTGCATTAACCAATTTGTTTCTTACTTGTATGGCAATATTGTATTTTATTATGCCTTTTCACCAGCAACAACTGTTTTCTTCTGTTTTAGTCTAAAACGTTACAAGATTGGAATTTACCACATGCTTGAGACATTAACAGGGAGATGTAATAAAAGTTCTTATCATTTAAAATGGTGCTAATTTTGCTCCAAACAATCAGATGTTAGCTTTCATATGTTAAATAAGATCTGATTGGTTGGGGTAAAATTAGCTCCATTTTAAATGATAAGAACTTTTATTACATCTCCCATTAAGACTGTAAGATTGCGCCATCTACTGACTTAAAGTTTAATTGCTCTAATGCATCTGCATATTATAGTTGATGTTTTTAGATGGCATTTACATGTGTTTTAATCTATTTCCTAATTTATATATATATGGTTTTATGCACTAAGACACTTTGAAGAAAGAAGGGACAAATCTTTTGCACATTTTAGCACTTTATTATTGGCACTTTATAACATTTTTGTACATATAGCAGTATAACATTAACACAGTAGCATTTTTTAACACGTTTTTATCCTTACGGACATGATATCACTTTTTATCAATGTTTTATCTCATGATAACCACTGGATATTTACTATACTTTGTTAAGACTGTGATGTAATTATTTCCTGTTCACCCCTGACTCCTCCCATGTTGGCGTTGGTTTTCAGGTAGTGACACCCTATATAATCCCTGAGCACTGTTGCACTTGTATCACCTGAAGAAGGGGGCACGTTATTCCCCTGAAATGTTGTGTTTGTGTGTGATGTGTGGTCCACAATAAAGACTTAAATTGATTGGAGTGCGATCCTCTACTTTTTTAAGTTTGCTGTTATAGTTATATAAACCCTCTATGCCAAATCACTTCTAAGTGATGGTGCTGTGGGTAAGAAAACAGTAGTGGGTCAGGTATAGTCCTGATCCTAGATAAACCCACTGGACTCCCCTAAATGGGGAGGCACTCGAAAACTGGCTTAATTAGGGAAATATCATAACCACCCACTAACTCAGGGGGTCTAGAATCAGTAACATAGTGCACACAAAACCAGCCAACCATACATAGTGAAATATAAAATATAACTTTTATTATTTAGTATTCCTAAAACCACAGAACAAAACATTCCCCCCAATAAAACAAATAAGACTGAAAACTACACACGCCTGGGCGTCCCCAGGGCAAGTAACTAAAAGTGTCCTAGGAAGGTATCGGCAAGTAGCAGAAAGAACAGATAAGCCAAACAAAGCTAAAAGGTAAGTATAATGCAGAAATACTGCGTTGCAGGTCCTCCGTGCAACCTCCGTCCAACAATGAGGTCGGGGTAACCTGTCCCTAAAAAGGCAAGCAGCATAGAGGCAAACAAACACAGCGAAGGAGCGCATGCAATAGTAATAACCAACTCTGGACAATATGGTTATGATTTAGGTGAGTGATAGAAAAATGATATACTCAAGTGTTCCCAGAGTCATCTTCGTTTGAAGAAAAGTCTTCCGTGTCTCACTCCTGCTTCTTTCTGGAATCATATGCAGGAAATAAGTTCCGAAGTCTGTTCACTGTCTTTGGCTGTATCCCATTACCACTCCGCTTCATTGCTCCCTCCTAGGTACGCTACGTGACCGACGTGCGTTTTGAAAGAAAAGACATTTTCACTTTCACTATGTATGGTTTGCTGATTTTGTGTGCACTATGTTATTGATTCTAGACCCCCTGAGTTAGTAGGTGGTTATGATATTTCCCTAATTAAGGGCACGGCCACACTGCAACGCAAACGCAAATGCAATCGCATGCGATTTCATGTGCAATTTTTTTGCGTTTGCGCTTGCGATTTCTTCAATAAGTATAGGAAAACACATGCGATTGCGATTAAAAATGCAGAACGCAAAACGCAATTGCAATCGCAACGTACCGAAAAACGTGCGTTTTTTTCGTTGCCGCGTTTCAATGATTTTTTTAAAAACGCGATCGCAAGCGCAAACGCAAAAAGAAAACGCAGCAGTGTGGCCTAGCCCTAAGCCAGTTTTCGGGCCTCCCCATTTAGGGGAGTCCAGTGAGTTTATCTAAGATCAGGACTATACCTGACCCACTACTGGATGACTTAACAGTGGCTGGGGAACTGGAGGGATGACTTAACAGTTGATGGGAAACTGGAGGGCTAACTTAACAGTGGCTAGGGAACTGAAGGGCTGACTTAAAAGTGGCTGGGAAACTGGAGGACTCACTTAACAGTGGATAGGGAAATGGAGGGCTGACTTAACAGTGCCTAGGGAACAGGAGGGCTTACTAAACAGTGCCTAGGGAACTGGAGGGCTGACTTAACAGTGCCTAGGGAACTGGAGGGCTGACTTAACTGTGGCTGGGGAACTAGAGAACTGACCTATGTATGCCACATGGAGGGTGGTAATATATGTGTCCAAACAGAGATTGATAATATAAATTCCCTTGATCGCAGACTGGTAAATGTAGGTTGCCCACCACAGTGGTAAGTGAAGGATGCTAACCGCAAGAAATGGTAAATTAAAGTTGCCCACAATTAGATTACCTCCCCAGGCTTGGACTAGAATCTGCAGAGCTGGAATCCGAAGCAAGAGATGATATTAACCTGCTCCATGGCACTGCAGCTAATGGGATCTTGTGGCAGAAGGCACAATGGGAACCCCCTTCCCAATCCACTTGTCTACAGGAGCCATCTGTGCACATCTACCCCTTCACCCTGGGGAGTTAACCCTTTGGGGTCACAGCTGCAGAACATCAGCCCTTCATAGCAGATCCCAGCAAGAGCACCTGTGCAAAGTGCACATAGTGCTTCTTTTCTCCTCCATCAAAGGGGCCTGAGACGAAAGGCTCACCTCGTCCAGTATGAGTGGTGCACACATGCAAGTGTTAGGAACTATAAATTAGTTACCCTTTAGTCTTCTTGTTCTACGAGGTTTGGCCAGTGGGGGGCCACTGTTTAAAAGTATAAAAGGGAGAGCAACCATGTGCTCAGTCTCTTTCTACCTCCTGGAGTTTCCCCAGTGAAGAGGGGTTGAGCCTGGGACAGGTAGGCCCAGTTAAAGGGCATGTCCAGCCCTTTTTTCATATTGATCCCCCAGCCCCAACCACTGTAATAAAATCCTTAGAAAGTGCCCCGATATGTACTTAACTTCCCTCTATCCTCCGCGGCAGTCTCCAGGCCCTCTGCTTGCACGGAAATGCAAGCAGGGGGCGGGACCGGCAGCCGCGTCCCTAATTGGCTGAGAGGCAGCCAATCAGGGAAGCGGCTGCCGGCTGCTCAGAACGCCGGAGGATAGAGGGAAGGTAAGTAACTATCGAGCACTTTCTATTAAATCTGTTACGGCGGTTAGGGCTGTGGGATCAATATATATAATATATAGTGGGGAATTAACACTAGTGGGGGGAAACTGGGTGGGGGAGGGGGGGGGGGGGAGGACTCTCCTGCGCATGCCTCAACCTTGTCGAGGTTGAGGCAGAGACAAGCGCAGGATGAGTCACTGGGAGCTTCTACACTACAATTTTCCTGGCTTTGGAGGGGCACAGCATGGTAACCATAAGGAGCTGGGATGTAAGGTAAGGATTTTTGTACACTACAGAGTGGGGCCAGTATGGGGTTAAATTTGAGTTTTGGGGGTGGACATGCCCTTTAATGTGAGATTAGATTCTGTTATAGATCACTCCAGGAGTGATAGCAGTAGGGTAGCTAGTGAGCAGCCTAAGCACCAACAAGGAGATTTAGTAAGCACTAGAGTCCTGGGTATACCACCCAGTATAGGGGGAAAAGATTCCACTACAGTGACCTAAGAGCTGGGGTGGCATTTACAAGCTGATTATTTATGCTGTTTCAGATTCCTCTGGTTTGTGAGTATTTATGAGATATCTGTGCCATCTCTATTGTACTACTTGCAATGCTTTATTACGGTAATATTGCTCTGTTAATAAATAAGATACTGTTTAAGTTCAAGAACCACAAGGCTAACAGTCTCTAGAGAAATTAAGTACCCCCATTTTACTATTGCCTTACACAAATAATGTTGGCATGTGCGCTGCTCGCGACGCGCACCATGCCGTGATCATGCATTTCTTAAAAGCGGTGGTGCAATTTTCGGTGGTGCAATTTTTTTTATAGTGCAGCTCGGCCCGGGGAAATTTTAGCTACCTGTTCCAAATAAACCTCCTCAGGTTTAATATATAATCTAAGAGGGCATGTTGAGGGTTCTGGCATGCGCAGGGAAGCCCCCCACCCTCCAGATCCCTTTATGGCTGTCTCATCCCCTAGCTTTAAACCCCTGTAGTGTAGTGTAGCCCAGCCCACCCCCAACCATGGTAACTTTTTAAAACAAGCTCTAAAAACAGACTTACCCGACTGCGCTCCCTCGGCTCTCTGCATAGCCGACAAACACGTCTGCATCACAGACATGATATATTGTAATATATGTTTTCATGGGACAATTCTGAAAATATGAACTTTTTTTTAAAACTCTTTTAATTTACATAAAGGATTCAGATACAACATTGTCAATTATTTGTAAGGTAAAGATATCTGATAAACTTCTGTACAATGTGTATACATATTCAGTTTGATATAGCATAACTTTTAACAAATATTTAACATTGTCTAATCATGAATTGCAGAGCTGACTAACACTGAATTATGACCTGGAGGGCTGACAACACAGGGCCTTGCTAATGAACTGGAGGGCTGACAACACTGGCTAATGAACTGAAGGGCTGACTACACTGGCTAATGAACTGGAGGGCTGATTACACTGCCTAATGAACTTGTCAAGGATCGGAGTCGAAATCTCGGAGGTGACAGGCGGTGATGACAGGCGACCCACGACTCGGCAGGCCAAGAGTGCCTAGAATGGAAGGTATGGAGTGTGACTGGAAGACAACCGATGGACAATCACAGTGGTACAACGGATGATGGGAACGATGCGCAGCAGATGAAGTAGCATAATTGCACAGCGGATGGGGGACCGGTGCACAACTTTGTTTGCCTCGGGTCCAGTGGAAGCGTGTATTTTACTTGGTAAGTTGGGTAATGGTAAAGACTGTGGTGGAAAATTTTTTAATGAAGCACCTATAAAAATTGGCAAATCCTAAAAACCTTTGGACTGCCTTCTCATTTTCCGGGATGGGCCAATTCAAGATAGCGGAGAACTTTTGTGGGTCCATAGAAAGAACTGTGGGAGATAAAATGAAGCCTAGGAAGGGGAGAAAATCTTTTTCAAATTCACATTTTCCGCCTTGGCATATAGTTGATTTTGTCTTAGTCTCTCTAAAACTAAGCGCACATGAGTGGGATGGGAATCAAAGGAGAGCGAGAAGATTATCATCCAAAAACCCTACCATAAACTGGTCAATAAAATCCTTGAAAATGTCATTATCAAAGGGGCATATTTCTAAAAGTCCGTTATTTTCATTATTGCGGCAGAAAGTTATAACGCTGCAATGAGCGGCGGTAATTTGATGGGGCTGAGAGGGGCTGCTAGGAAGGGTGGCAGCTGCCGTTGGAGGGAGGGGGGGGTGCAACTAGTGGCACACACCCCAGCTATCCGCCAACCCAAAGTTGGCGAATTGAAATGGGTGAACTTAACGCGAGAATACAGTTACCGCCGCTTTATAAATAGAAGCAAGCGATAACTGATGCGATGTCCGCAATTTGGGGAAAAGCCTATCACTGCATTATTAACGTTCAACCGCTGGCCTTTTTATAAATCGCGGTAATACTGGTTTTGACAAAAATAGCAGGAAACCCATCAGTGGAGAGTTAACTGCCTTTTATAAATATGTCCCAAAATATTGGAAAGTGGCTCGGGCTTGCATAAACCAAAAGGCATGATTATTATTATATGCTCCCCTTAAATCGAAGAGAGATGGACGAAACTTGCCAGTTTCCTTTCGTTTTCGGATTCCCGGATCTCAGGAAATTCCAAAAGACCTGAAAATCCGAAAACGGAATTAATTTTCTAACATTATAGAATGTTCAAGACTATTTTCAAAGATTATCGAAAATAACCTTGAACGGATCCCATCTCTACACCTCAGCAGTACAGAGTCTCTAGAAAAGTTCAGCAAATAATGGAAGTGGGTAGTGTTTTTTTACAGAGATTTTGTTTAACTCTTGATAGTTTATACATGGTCGTAAAGAGTGATCCTTCTTTTCCACAAAGAAGATTCCGCCCCGCCGGAAAGGTAGACAGGTGTATGAAATCTTTCTTTAGATTTTCCTCAATGTATTCTTTAAGTTTAGCTTGTTCAGGCTCAGTAAGTGGAAAAAATCTGCCAAATGGGACCCTTGCCCCAGATAACAAATCGATGGGGCAGTAATATGGACGATGATGGGGAAGTGTGTCTGCAGCTGTTTTATCAAAGACATCCAAGAAACTGTGATAGGGTACTGGGACTAGGTCCTTGTGAGAGAATTCCTTTGTGACAGAGATATGAAGACCAAGTATCCCTTCTTTAGTAGACAGCCAGTTGTGAAGACAAAATATTGACAAAAAGAACACTTTATTTTTTTTCCAGTTAATAATGGGGTTGTGCTTACAGAACCATAAGAGTCCTAAGATTATGGGGAATAGAGGTGAAGGAACCACATTAAAAAAATATTCTCTTGGTGGTTATTGTCAAGGAATGTTAATTTAAGAATTGTAGGAATTACTAAGGTCTATTTGAGGACAGGGCCAGACTTCAGCAAGATGTGAATTGAAAGACTGTTCCTTCTCTTTAAAGGGGATGTCATGTTCTTGGACCACAATAGCATCTATAAAGCAAAAACTGTGGGAGCAACAAAGTCCCTTTTGGAAGCTGGAGAGAAATGAACAAAGTCAAATGGTGAGAAATGGTAGCAAAACTATGAAAAGGAGAAGCCCCAGGAGAGGGATTCTTATCAGAGGGTCTACTAGGGAAATTGCGTAGGAAATGTTCATGGCTGCCACAATAGAGGCAGAGGTTGAAGGAGAAACAGCGGGGGAAACTTGAACTAAAGAAGGGAAAAGTCCAACAAAAGGTTGAAGCATGGAGACTTTAGACCTTTCCAAGCATCGTTCCCTGAAATGTCTGTCAATCGTGATGGCTAACTGCATTGAGTTCCTCCAAAAAGTCAGGAATCCCAACTCGAGCAATTTCATCCTTAAGGTTTTCAGACAGCCCAACATGAAACTGAAGAATGAAAGCAGAGTTATTCCATCTAGTGTCGCTGCCCCAGCATCTGAATTCAGATACATAGTCTTTAGCTGCCCGCATGCCCTGTTGGATATTACGCAGGATAAATTTTGCTGTGGATTCTTTCTGGGGGTCATCATAGAGTTGAGACATGGCCTTAAAGAAAAAGTCAGAATCTGCCAGTACAGGACTTTCTTGTTCAAGAAGTCTGTGGGCTCAGAACTGTGGTTCCCCCTGGAGAAGCGAGATCACAAACCCCACATAAACATTCCCTACTCAGAAGGTACAGGGTTGTAGGTTGAGAAGTAAAGCTGAAAAGAGTTCCTAAAAGCTCTGAGGTGTTGTCATAGGAACCCTATGTGATGCCGCGAGTCCCAGAGTATACCTTCAGTGCCTATACCCCAATCTACAGCTGCTGTTTTCACCTATAGACAAGCCCCTGATCATCAGGAGATTTGTCGCGCCTCGCTGTACACGGTTACCCCCAGGTCGTAAAGCGCAAGGTATAGACGCTGAGGCCGGGTATACTCAAGAAAACCGGAACACCAATGGAGCTGAACAGGAACTGGAAGACAAAGAAAATGACAAATGAAAGGATAACAACGAGCAATGAGAAGAACAATGACAATAAGACAAGAACAAGACTTGGCTATCAGGACTAGATATGGCTACTATAACCAAAAGCAGGGACCACTAGCTTGGCTATACCAGAACTATAACAGGCCTGATGCAGGGAATGGCTAACAGAGCAAGTTTGAATTAATTGGAGCACAGACGGACCGCCGCGCAAGAAGAAAAGCCAGAGCATGCACCTGAAGACGTCAGCCGTGGAGTGATGATGTCACTCCCAGAAGTTGATCAATCAGTTCCTGAGCATGGACCTGATGATGAGGAACCCAGCATCTTTCCTCAGGACCACAACCTCTCCAATCAATAAGATACTGTAAAATTTTTTGGAGCCAACGTGAGTCCAAGATTTTGTCAACCTCAAATTCTGTTTCTCCCTGGACTTCGACTGGAGGAGGAGGTTCAGAGAGCAGAGGCAGCTGATTTTAGTAATGAAACCTGATTTTAGTAATGAAACCTGAAATGAGTTTGTACTTTTGTTTGATGGAGGTAAGGCCCCTTTGTAGGTTACTCTATTGATTTTCTGAAGAATAGGATATGGGCCGATGAACTTAGGACCCAACTTAGAACAGGGTTGACAAAGAGAGAGGTTACAAGTGGAGACCCATACAAGATTATCAGGAGAGAAGTCCAGTTCCTTACATTGTCGATTATCTGCAAACTCTTTTTGACGAGTTGAGGCCTTTTTAAGATTTAGTTGTATCTGGCACCAGATAGATGACATGTGTTGAAACCATTTTTCTAAGAAAGGAAAGTTGGAAGTGGGTCCGGTTAATTTGGATGCTTTGGGATGATATACCTGTAGAAGAATGAATAGTATTGTTAAAGGAAAATTTGGCAAATGGTAAAAATTCAGCCCACAACTCTTGGCAATCTGAGACAAAACAATGAAGATATTGTTCTAGTGATTAGTTAGTTCTCTCTGTCTGGCCATTAGACTGGGGGTGGAAAGAAGAAGAATTAAGAGAGAGAGATACCCAGCCGAGTACAAAAGGAGCACCAAAATTGGGCTACAAATTGGACCCCCCTATTTGACACTATGTTCTCGGGAACCCCATGGAGCTGAAAAATATGCTTAACAAATAACAGTGATAAACCTTTGGCAGATGGAAGTTTAATGAGTGGTACAAAGTGAGCCATTTTACGAAAACGGTTGATTATCACCCAAATAACCATTGCCCTCAGGGAAATAGGCAGGTCGATAATGAAATCCATGGAAATGTGCGACCATGGAGAGGTGGGCACAGACAGAAGCATAAGAGTACCACGAGGCATGTTTCTGGGTGTCTTACTGCGGGCACAAACTATGCAGAATTTAACGTAAGCTTTGGTGTCTCTGGATATAAAGGGCCACCAGACATGATGGGACAGGATTTCTAAGGTCTTTTTCTCCCCTGGTTGACCTGCCAGCTTGGAATCATGAAATTGTTGGATCACCTGTAAACAGAGACTGAGAGGAAGAAACAACAGGTTAGTAGGTTTACCAGGAGGAACGTCAGACTGAAAAGAGTTAAGAAGATCAGAAAGATCAGGCAACAAATGAGATGTAGACAAAGCATTCAAGAAACATTGAGAAGGAAGAATAGGTTCAGGCAAGGTTTCAGAATCAGAAGGGGAATCAGAAAAATTGCGTGAGAGTGCATCAGCATTCACATTTTGGCTGCAAGTCTATAGGTGATTCTAAAGTGGAATCTTGAGAATAAAAGAGCCCAACGAGCCTGTCTGGGATTCAATCTCTTGGCGTTTTCTATATATTCAAGATTCTTATGATCAGTGTACACAGTTACTGGATGAAATGCCTCCTCTAGCCAATGTCTCCACGCCTCAAAAGCCATTTTAACAGCTAAGAGCTCCGGGTTACCAATATCATAGTTAGCCCAAAACAGCTCCTACGCCAATTTCAGAGGCATCCACTTCTGCTATAAAGAGTAGATAACAATGGGTTGTCCCAAAACAGGTGCATTACAAAAGGCCTCCTTTAACTTAAGGAAGGATGCCTGAGTCTGTTGGGGCCAGGGAGAACGGAAGGCACCTTTCTTAGTTGGTCAAAGGAGCCACTAAGGTGGAAAAATTGGCAAATCCCAAAAATCTTTGCAGGGCTTTGAGGCTGGTAGGAACCTCCCAGTCAAGAACTGCATGTAACAAATGGCCGGACGGCCGGGGTACTTACAGTACGCTTTAGGAGGAGGCTGGTAGTCCGGAATGTGCAGGACACAGAGGCTGCTGGGAACTGTAGGCTGGGACCAGGAACAAGGTGCTGCTGGGAACTGTAGGCTGGAAACAGGAGCAAGGTGCTGTGGGAACTGAAGGCTGGATACTGGATACAGGTATGTAAGTAACGGATACAGATGAGGTGAGTAGACGGAAACTGGATACAGGCAAGGTAGTCAATGGAGACGGCAAGGTAAGTACTGGATACTACTGGATACTGGCAGGTGGTCAACTGGAGGCAGGCAAGGTAAGTACTGGATACGGACAAGGTGGTCATGGAGGCAGGCAAGGTAAGTACTGGATACTGGCAAGGGAAGTACGGATACTGGCAAGGTAAGTACTGGATACGACAGGTGGTCACTGGAGGCAGGCAAGGTAAGTACTGGATACTGGCAAGGTAAGTACTGGTACTGGCAGGTAAGTACTGGATAATGGCCGGTAAGTACTGGATACAGACAAGATGGTCACTGGAGGCAGGCAAGGTAAGTTAGGAGCAGGAGCGGAGCAGGATCCAAGGCAGGTGAGTAAGGAGCCAGGGCGCTGGGTCCAGGAGGACGGCGGTTTTTCAAATCTCGCGCCACCCGGCGGGTCGGCGTCGTGACGTCATGACGCGGGACCGGAGCGGCAGGTAAGTTCGTGACAGTACCCCCCCCCCCTTACGGGGGGCCACAGAACCCAACGGGCCAGGTTTCCCTGGAAAACTCTTATGGAAAGCTCTGACTAGACGAGGAGCGTGCACATCAGTATGTTTAATCCAAGCTCTTTCTTCCGGACCGAAACCTTTCCAGTGGACCAAATACTGAAGAGACCTCCTCCAGAATCTAGAGTCTAAGATTTTTTCGACCTCAAACTCCTGTTGACCATCAACAGAAATTGGAACCGGAGGTAATAAGGATGTGGAATACTGATTAGAGCATACTGGCTTGATGAGGGAAATATGAAACACATTAGGAATCCGCATGCTGCAAGGCAGTTGGAGGCGAACAGCCACTGGACTGATTAATTCCAGGATAGGAAAAGGACCAATAAATTTGGGTCCCAGTTTGGAGGAAGGAACCCGTAGGTTAATATGAGCAGAGGAGAGCCACACTTTATCTCCAACAGAATAAGCTGGGGGTTCTCTATGTCTCCTATCTGCTGCAGTTTTTTGTACCAAAGCAGATTTCTGAAGGCTGATTTCCGTAGCATGCCAGATAGCGGTCATCTGGGCCGCCGAGTTATTGGCAGCAGGTACTTGTGTGAAAAGAAAATCCTGAGGAAAACATCTAGGATTCGTCCCAAAGACACATAAAAAAGGAGATTTCCCAGTAGAAGCGTGAGGTGAATTGTTATGGGCGAACTCAGCCCAAGGCAGAAGGTCGGCCCAATCATCCTGAGTATAGGAAATGTAACAACGAAGATATTGTTCCAAAGACTGGTTAGTGCGTTCAGTAGATCCATTGGACTGTGGGTGGTAAGCCGAGGAGAATTGTAAATTGATGTTCATGGACTTACAAAGTGCCCTCCAAAATTTGGAAATAAATTGAGAACCCCTGTCAGATACAATTTCAGAAGGGAGTCCATGAAAGTGGAAGATATGGGAAATAAATAGTTGAGCCAACTCCGTTGTGGATGGTAGTTTGGGGAGGGGTACAAAATGGGCCATTTTGCTGAAGCGGTCTACTGTCACCCATATAACCGTGTTTTTCTTGGAAGGCGGAAGTTCAACAATAAAGTCCATGGATAGATGGGTCCATGGTCTGGACGGAATGGGGAGGTGTTGAAGAAGACCACAGGGGAGGGTTCTAGAAGACTGGATTGAGCACAGCTGGTACACACTTGAATAAAGTCTTTAACATCTTTCCTCATTTTGGGCCACCAAAGGGAACGGGCAAGAATATTAAAAGTTTTGTTAACACCGGGATGCCCGGCTTCCTTGGAACAGTGGGTATGAAGAAGGATAGCTTTCCGAAGTGAAACAGGAACAAAGATTTTGCCAGAGGGTGTGTCAGGAGGAGCAGAGTCTTGTGCGGCTTGGATCTTGGAACAAAGTTGAGGAGATATAGAGGCCAAGATTTTAGTGGTTGGAATAATGGAGCCCTTATCTTCCTTAATACAGTCGAAAGCAACAAATGATCTGGACAGGGCATCAGCTTTCTTGTTTTTAGAACCAGGTTGGTAAGTGATGACAAAGTTGAATCGGGAAAAGAATGAAGACCACCGTGTTTGACGGGGATTTAACCTTTTGAGATTCTGGATGTATTCGAGATTTTTATGGTCGGTAAGGATGGTGATAGGTACCGATGTGCCTTCCAACAGATGACGCCACTCCTCGAGGGCCAGTTTGATGGCAAGAAGTTCCCTATTTCCAACATCATAGTTTCACTCGTTGGGTAGAAACTTCTTAGAGAAATAAGCACAGGGATGGAGTTTCCTTTTAGGGCCTTATCTTTGGGAAAGGACGGCTCCAGCGCCCAAGTCCGAGGCATCAACTTCGATGTAGAAGGGAAGACTAAGATCTGGATGTACTAGAACAGGAGCATCAGCAAAGGCCTCCTTGAGTCGTTGGAAGGCTTCGAGGGCTGCAGGGGTCCATGAATGAGGCTTACCACCTTTATTGATGAGGGCTAAGATCGGAGAAATTATTGAAGAGAATCCTTGAATGAATTGTCTGTAGTAATTGGCGAACCCAATAAACCTTTGAATAGCTTTGGTTCCCATAGGGAGAGACCAATCTTGGATGGCCGAAACTTTAACAGGATCCATCTGGAACCCTAGCTCAGATACGATATAGCCTAGGAAGGGTACTTGTGAACACTCAAACAGACACTTTTCCAGTTTGGCATATAGGCTATTCTCTCTCAGACGTAGCAACACCTGTTTAACATGGATGCGGTGTGAGGGCAGATCTTGAGAAAAGATTAAAATACCATCGAGATACACTACTACAGAGATACCCAACATATCCCAGAAAATGTAGTTTACGAATTCTTGGAACACCGCTGGAGCATTACAAAGGCCAAAGGGCATTACGAGATATTCGTAGTGACCGTCCCTAGTATTAAAGGCGGTCTTCCACTCGTCACCTTGGCAAATACGGATCAGATTGTATGCCCCCCGAAGATCTAGTTTAGTAAATATTTTAGCCCCTTTTATTTGGTCAAACAGCTCAGAGATGAGAGGGAGAGGATACCGATTCTTTATTGTGATTTTATTTAACCCACGGTAGTCGATGCAGGGTCGTAAACCTCCGTCTTTTTTTTCAACAAAAAAGAACCCAGCTCCAGCAGGGGAAGTGGAAGGCCGTATGAAACCCCTAGACAAATGTTCCGTAATGTACTCTTTCATGGCTAGAGTTTCTGAGGGAGACAGTGGGTATGTGCGTCCTCGAGGAGGCATAGTACCAGAAAGAAGGTCAATGGGGCAATCGTAGGAACGGTGCGGTGGTAGCTTCTCAGCTCGCTTTTTACAGAACACATCAGAGAAATCATGATAACATTCAGGGAGGTTTTTCTCGGATTTATTTTCACAGGTAATGGTAGTGCAATGAGTAGAAAGGCAATTTTTGAAACAGAAAGGGCTCCAAGACTTGAGTTCATTGTTAGACCAATCTATAAGAGGGTTGTGTAATCTGAGCCATGGAAGTCCGAGAATTAGGGGAGCAGAAGGGCTTTGGATGACAAGAAAAGATAAATGTTCTTGGTGAAATATGCCAATGCGGAATAGGACTTCGTATGTAGATTTGGAGATGAATTCTGAAGCCAACGGGTTATTGTCAATAGCCAGAACTCGAAGGGGTTGCTGCAAGTGAAGGAGAGGAAGCCCCAATTGTGCTGCATAGGTAGAATCGATGAAATTTCCAGCGGCACCAGAATCGACAAAGGCCTGGGAGGAAAAAGTTTTACCATTACAGGTGATAGTAGCTGGTAGAAAGAGTTTCAGTGGTTCAAATTTGGCAGGAGGCTTAACGTTACCTAGAAGGAGCTCCTCCTTAACTTCTAGGTCCTGGAGTTTCCCTACTTCTGGGGACAATTTCTTACAAAGTGTCCTTGTCCAGCACAATAGAGACAAAGTCCATTGGTACGTCGGCGTGATTTTTCCTCGGGAGATAGATGAGTGCCGCCAATTTGCATCGGCTCTTCACCCGAAGATATGGGTTGCGGAAAGGTCTGAGCAGGCCTAGGAAAGGTCTTAGGGAGGTTGGAACGAGCTGCAGACCTTTCTGCCTGCCGTTCACGGAAGCGGGTATCAATTTGTATCCATAGTGTAATCAAGTCTTCCAATGGGACAGGTAATTCCTTAGATACTAATTCGTTCTTGAGGCGGTCAGAGAGTCCCTGCCAAAAGGCTGCAGTAAGTGCCTCATTGTTCCAAGAAGTCTCCGCAGCAAGGGTACGAAATTCGATAGCATATTGACCCACGGAACGTGACCCTTGGCGGAGCATCAAACGGGAGGAGGCAGCAGAGGTTCTTCCTGGAGCATCGAAGACCTTGCGAAACATACTCAGGAAGTCAGTAACATTATAGACTAGAGGATCGTCTCTTTCCCATAAAGGAGAAGCCCAGGCCAGAGCATTACCCTCCAACAAGACGATGATGTACCCCACCTTTGCACGATCCGATGCAAAATGAGATGGTTGAAGTTCAAATTGGATTCTGCACTGATTAATGAACCCACGGCAGGCCTGGGCATCACCATCAAACCGCGAGAGAGGAGGTATGCGGGGCTCTCTCCGAAGAGAAGGATCACCGGATCCGGCCGTCGAAGGAGGTGGCATAGAACCTGGAGCAGAGGCAGCAGCTGGGGGTAGCCGGACAGCTAGGGAATCCATGAACTGAGCCAACTGGCCCTGATGATTTTCGAACAGGTCCATGCGTTTGGACAAAGCTTGGAGAGTTTTATTCAACTCGGCCATAGCCCCCTCAGGCATTTCCATGGCCCGATAGTACTGTAACAAATGGCCGGACGGCCGGGGTACTTACAGTACGCTTTAGGAGGAGGCTGGTAGTCCGGAATGTGCCGGACACAGAGGCTGCTGGGAACTGTAGGCTGGGACCAGGAACAAGGTGCTGCTGGGAACTGTAGGCTGGAAACAGGAGCAAGGTGCTGCTGGGAACTGAAGGCTGGATACTGGATACAGGTAATGTAAGTAACTGGATACAGATGAGGTGAGTAGACGGAAACTGGATACAGGCAAGGTAGTCACTGGAGACCGGCAAGGTAAGTAGTGGATACTGCAAGGTAAGTACTGGATACTGGCAAGGTGGTCACTGGAGGCAGGCAAGGTAAGTACTGGATACGGACAAGGTGGTCACTGGAGGCAGGCAAGGTAAGTACTGGATACTGGCAAGGGAAGTACTGGATACTGGCAAGGTAAGTACTGGATACAGACAAGGTGGTCACTGGAGGCAGGCAAGGTAAGTACTGGATACTGGCAAGGTAAGTACTGGATACTGGCAGGTAAGTACTGGATAATGGCCGGTAAGTACTGGATACAGACAAGATGGTCACTGGAGGCAGGCAAGGTAAGTCTAGGAGCAGGAGCGGAGCAGGATCCAAGGCAGGTGAGTAAGGAGCCAGGGGTAGCTAATGCTACTATCGGGCGATGGGTCCAGGAGGACGGCGGTTTTTCAAATCTCGCGCCGCCTGGCGGGTCGGCGTCGTGACGTCCGCGACGCCGCCCACCAGGAAGTGCCGAGCGGCGCGCGGGACCGGCAGGTAAGTTCGTGACACTGCAGACCCCTTTTTGGGATCCATAGTGAAGACCTTATCTGAGATGATAAAACCTAGAAAAGGAATCTGCTGGAGCTCGAAGGAACACTTCTCTAATTTGGCAAACAGATGGTTCTCTCGGAGTTTAGCAAGGACTTATTTGACATATAGACGGTTCTGTTCTAGGGAGGGTGAAAAGATAAGAATATCGTCAAGGTATACAATAATAAACCTATCCAAGAACTCCCGGAACACATCATTAATAAAATCCTGGAAGACTGCTGGGGCATTACAAAGGCCAAAGGGCATAACTAGGTATTCATAGTGGCCAACCTTGGTGTTAAAAGCAGTCTTCCATTCGTCCCCTTGACGTATTCTAATTAAATTATATGCTCCCCTTAAGTCTAGCTTGGAAAAGATAGAAGACCTGACTACTTGGGAGAACATATCATCAATCAAGGGTAGGGAATAGCTATTTTTGACTGTGATGTTATTCAAGGCACAAAAATCAATACAAGGTCTCAGACTACTGTCCTTCTTTTTCACAAAGAAGAAACATGCCCCCGCAGGTGAGGTGGAAGGCCAAATATTATTTTCTTTAATATACTGCCTCATAGCCAGAGTCTCAGGGCTGGTAAAGTTGTAAAGATGTCCACATGGTGGCATTGTACCAGGCAATAAATCTATGGGGCATTCGTATGGTCGGTGTGGAGAGAGTTTATCGGCAGCCTGCAGGGAAAAAACATAAAGATAATCGTGATAACAAATAGGTACCCTTTAACATCAGTGATAGACAAAGGAATGGAAGGAACCTGGTTTTCATGATCAAGCCCCTACCTGATAATCTGACCAGTGGACCAATCTAGGACTGGGTTGTTCTTACGGAACCAGGGCAAACCCGGGATGACGGGATTGGATGGAATATCCAAGAGGAGGAATGTCAAAACTTCAGGATAACTCGACTCAACCTGGACAGTGATCACTGCTGTCATAGATACAGGACTGCTGAAAAAAGGGGGTATCGCCAAAGCTTAAATGGGGTTAGGAAGTGGGTTGGGTGGAATACCAATGAACAAGGCCAGAGTACAGTCCATGAAATTTCCAGCCGTTCCACTTTCTAAAAACGCCTGGGAATGGAAAACACTAGAACCCCAAGAAATTTTAACAGGTAACAACATTTTATTAGATTGAACATTAGGAGAAACTATTTGATTGCCTAGGGAGCCCTCCTCTAACTCACCTATGCGCTGAAGTTTCCCGCCTTTCTGGACCCCTTTTTTGGACACACCTTAGCAAAGTAACCTGCCGTGCCATAGACTTGTCAAGGGACTCAGTGGGCGGTTAATTCAAGAGAGCATCCTTAATGGACTCCGAAAGGCCAAAGATAAACTGATTGTTTAAAGCTGGATCATTCCAGCGGGTACTCACCGCCCAACGCAGCATATTCTTCGGCAGAGCGTCTACCTTGATGAAGATTTCTGATCTTGGTTTCGGCAGTGGCAGTATGGTCAGGGTCTGAATACAGAAGAGCCATAGCATCGAAGAAGGCGGTCACGGATGCTAAGGCTGGACTTTCTTGAGGTAGACCGAAAGCCCAGGTCTGAGGGTCCCCTTGAAGGAGGGAAATAACTAGGGCTACTTTTTGAGACTCAGAGCCCGTTGAGATGGGGCGTAGCAAAAAATATAATTTACAAGAAATTATCAAATGAACTACTCTCACCATTAAATTTCTCGGGTAACGGAGCCTTAGGTTCCAAGACAGGAACTGAAGCCTGTGATGGTGATTTATTTTCTTGGACCGCAACCCTTTGGGCCAGTTGGTTAACGGCCTCAGTAAAGAGCCGCAATTGCTCTTGTATTGCTTCCATGTTGGCCTGTTATAATGTGATGCCCAGAGTCCCCGAGTATACCTTCAACGCCTATACCCCAATCTACAGCCGCTGTAGTCACCTGTAGACAAGCCCCGATCGTCAGGAGACTTGTCGCACCTCGCTGTACACGGTTACCCCCAGGTCTTGGCTAACAGGGCAAGTTTGAATTAATTGGAATCTTCTCCGCCCAATCAGCATTTGCGGGAGCAGAGAAGATAGGAAGAGGTGTCCGCGAGGCACCAGAAGACAGATGGGCCGTTGCGAGAGAAGAGGAGACCGAGCACGCACCTGAAGACGCTGGCCACAAAGTGATGAGTGCTGAGCGAGAAACAGGTAAGTGTAAGAGCCTGACACCCTAGGTTCAGGAATTGGTAACATCATGGGAGGTGGTGTAGGGTCAGATGAGCCACGAGCAGCCTCATTACAGAAAGGCAAGTCCACTGAACTGGAGGGTCTCTGGGGGGGGTGCAGTGCTTGTCACTGCAGATGTTTGGAAACTACAACTCCCAGCAAGTAAAGCATGCTGGGAGTTGTAGTTTTCAAACACCTGGAGTGGCATGGATTTGGATGTTGCTGCGTGTGATTACTCTCTACTTAAAGGTCAACTAGTGCTTTAAAACTATACAGATTTAGGAGGATGGTACCTATTGTTAAAGTTTGCCTTCTGATTCTGTATAGTTTTGAGGCTTTAGTTGCCCTTTAAATGAACAGCAGAATTCCCATACAGTAGTCCCATACAGTAATAGCCATACTGGATTTGGCTATTACAGTATGGGACTACTGTATGGAAATTCTGTTGTCCATTTAAAGGGCAACTAAAGCATCAAAATAATACAGAATCAGAAGGCAGTAGTGGTCATTATTTCTACCCTTGACTTATACTCGAGTCAATCATATTTTACTAATTTTTTGGGTAAAAATAGGTACCTCGGCTTATACTCGGATCGACTTATATTCGACTATATACGGTAGATTGATACTGGAGCTCAACAGATGGAAATGCATAGGAACACTGCAAATGGTTTGGAACTGAAACACAGCAGCTGGATAAGCACAAGAACACAGCAAAAAAACTAGCACAAATGCTCAGTAGAAGGCAGGCAAACAAAAGTACAGTCAGCACTCAGTAATGTGACCGGCATTTAAACCGTGTTTTCCGGGTTGGCCTGGGAACCCAGCCAGCCATAAGCCCTGAAAGCTCCTCCCAGGCCCCTCCTAATGGTTGAGGAGCAAGACCGTAGAGGAGCTGGACACCAATACTGACAGAAATGGAGGGCTGACTACACTGGCTTATGAACTGGAGGGCTGACAACACTGACTTATTAACCAGAGGACTAACAAAACTGGTTAATGAAGTGGAGGGCTGACTACACTGGATAATGAACTGGAGGACTGACAAAACTGGGTAATAAATTTAGCATACACACATGCTCTTAAAGGAAAACTAAACCGGCTATTAAAAGCCTGGGAACATTGCAACACTTACCTTATCTTTGCAGCTGACAGGCCTGCTGTCCCGATCGCTCGCCCATCTTTTGTATTTGCCGAAGATTGCGCGTCTGACAGCTGAGAAGGACTGAGCGCAGCTAAGGTAAGTGTTGGACTGTTCCCGGGCATTCTGTTATTCACAGCAAGGTGCAAATAAACATTCTCACTTAAAGTACATAAAATCTGTTTAGCATCCCTTTAAACACACTGACAGTAACTACTAAACTTTCGCTTGGGGTTCTGCAGGGGCTTAACCTTGGAACTCCAGATGTTTCGAAAAAAAAAAACTACCTGCATGCCTTGGTAGCAGAATGCAAGCAAAGGTATACTGGGAGTTGTAGTTTCTTAACATCTGAAGTGCAAGGTTTGCGCCATCCCTGCTATATTGGTACTGGTCGTTTAGATAACGAGCTTGTTATCTAAATTACTAATACATGCAGGGAGAGAGAAATGTGGAGGGGCAGTTTAATACAGGGAGTCACTCAGTGACATCACTGAGTGACTGATTATATAGATTCTCACCACTGCACCTCCCCATTCAAATGCCTTATGTATTATAAGCTTGAATTTAGGTCTGGTTAGATTTTTAGTGTTGGACAAATGTTTATGTATGCTTAGCCGTTAATCTAAGTAACCTGCACTGGATAATTACTCTTTATTTTAAAATCTGACAAAGTTCAAAAGTCTTTAATCAGCAAATACATCCAATTTATAAAAATAGTGACATCTGCACTTCTCTCTGGCATGATGGATACCTGCTTCTGAGCCAAATCTTGACTGATGGTGAAAAAATTCTTGTTAGTGCAGGGAGTTGATCATGATTTGGGGTGCTTCAGCTTGTCAACCAGCTTTTTGAGAACCTTCTTTTAAGGTAACCATTGCTAACACAAGAAGACAATGATTTCAATCACATCTGACTTTTTACAAAAATTGTTCACAAATTACAAAAATTGTGATGATTTCAGTTGTACTTGTTCACATCTTCAGCTGCAATGTGCTCCCCAGATTTTTTTTTTACAGCCAGGTGGCATGAAAAAGTAGCCAAGCGGGGCAGAACAAAAAAAAAAGTGGTGAGGAAAATTATTTGTGCACTATTTTTACTAGTTAATTATTATTAACTAAAATTTAACCCCTTACTGGCCACATCAAGTAGTTTAAAACAATCCTTACCTTACATTCCTGCTCAAAATAGTTCCCCTGCTGTGCCCCTCCAAAGTCCAGGAAACTGCTGTGTAGGAGCAGTGTGTGACTCATGCTGTGCCTGAGACTTCCTCAACCTCATCAAGGTTGAGGCATGCTCAGTGCAGCCCTCCCTGCCTCTCAGCCAATCACGGACGCGGCTGCCGGTCCCGCCCCCTGCTTTCAATTCCATGCAAGCAGAGGGCCTGAACACTGCAGCAGGGGAGAGAGGGCAGGTAAGTAAGAATCGGGGGACTTTCTAACAATTATATTAATGCGGTTGGGGCTGGGGGAGCATGCCCTACCACATATCAAAAGTTAAATTTTGGGGTGGACATGCCCTTTAAATATTTTCAAATGCTTTTAGGGTTTGACAAGCCCTTTTAAATCTTGCAGTATAATACTTTAAAACAGACGCAGCCTGCTTTGTATTTTAATGGAAATACTGGCCAGCCTTACATTGTGCTTATTATATAGGTCAGAGATATGCTTGTGAAGGTTCTCATTCATCCAAGTCATGGTATATCTGTTGTATTCAATTAGATCAACTGGACTTGAAATGTAGTTCTTGAAGATGTTTCGCTAGTCATCCGACTGGCTTTCTCAATTCAGAATGACTTGTACAAGAATCTGTGGCAATTATGTACCCTGGAGAATCCCAATTAGCATATCACAGCCAGGTGTTAAGGGTGTGATTAGATAGTGGCTAAGAGGTGTTATAGGAACGCCCAGAGTAAGTGTTAAAACAGCATTGTACATGGCAGACAGTTGGTGTCGAACCCCCCCACCTCTATTTAGGCTTGGTTTCTTTATTTTCACATAAATGGCCTCCTTAACACCTCTCTTGAACCATCATATATGCAGTGCAGTGCAGTGAAGAATGCTCTGATTTGTATGTGGGGGAGACCAAACAGCAACTGCATCAACGTATGGCCCAGCACAGAAGAGCCAATTCCTCGGGTCAGGACTCAGCCGTGTATCTGCATCTTAAGGATAAAGGACATACCTTTGAAGATTGTAATGTTAACATACTGGCGAAGGAACGTGACTGGTTCAAGAGAGGTGTTAAGGAGGCCATTTATGTGAAAATAAAGAAACCAAGCCTAAATAGAGGTGGGGGGGTTCGACACCAACTGTCTGCCATGTACAATGCTGTTTTAACACCTTACTCTGGGCGTTCCTATAACACCTCTTAGCCACTATCTAATCACACCCTTAACACCTGGCTGTGATATGCTAATTGGGATTTTCCAGGGTACATAATTGCCACATATTCTTGTACAAGTCATTCTGAATTGAGAAAGCCAGTCGGATGACTAGCGAAACGTCTTCAAGAACTACATTTCAAGTCCAGTTGATCTAATTGAATACAACAGATATAGGTCAGAGATGTCTAATCTTTTCCCCACAAGATGTTTCAAAAATACAACTCCCCAGGATTATTTAATTGCAGAATTAGTGGTAGTTTTAAAACTTTTGAAGCGCTATCAGGTTTGACATCCCTGAGATAGGTGTTTGGTTTTAATGGGGGGGCATAATTAAGCGCTCCCCACAACTACAACAATTACTGCTCCATGGCCTGGACTGATAACAGGGGACATTAACAGCAATAATCTCGTACCACTGAGTTGGGATTGGCAGTCATTCACTTACACTTAGATCCATGGCAGCGCAAGCACATGTGACCCAATTGCCTTAGGTGGCACCTAGTAAGAAGGGCAGCAGATTTGTGGGGGGAGGGGGGATTTTGGAATTGCTTTTTTATTATTTTTTTACTTTACCGGTCTGGCGCCTGTGTATCGCAAGATGCACACGTGTGTCCTCCTGCTGACTCTTGTTGAGAAGCGGAATGTAGGAAGGAAGCTGACTTCAAAGCAACTTGAAGGTTGGAGACTTTTCGAAATTTTCGAAAATACGAAAAATCCGCGAATCGGAAGTTTGGAAGGCGGAAAATCCGGAAAATCCGGAAAAATCCGCCGTTCGCGAACGGGATAAATCCGCGGCGGATCCGGGTTCGGATCTGCGAACCGGCCATCCCTAGTCTTGACCTGCCTAGACGTTTGGCCTATATAAGGCAACCCACACGGGCATTTTATCATATATACCACAAATGTAGTATTACATGTTGCATAGCATTGAGGGGTTATTTCATAACCTTTGGTTGGATGATTAAGGGCAGATCCCTTGATAATACTATTGCAACAATTGCACTGTAGACATGGGAATGTGCCGTATCTAGGTGATCCTAGAAAGGTCCTCTGTTTCTCCTCTTTCTTTTCTGATGGGCAGAGGTAGTCATTTAACGTCCTACCTCTCTTAAAGCAGAATATAGTTTTTTCTTTACACCATTTATGTAGTTCTTTATCTGATTGTACTATCGGCCAATATTTTTTAACAATCTGTTCCGTCTTATAGCTTAGATGGCTAAATTTAGACACCATTGCTAGACACCATTGCTAGATTTCGCTAGATTCCTCACTTTTTTCTCCTTAGGTTGTAACATGGACCCTCTATCCATTTGTCTAACCTCCTGTAGTTGTAGATCTATTTTATTCTCACTATAGCCTCTAGCGAGAAATCTCTTTTTAAGTGTATCTGCTGCTACTTCGAAGGCTGCATCAGAGCTAGAAACCCTTCTAGCCCTGTTGAATTGGCCCTTAGGTATAGCCTTGGTGACATTGTTATTATGGAAGCTAGTTGCCAACAATACATTGTTTTTTTCAACAGGTTTACGATAGAGCTCCGTGTTTATAGTACCATTATGTATTTTGATGGTTACATCTAAGAAATTAATACTCTCTCTGCAGACTTCATGAGTGAATTTGATTGTCCTGTGTGCCTTATTAGCTTCTCTGATCATCTCCTCTAATAAATTTTCTTCTCCCTCCCAGAAGATCAGGACATCATCAATGAAGTGATAGTGCCCTTTTAGGTGTTTGCTGTACTTAGGATTTATAATAAACAGATCTTTTTCTAGTTCATTAACGAAGATATTGGCGTATGATGGAGCTACTGCCGCGCCCATTGAGGTGCCCTGCCTCTGCCAATAGTACTCCTTGTTGAACCTGAATTTTTTTTAATTTAATATCAGGTTAAGACAATCCAGTAGAAAGTATATCTGTGCATGATTTAAGGATGTGTCTAACAATGCTTTTTCAATATAGCTTAGACCTTCGTCATTGGGTATAGACGTATATAAACTAGTTATGTCTAACCCACACATCAAGGTCCCCACTTTTAGGGTACCCAACCCCGCCAGTTTGTTCAGTAGGTCCGTTGTATCTTTTAGGCACACAGGGATTCTTTTTACAATTTCCTGTAGAAAGCTGTCTACAAACAATGAAAGTGGTTGCAGGAGTGATCCCACCCCTGCTACAATAGGATGCCCCGGTGGTCTATGGAGGGTCTTATAGACTTTAGGGAGAAGATACAGGACAGGAACTTTAGGGTACTCGACTATTAAGTAGTCCCTAACCTCTTTACTGACAATGCCCACATCATATGCTTCAGTCACTAGGGAATCTATTTCCCGTTTTACATCCATAGTAGGATCTCCTGAGATTTTGTCATAGTGACCAGGCATTGTCAGTAATCTATAGGCTTCAGCCAAATATTCTTTGGTGTCCATCACGACAATGGCTCCGCCTTTGTCGGCCCTCTTTATCGTGATGTCTCCATTGTTCATAAGCTGTTTAAGTGCTACCCGTTCCTTCTTATTCAGATTGCCATGATTCCCTTCACTCTCTTTAAGCCATAGATTTTTAACCTCTTCCAATACCACTTTTTCATAGGCCTCTATAGATGTATTCGATATAATTGGTATATATTTACTCCGTTTTTTGAACTTAGAGCAAACAACATTTACATCAGCATTTACATCGGCATTTACATTATCTTCAAAGCATAACTTAAGTTTAATTTTACGAATAAATTTCAGAAAGTCAATCTCCCAGTCCACATATTCCGGTGTATATGATGGCACAAATCCTAAACCCTTGTTTAATATTGATTCCTCCGATTTGTCCAATTTATGCGAAGATATATTAATAATAAGGGAATCAGTTACCTCTTTCGATGCTTTCTTAGTGGGTATCTCTCCCTCCTCTGATTGGGAGCTGTATCCCTTCTTTTGCCTTTTCCTTTTCCGGACTCTACATCCATATCGCTGTTTCCTAAAAAAGAGCTGCTCTGCGAAGATGCAACAGATTCCCCATCACTCTGCGATGAGGATCGTTCCTTCCGAACTGGGTAGGTCTGACGCGGGGAACGGGGCATTCCTCTCCTATGATTGCGTTCACCACTTCTATTCTCCTCCCCTTTCCATCGGTATACTCGGCCTTGGGTGTAGTCCCTTTCATCTCTCGCAAATGTAGCTGATTTTCTTTCCAAGATTCTTTGCTTAAGTCGTTCTAGGTATTCATGGTGCTTAGACTCCATTGCTTCCAGTGTATTCCTGTTAAGATCTTTAATTAGCGTACCTCTAGTTGTTTCGATCTGCTCACGGACCGCTTCTAACTTTACCTTCATTCTTTCTACTGTACAGACCATTAGGTCTAGGCTGAATTTATTGCTAATTTCTTCCCAGCGTTGAACTAATATTGGATCGTCCACACAGTGTCGGTCTTACGTCCGGTCTCAATCCTCGCGGGACTTTTTTGGCTTTAATATATTGAACCAGTGTGTTCCGATGCAGTGTCAAACTCAATTCCCGTTTTTTCAAGTTAAGTAACTCATATCCCGATTCCTCTTTTTTAGGGATATTAAGGGCATCTATTCCTCCTGTCTCGGCTTCTTTTACGATTTGGTCGATCTCTTCCTCAGTGAAAGCAAACACATTTCCTTGTGTCATTTTCAACTCGCTCATGGCGGCTTCAGACATATTGTCAGTTCACTGCAGCTACACACCCTCAGGTGTCTATAATGCACACACTAGACCTGCGTATAGTAGGGATTCACCAAATAATCAGAGGTTGTCTAGTGTGGCTAAGTGTTCATTAGCATCTATCCCCGCGATGTGTCCGCTCACACACCTAATAATCCAACAGGAATCACAGTAACAGCAGGGAGACGCAGGCAAAAAAAAGTGTTGAAGCAGCAATAAAATTCACTTTGAATTGCAAACGGTGATTTGCCTGCGTCTCCCTGCTTTTACTGTGATTCCAAGTGGTGATTAACCTTTGCTACTTTACTACTTTGACAGAGAGTGACAGTGACACTGTGACAGACAAGTTTTTTGATTTGTGTCAAAAATGCCTTTTCTGCGTGTGACATGTCAGTGAGTTTTTGGGGTGGGGTGCTGGGCCTTGCTGGGTGCCTGCCTTTTTTTTCCATCTCAGAATATTTAAATTGGCGTGCGCGTGCGCTTCTCTCGTCTGCTTTCTCTCTCTCTCTCCTCTCTCTCTCTCGTCCTCTGGGTCTCTCTCTCTCTCTTCTCTTCTCCTTTTGTGCCTTTGGTTTTTCTTCTCTTTGGGCCTTTTTTTAGAACAATGGACTCTTTAAAATATGTTGATATATCATACTTTGTTCTATGAATTCATTACTGTATGCCTGCTATGCTTCTGGATGCCTCATGGAAACTGATCAATTTAGAAACATGTACTGAGCCTGGGCATGCTCAGAAAAGGCAGCTAGGGGATTAACATTCAGTCATTGGCTGTGATGTCAACTGTCAAATCCATAACTGACAGTTGTTAACTGGAAGAACCAGGAAGCAGAAACAGGGGCAACAGGATTTCAGGTTAGACTTATATATTTCAAAATTACAAACTATTACCGTTTAAGGTTTTGGGGGGTGATTTACCTGTATGTAAGTTTTCGTTTCAGGGCTGGACTTGCCCTTTAAAGACTAAAATTTAACCCCATACTGGCCCCACTCTGTAGTTTAAAAACATCCTTACCCAGACATGATGCATTATTTATTTATCCATGTACAAATGTGCCTCCCCAGACCAACAGACCTTAGCTTATACATTATTCGCCTATGGGGGACTGTATCAAAAGCCTTTGCAAAATCCAAGTATACTACATCTACTACTATGCCAGAATCTAAATTTTTACTTACATTCTCATAAAAGCCAAGCAAGTTAGTTTTACAAGATGGCTGGGGAGGGGCCATGGGGGCCCACGAGGAGGAAGAAACACGGAAGAGGGACTGTCACATGGTTTCAGTGCAGGAAGCAGGAAGTGCAGGGGATCTGGTGATGCTGCAACCATATAACACATATAAATGTAAATATCTTCAAAACTATGTAAAATAAATAATAAAAGTAAATTGCAAAAATCCTCAGGAAAGCAATTCCTGTCAATTTACCTAAAGTTATTTTTGGACCACAGTTACCCTTTAAGGGGATTTTAAGCCAGTTCACATCTAAATTTATACCCTTGGGAAATAAATGTAAAAAAAATAAATCCGTGCCCATGTGGCTGAATTCTGATGTAAAGAGAAAAATGGAAAGGAAGAAAAAGGCATTTAAAATCTTTAAGTCAGAGGGAACGGAAAGGGCCTTTAGGGATTATAAAAACTGTAACAAGGAGTGTAGGAAAGCAATCAAACTAGCTAAAATTAATAATGAAGTTAGGATAGCTGAACAAAGCATCACTAAGCCTAAACATTTTTTTAAGTATATTAATAGTAAGAAGATGAGGACTGAGAATTGTGGCACCATTAATTAATGGGGATAAGTTAGTTACGGAGGATGGCGATAAAGCAAATGTCTTGAATAATTTTTTCCCCTCTAAATACACTATAGAAGATCCAAGTACAGATATCATAGAGTATAGTAGCAATAATGGTATAAAAGATTCAAGTGCACTTTGGTTAACCGAGGATATGGTACAGAAAGAACTAAATAAGGTTAATATTAATAAATCTCCTGGACTGGATAAAATACATCCTCGGGTACTTAAGGAGCTAAGTTCAGTTTTAGCTAGGCCATTGTTTCTTTTCTTTTTTTTTTCTCAAAAATGTTTTTATTGATATCAGAGATGAGGGTTTACAGAATGAAGAAAATAAATGAGAGGCTAGAGCATACCATTGGTTAGGCACCATCTATAAAAGTAATACAGTAGAATTCTTGTATCCTCCATATTCCTGCGTGCGCCCGGGTGGTAGCTGTTTGTGGGATACATATACAATTTGCATATAAAATTAAACATTTAGCATAACATCTGCTTTCTGAAAATACCATTAAACCCTGTCTCTGAGCTTTCTTTTAGTATTTTATTATTAACTTAACAATTAAGTTGCGGGATTATAACATTAACATATTTAACTAATGCCTAGATGTTATTCTAGTAGTAGTAGCAATTATTATCGGTATCCAGTCGCCAGGGATTGGGTATAGGTATCTTCGGAGCAATGAGGGGTGAGGGGGGTGCTGACATGTATATATGGTTATGGTAGAGAGATTGGGGGGTTATGGTTTATGGTTTGTTCTGTATACCATACTGTCGTATGGAAGTGGTTGTGTATATGTTGTTTGATATGTGTTGGTAGTATATCAATAAAGCTCTCCCAGAGTTTGAAAAATTGTCTGACTTTGTTTTCCTTGTCTAGTGTTGCTTCCACCCAGTCCATTCGAAATAGGAATGATAGTTTGGTTTTGAATAGTTTTAGAGATGGTGGGGTGGGTTTTATCCATAGTTGAAGTATAGTTTTTCTAGTTGCGGCTGATATATTGAGAAGCAATTTTTTTGCTCCTGGTGTAATATGGGAGGTTTGTGTGTTTGCGTGTCAGAAGATAGCCCAGAGTGGTGTTAGGGGGACATAGTTTATTAAATGTCGTGTGGAGAATGTTGCCACTTAGTTCCAAAAGTCTTGGATAACTGAGCAGGACCACATGCAATGGAAGAGATCTGGTTTAGGATCTCTGCATTTTGGACACAAAGACTGAGGCAGACCCCTGATCTTCCCCAATCTATATAGTGAAATGTAGCCCCTGTGCAGTAGTTTCAGGGTCATTTTGTGGTATGAGACTGCTGGAAGATATTTTGTGTGTAGGCTTATGATTTCCTGTGTGATGTTTTCTGTTAGTGTGGGTATGTCTTGTTTCCATTGGTCTATTCTTTGGTGGGTGGTTTGGGCGTTTGTGTGATGTTGTAAGAATTTGTGGTAGTTAGAATTCAAGCTTTCTGGGGAATGGAGGAGTGTGTCTAGTGGGTTGTTCCAGTCTATTTCTTTTAGTTGAGAGATTTTGAGATATAGCTGCTGGCCTGTAGATAATGAAAAAAATTTGGTCCTATGATGGGGAATTTGAGTTTTGCCTGTGAGAAGGATAATGGGTGTTTGGTATTTGTGTCTATTAGTTCTTGGATTGTTTTTATTCCTTCAGCTTTCCATCTGTAAAATATTGTGTGTGCCCTCCCCCCTGGAAATCTGGATGATTAATAAATGGTAGCCATAGTGAGTGGGATTGTTTTAGGCCCATCATTGGGCGAGCCTTGTTCCAGGCTTTCCAGCCTGACATCAGAAAAGGGTTGTTCCTGGTCTCCTCTGGCAGGTCCATGAAACGGATGTGTAACATGGAGGGCAGAGACTGGAGGCCGCACAGTTGTTGGTCTAGGGTGGTGTGGGTGTAGTTGTTAGCTTGGGAGTTGTGGAGCCTCTGTAAAATGCGGCCTCTCTCATCATCCCGCCCCCCGGAAGTCCTCAGGCCATTGTTTCTTATTTCTGCTGATTCCCTCATGTCCGGTGGTGTGCCTCTGGATTGGAAAAAGGCTGATGTTATTCCAATATTCCAAAAAGGGTAGTCGTTCACAGCCGGGTAATTACAGGCCTGTAAGTTTAACTTCAGTGGTGGGGAAGATCCTGGAAAGTTTAATAAGGGAACATGTTCTAGAGTATGTTTCAAGGACTGACATTATAAGTAGTAACCAGCATGGATTTAGGAGGAATAGATCTTGTCAAACTAACTTGCTTGGCTTTTATGAGGAAGTAAGTAAAAATTTAGACTCTGGCATAGCAGTAGATGTAATTTACTTGGATTTTGCAAAGGCTTTTGATACAGTCCCCCATAGGCGACTAATGTATAAGCTAAGGTCTGTTGGTCGGGGGAGTCACATTTGTACATGGATAGAAAATTGGTTAATGAATAGGATGCAGAGAGTAGTTGTTAATGTGGCTTCATCATTATGGACTAAAGTGCTAAGTGGGGTGCCACAGGGTTCTGTGCTGGGGCCGCTTCTATTTAATCTATTTATTAATGATTTGGAAGTGGGCATTGTCAGCAAGGTTTCTGGGTTTGCTGAAGACACAAAACTTTGTCGACCATTAAAAACTTCAGAGGATGTGCAATCGTTGCAGGGGGATCTGGATAGATTGTCACATTGGGCTGCTAAGTGGCAGATGAAATGGTATTGTCTTGTATAAAGAGAGGTATGGATTCAAGGGAGGAAAATGTAATTCTCCCTCTTTACAAAGAATTGGTAAGGCCTCATTTGGAATATGCAGTGCAATTTTGGTATCCTGTGTACAAAAAGGACATATTTGAAATGGAAAGGGTTCAGAGAACAAGGAATGCTGCAAGTTACTGGTATTGATACATAAAGTAGAGTTAATCCAGGGAAATTTCCGATTGCCACGTGGAGTGAGGAAGGAATTTTTTCCCCCTTCATAAATTTGGCGGTTTTTTTTTGCCTTCCTCTAGATCAACAGTTAGGCAGGAAATGAGGATATTGCTAGATGGGTTGAACTGGATGAACGTATGTCTTTATTCAACCTCAAATACTATACTTTTAAAGCTATTCAATGAACTGTTATTACCACATCTGCTGGAAGACATTTCCACAGTTTTACCGTTCTCACTGTAAAGAAACCTTTCCTAACCTGAAGATGAAATTTCTTTTCTTCCAATCTTAAAGGATGTCCAAGTGTCCTCTGATATCACCTATTAGTAAACAATGCACCAGAGAGTTTATTGTATTGTCCATTAATATATGTTAACGCGCCCTAAAGGTGGCCATACACCAGCACGATATTAATTACCCGACCGACCGCTCACGTGACGTGTCCTGCGATCCTGCCGGAACCACCTCTCCCGATCTTATATACGACCGACATGCGATCGCAAAATCCCATTCATTTTGCGATCGCATGTCGGTCGTATATAAGCTGGGAGAGGTGGTTCCGGCAGGATCGCAGGAACGTCACGTGAGCGGTCGGTCGGGTAAGTAATATCGTGCTGGTGTATGGCCACCTTTACTTGTCTAATCTGCCTGCATAATCAAGCCCCTCCATTGACTTTATTAATTTAGTTGCCCTTCTATGAACTGCTTCCTTTTCCAAGTAATTTTCTAGGCCAACAGTCCTCAGTTTATACATGAGTCACCTATGTGGTACAGTATCAAAAGCTTTATCAAAATTCAAGTATACTACATCCACTGCTATAGAGTCTTGCATCTGGATCTGGTCAAGTAATTGAGATTACTAGCGGGTTACCCGGTTTGCAGGTCGGGTTCGGGTAAAGCTCATTGAGTTTAAATTAGTTTGGGTAAAGGCGTGTCAGGTTTGGGTAAAGACATCTGTTTGTAATAACTGAAACTAAGAATACATTGTTATTCATCAATGACAATGTGCAGTGTGCATAGCACCTTACACTATATCACACTATGTCAGATAAAGGGCAAATATATTTAGATGCAAAAGCTCCCAGCCTCTTACTGTGATTTTAGCTGAGTAAATGTTGAGTTATCAACAGCTCTAATGTCCTTAGAATCTTATACTGGATGTCATTGAGGATAGGAATACAGCGAGCTATGTTGAACTTTAACTCTTGTAGTGCCTGGGTAGGTTTTGCAGAGATCACTGGGTAAAAAAGCAGTTAATGCTGCATAGCCTCCAACATTTCGAAGACAAAAAAAGGTACACCTGGCCACACCCATTGTATCACCTAAACTCCTCCCACAAATCTCTGCCTCAAATCTTGCTATTATTATCGCAATTATTTCTAAATGTGAATAAATTGTTAAAAGTTGCTGGCAGACATGTATATTTAGAGAAGGGTTAACAATAGCAGTTACTGGCCCCCAATACATTTAGATACAGAAATAGATAGATGGATGGATAGATAGCTAATGGATAGATAAATAGATAGATGAAAGATAGATAATAGATAGATATTTACCCAGGTCCCACATCAGTTTCTGGCTTTTTGCAGGTCCGAGCAGAAAAGGAGACCCTGGTGATGTCAGAATACTTCCTTTTTCACCGGGGCCTTTCCTAAGTCTTCCCCCGTGCTGCCCCAAGTGGTCTAGTTGGGGTACTGCACTGTGATCTCCATTCAAATTGCAGTGCAGTACAAGCTATAGTAAGCTGTCTGTGTGTGACAGCTTACTATAGTATTTGTGAATGGAGCTCAGAGTTCCATTCACATATAGGATTTTTGCAACTGTGCAAACGCTTAGGAGAAAAATTGGGGCAGAAATCAATATTAGGTGATCAGTTCTGATGAGATTCACTCCTATGTTACTATGTTATCTGTCATCTTTGCCATTGCTAAGCAACTACATGTTTTTAGAAATGCATTGTTAAAAAGCTCCAATGCACAGAAACACACTTTTTAGTACAACCATTTTAAAAGTATGCTTGTTTTTCTCAGAGAAAATATTAACCATGCAACACTCATTTTTAAATTACATTTGTCTTTCTTATTTGATTGGTATATTTAAAAAAGCTTGACAATCAAAAATCTCATTATGTCTTTTCTATAGTCTTTATTTATAAAACATACCTGATTGTTAGGAGCAGTCTGTTTTTCACTTAAATTTGTAAAATCACCCAACTATATACAAACTCATTTCAGTGCATGTAAAATCAAAACAATATTTCCAGCATTTGTGTTTTCTCAATAATAGTTAGTAATTAAACGTTCAAAAATAATTAATTTTACCTCTAAGATCAAGCCAGTCAACCCTTTTTCTTCCAGCACATTGAGAGATATGTGCTGGATAAATTTCAAGCATCCGTTCCACAGGAGTTTTTATTTTGCTCTGTGCTTACCTGAGGGATTAGAGAAAAAACTAGACTATTGCCAGTAGAGAGATTGTTGCATTACAAGCATTGCACATCTGTGAAAAAATTGTTAATAAATTCCAAAATCTGTCCATTAAGCAATATCTCTATGCATAAATAGCTGCTGGGTTGATTCAGTTGCTCAGTAGAGATCTGCTCACATTTGACCTATCCCACAGTCAATCAAAAATCAGTGTTAGGAACATTTTTGGAAATTCTGCATCCTGCAAAGAATGACGTTGTATAACTTGAAAAAGTAGCTCACTACTGAGGACTAGAGATGTCCGAAAGATCGGAAGTTACATTCCATTTTCGGATTTACGGAAATCGGTGAAAACCCGAAGATCTGAAAATGGAACTTACTTTCAAATGTTCGCAATGTATTTTCGAGGGTAACCCACAAAAATAACCTTGAATGTTCGATAACCCATGAAAATATGTCCGGAAACTACTTTCGAGGGTTATCGAACGTTATAGGTTACTTTCGGGGGTAAACAAAAATAACCACATTATTTCGGGGGTAAACATTCAGTAACCCTTGAAAATATGTTACGAAATCCGAACGATCCATTAGGTTTTGGAAGGTACCTTCGGATTTCGGAACTGAGGGGTTCTGGGCTCGGATTCCATCTCTACTGACCACAGCAAAGGTACGAAATCACTGGATTTTTCAAAAATTAAGACAATATGTAGAATATACCTTGGTGTGTTTAATATAGATACATTGTTTAAATAACAATGCTTTTTTTCTACTGAACTTCTCCTTACTTGCCTTTTTTTAGTAAGATCTAGCCTTTTAATTTATAAAAACAGAATTTTTAGCCTATAGTTCTCCATTACAACCATAAAAACGACACAAAAGTAATATATAACATATTACATGTTGTTTAGTATTTCCATTTTGTATGAACAGTTAAATGTTAAGCGGCAGTGTGGCTGAAAATTCTTTTCAGGTTTTGACAGCTATGGCACACCAAATTATATTGACCTTTGCCAGAATTTACTGTTTTTTCGGTTTCTTTAATTACAACCTACTATTGAGCGTGCAGTTTTTTTGTCACTCAACTATGGATTCATATACAGAACTAGGTTTTCCTTACACTCTTCTTCTATATTACTAATCGTATATAGTAAACTCTTGTAATAAGAAAAAAACCTAATTTTATCACCCATATTTATTTACGTAATAATGTTTGGGTCTTTAAAAAACAGGATTTCTGTGGCACATGCAGTGTTTGCATGTTTTATAGACAGATTTATTTAGCAATCAATTGTAATCTAAGTGTAATCATATGGCTTTCCTGTGGTCATATTTCAGACTCCCTTTTGTAAGACCACTGATCTAAAGTTGTTGCAGCTTGATGCTTGTCATTCATATGTCCGCTTTCTTGGTTCAACTCATCTGTAACTCTATTTTCATGTTCTTCCTCATCACGACTCATAAAAGCTAGCTCATTCTCATAGCAAAAGGAGCTAATATTGGTAATAACAATTTTATTCTCCACCAAATCCTTGGCACTGCAGTGAGGTGTTGCTGAAACTTCATACGTTTTGTGAAAGTGAGAGTAGTCCACTTTATATTGGTGCCTTTCCTCAAACAGAACAGGCTCAAATCGGTGACCCCAAAGTATCTCGCTGGCTAAATATGAGCTCCGAGCTTGTGTTGTCATTGCTGTAGCTTCCACCATGCCCTCCAGTATGACAACTATCTCAAAGTTAGATGTTTCTAGGTCTTCTTTGCTAATCGCAAACAGAGGACTTTCCTCATCAATTTCATGAAGAATTGTTATGGGAGACACTAAGAAAATTCGATCTAATCCTTTATCAAATCCAACATTTATATCTATTTGGTCTAAAGGGATATATTCACCTTCCTCTGTAATTCTAGACTTCATCAGCTGCGCCCTCACATGAGCTTCCACTATGTGGCTTTTTCTGAGGTTTCCAACTCTCCACATCAAGTTGAGCTTTCCATCTCTCATGGCAATTACTGCATTGTGGCTAAAGAGTAAAGTTTGTGCCCTTTTTTTAGGTCTAGCCATTTTTGCCATTATAGCACCTATCATAAAGGAGTCAATAATACAACCCACTATAGATTGAAATACAACCAAGAAGACTGCTATGGGGCATTCTTCTGTAACACATCGGAATCCATATCCAATAGTAGTTTGAGTCTCAATGGAAAAAAGAAATGCTGCCATAAATCCATTGACTTGCACAACACATGGTTTGAAATCATTTTCACCCGAGGGGTTTTCTAAGTCTCCATGAATAAAAGCAATTAGCCAAAAAATCAAACCAAAGAGTAGCCACGATACTAAGAATGCCAGTGAAAATACCAGTAGCAAATACCTCCAGCGGATGTCTACACATGTAGTAAACATGTCTGCAATGTACCTTTGGGGTCTGTCATGCATATTGGCAAATTGAACATTACATTGTCCATTTTTCTTCACAAACCGGTTTCTGCATTTTCTTCTTGTATACACTTTTCCATTTCCAATGCCATTCATACCAGGCATCATTGCCAACTTAAACCCCTCCTCATCTGAGGACACAATGCTATAGGGATTTATCCTACTTGCACCCATTCTTAAATGGATTATAACTTCCACGTGTCGTGTTCTTAAATATTTCCTCTAGGAAAGCAAAAAAGATAATCTGTAACAGAGATAAAAAAAAGATTTGATGATGAAGCATGATTTTATGTTCTCATAAATTAATATGCATCAAAATGATACATGGAACAACAAATATTTTTATTTGGTGTGAATGCATAGTCCAGTTCAGTAATTTAAATACAAGCCACATAATAATCACTAATAATATTTATAATGTACACATACCCACATAAATAGCCCCATAACACCCTGACAAAAGTCCAACTGTCTCTGCCAGTATGTAAATATCTTTGGTAATGGTGTCTTATAATGCCTCATACATTGCAGATGGTGCACAAGTACAATAATAATAGTGTAGTATAATATTTGAATAAAGACATATGCGCATATAGTCCATCCTAGTTAGCAATACCCAGATTGTTGACACAAAGGGAAGTAAAAAAAAACAACCAACAATAAGAAAGGGAGGGGGGGGGGATTCTTCTGATCAATTAGAAATATCCCTGGATCGACTCAAATACTCCAATATAGTATCATGAAACATTCTTATTTTTAGAAACTCATCCAGCCTTTTAAAAAAACAAACAATAAACAACTATCAAAAACCTGCCATCACCATGTCCAATGGATGACAATTCATAAGTTTTTCTGTTTCCATAGTGAAACCCCCTTCCGAACTTGAAAAGTAAACTTCTTTTTCTTCCAGTCTTAAATTGTAAGCTGATTGTAAATGGTCAGCATTCATATAAGCCCTTAGGTGTCAAATTTTTTTAATTAATTTAACTTCTTGGCAAATCAACACTTTACAAAAGTCTTTGCCTTGTATAGGTTTTTGTACAGTTTCTAGAACACATTATTTTAGCTGAGAAATCTGATGTTTTCATGCTTATTTGTTAGAATAATTAATTTTTGATCCAAAATTTGGGTCAGTCTGCTAGACTCTTCCATAGCTTGTCTGTGCTAATTAGAATTCTGTGTAATACTTTAGGTTGTATACTAATGTACAAGACAGAATAATGTTAAACACAAAATTATCATTTTAGCTAATATTCTTTACCAGTTGGAAGAAAAGCTGACTTCTCATGGTTCCCTGCACACTTTCAGAAATGTATTTCAAGGGTAATTGAAGGTCTGTACATGCATATCTCCTAAGGCAAAACAAGCATGCCCTAGTTAGACTGGGGAGATACTGTAGGAAGCTCATTCTTTATTTTAAATATCTGTTAACAGATTAATGATTTTGTTGGTGTCACCTCTACTCTCCTGGGAATATTTTTAATACAAATTTTTTTTACCAAGTAATATGTTACCTGTCAGATGAACACATGGAACCACAAACCTTATTTATGCTATGTGGCATGAAAAAATTAATTATAAACTAAATATACAGATGCTTGTTCCTATTGAAAAAACAGAAAAGATGTAAAATATATAGAAGTAGGTAAACCATTATGTTCTGAATCTTTGTTAAATAAATATGTTACTTTGTTTAATATGTTACTATGATGCTTTATTATTTCTAATTCTACAACAAACACATACAATAGATGTAACAATATCTTACACTGATGTTGTATATTATATGTGTGTCATAAAAGAATGCATACAAATATTCCTTTATTAATATGGAAACAGTAACATATTAATGAAGGTTGAATAAAGACACACGGCCATCGAGTCCAACCTTTACACCCTCCTCATTAAAGGGTATGTCCACCCCCACAAACACTTTTAAACCTAGCCTAATTGGCCCCCAAAATCTTGACCTTGCGAGGTTCTTACTGCTCAAATGTGCTGCTAAATCTACTTACCAGCCCTCGTTCCCTCTGCTGTCTTATTATTGGCTGAGATGTAATGTGATCCAGAGGAATGCAAGAAAAAAAACCTGAAAAGGGAAAAAAAAAATCCTTCCTGACTCCCTGGATCAACCAAAACTACAGTATATGTATTTATACCAGTAATTAACAATATTTTTTAGTTTTAGAAACTTATCTGGGCCACTTTTAAAGCTATTCCATGAACTTGTTATTACAACGTCTGCTGGAAGAAAGCTTTATTGTTTAGTCACATATTAAATACATTTGTCCCTGCAACACATTCACAATGTGTTACATCCTACATACATACAGAGTCTATAAAAGCCCTAGAACTTTATAACATGCATTTAAAGGCTATGTCCACCCCTAAATTGGAATTTTAATAGTCTGCTCCCCCATGTCCCCCAGCCCCAACCGCATATTTTTTTTGTTCAGAAAGCCCCCCAAACTCTTACTTACCTCCCCTCGATCCTCCGCCGCACTGCCGGCCCTCTGCTTGCGAGAATGCAAGCAGAGGGGCGGGACCGGCAGTCGCGTCTGTGATTGGCTGAGCGGCAGCCAATCACGGACGCGGCTGCCGGTCATTCAGTGCAGCGGAGGAAAGCGGAGAGGTAAGTAAAAGTTTGGGGAGCTTTTTTAAAAAAAAAAACATGCGGTTGGGGCTGGGGGACATGGGGGAGCAGAATATTAAGGGGGTTTAATGCTAGGGGGAGGGATAGTAGAACGGGAGGGAGAGGGAGGGAGAGGGAGGGGGAGGGAGGGGGGAGAAGGGCTGCAGCACGCATGGCAGGAATCTCCGGGGTGCCAGGTAGCAGGCAGTGTCCTATATGGACCTGCTAGCCTCCTGGTGGTCAGTTTTTGGAACTTTAGGGGGGGACTACAGGAGAACCAGATGGAGTTGGGATGTGAGGTAAGGATTAAACTACACTACATGGTGGGGCCAGTAGTTGGGGGGATTATAGTTTTGGGGGTGGACATGCCCTTTAAATGTTTCTTAAAGCATCCAGCTTGAGGAACCAAACCATTAGTCTGTCATGTAAATATTTGTTTGGAATCTCTTATAGTAATTGTCTGGTTAGGATGTTTGGGACCCGACAGGCACGGTGAACACTTCACCCCCACCAAAAACAGGGACACACACCCCATTACCGACACAGGTTTTAATTGCAATTTTTTTGAAGTCTAGTGCCAATTCAAATTCCGCTGCAAGGCAACAGTGGTAACCACTGAGCCACCGTACTTAATAATTTATATTATAGTATATAACATCTAACTTTTGCACAACTGTTGAAATAACTGTCTTTCTAATAATTGGATTAGATAAACCCTGTATGTGCAGTTTCTTTTGGGCATTATAAAACAAAAAAATGGCTAGAGATGCCTAAGTATCCTTAATAAGCACACGTGAAATTCCCCTGTACACAACCCACTTTAACTCATGGGAAATAATTAATAATGGTTGGTGTCGTTAAAACTTCACAATTATTAGTTTCCACCATAAGAATCAATATATCACAACAGTGCATCTATTAAAACAAACACCACACAAATAACTTCAAAAAGGTGTCTGCATCAACAGGTGCAGTATGTGATCCAGACAATCAGGGAGATTCAATAGAAGTTCTTATTGTTTAAAATGGTGTTAATTTAGCCCAATCCAATCAGATCTTATTTAACATTTGAAAGCTAACATCTGATTGGTTGGGGCAAAATGAGCACCATTTTAAACGAATAGAACTTTTATTAAATAACCCTGAATGTTTCTTAATAATTGACAATTTTATCTATTAGGTTATACAGCAAGCTGGTCATCTAAATATTGGATACTTATTTACACTATGGACTATGGTATGGACATGATTACTGACTGACATTTTGAGCAGCTGTATCCTATAAGTTTCATTCACGCTGAAGTTCTGCTCTTTTGTACCGTAAATGGGCATTTGCACCTGTTAATGCGGACTTGATGATGTTATTTATGTGGTGTTTGTTTTAATAGATGTGAGATTTAATATTGTGAGATATTGATTCTTATGGTTGAAACTAATAAATGTGAAGTTTTAATAACGCCAATCGTTATTAATTATTTCCTATGAGTTATAGTGGGTTGTGTACATGGGAATTCCAAATGTGCTCATTAAGGATACTTAGGCATCTCTAGCCATTTTGTTGTTTTATTAGTACTGTTTTCCTGAACCACCACCGGGTAAGTCTGGTAGAAGGGAACCCCACAACCATTGTGGTAAATATACAATGGAATATATGCCCAAGTCCACTCCTTTTGGGTGTATTTATTCTTTTGGACCTTAATCTAGTTAATACTTCTCAAATGTATTCCTATCATAACTTGCTGACGAGGAAAAATATTTAACTGTTACACAAAGCACATGTGTCAGACAATTTGGTCAACATTGTTTGTAACTTATGTCTATGCATAGCCCTACCTCTCTTATTAATGTGGAAAATTATCTTGCAACCTCTGTTTAACATGCCTATGGCAATAGACAACAGGGTCTAACCAACTATTTAACTATGAACCCAGAACCTTAAAACATAATCAACATAAATAGTTTATTATTAATATGTTTTTAATTAGAGAACAGATATATAAATTAGGGCAGGGATTCTCAAATGGTGTGCCTCTAGATATTTAAAAAATAAAACTCACAGCATTACCTGGGCTCCCTCTTAAAGGATAAGTACACTCCAAAAACAAATTAAGTTTAAATGGAAGCTGAATCCCTAACTAACCTTTTCCATTTTTTCCCCCCTAGGTGCCTTTGGAGCCTACCTGTGCCGCCAAGTGCATCTTGGTTCATGTATGCAGTCAGGTAAGCTCCGCCCCCCGAGACTTGTTGGACCTCGTTTCTGGCTTGTGTCTATAAAGCCTGTAGCAGTTCCCTTCGTGCTCACGTGCGCCACGCGCCATGCACGCAAGTGACGTCATGACGCGCACAACTCCGCACTACTCCGACCAACTGTCAAAACTTTGTCACCATTCCAGCTACAGTAAAACTACTCACAGAAGAATAGTTTTTGAGAGCAAAGAACTTGATTGACAGCTGAAATATAAAAAGTTTTACACTGGATATCTAAAGAAATAAGGGACAGATCAACAAAAAAATGATACAGTGGTGGTTGGGAAGAATTATAGTTTACAGTTATGGTCAATTTAAAATAATCTATTTTTCAGTATAGATGCCCTTTAAGCAGAAGGATATCCAGGAATTCTTGGAGGGGCAGAGCTAAAGAGTCTACAATGCAGATTAAAATTATGCAAAGTCATTTTTTCAGTATACATATACTTTAAGATCTGCAATGGAATGTCTCTCTTTAAGAAAATGAGATGCCACAGAAGTATCTTCTGACTTTTTTTGATGATAATACCACTTGCATTGGATCTCTGTAAGGCTAGTTTGATATTGCTCCTGTGGCGTTGAAACCATTTTTAAAAAAAGGCCAATGGTCTTCCCTATATATCATAGAGCAGAGACTTTTAAGAAGATAAATACAAAAATCAGTATTACAGTTAAAACGTAAGTAATCTGCAGTAAGCAGATTAATCTTTCTTTATTCCAGTTAAAGGTGCGCGCTGGGCCTCTATATTCTAGTATTGCACCTATTGTAATCAAAAACAGGTTGTGAAAGGGTTAATAAGTGTTTTGTTTTTCCCCTCTCTTCCTGGCTCTTGCACTAATTGGTGTGGGGGCTGGGGCCTATTAGTTAAATAGGATTCACATTGGTTGGACCTGTTGTTTGGACCTAACAAAAGGAAGTTTCCTGTGAGTGAAACGAACTAGTGGAACGTGTACAAAGTCCCTTGTTGTAAAGGACCTTGATCTCAAGGACATAGAAAAAGAAGGGCATTGAAACAAAAAGGGCAATTAAACAAGGTTTGTGCGTCACTGTGCTGGTGGTTTGTATTAGAAGGGACAGTTTTGTCTGTACCATGCAATGAGCATCCTGCCACATGTATAGGAACCAGGAGCAGACGTTAAAGGGAACCTATGTCTATGTCAGGTGTGAGTGGGTTGCCCGTTTGTAAGCTGAGGTGAAGAGTCTAAGGGGGCAGCTTGCAGCATTGCAGGGATTGGCAAATCTGGGGGGTCAGCAGGCACTGGCTGAGGCCAGTATAGAGGTGGGTGGAAGTGGGACAGGGAAGGTTGAGGGGTTGGTCGTTTTGTTAGGGTTACTAGAAGTGGGGGACGGAAGGGTAGGGTGGCTTCTTCCCAGATTGCCCATCCCAACAGATTTGCCACTTTAGGTAATGAAGTGGAGGAGGACACCTCGGAATTAGCATGTATGGATGGGGCTAGTTCCTTGAGCACCCAGGGGACTGTCATCTCTGATACAATGGAGGAGGAATGAAGGATCAGGAATGCAAGGCAGGTGGTAGTCTCACTGGGATAGAAAACCCAGGAGGAAAGCAGGGTGTAGATAGGCCAGTGGCAGGCAGAAAGGGGGGTGGGGCTAGCATAGGGGATAGGGAGGCATGTGTATTAAAGTGTACAAATAAATTACAGGATCATAATCTAAAATGTATGTTTGCAAATGAGAGAAGCCTTGCTGACAAAATGGGTGAATTGGAAATTATGCCGTTGAATGAAAAGTATGATGTAATAGGTATAGCAGAAAAGTGGTTGAACAGTTCTGACAACTGGGCTGTAAATTTAGAAGGATACGCCTTGTTTAGGCAGGACAGAAAAAAAGGAAAGGGGGAGGAGTATGTTTTGTGTTAAAAAAGAATTGAAGCCAAATTTAAAAGAAGAGATAACTGGCGATATGGATGTAATAGTGGAGGCAATATGGGTGGAATTAGGCAACAGGAAAGGGGGTGATGTCATTGTTGGTGTCTGCTATAAGCTGCCAAATGCTAGCAGAGAGGAGGTGAGTCAACTTCATATGCAGTTGGCAAGGGCTGCAAGTTTGGGGAGCGTGCTCATTATGGAGGACTTAAATTACCCTGACATTGATTGGTGTAAAAGGCGTTGGGTTCCTGAATTTGCTGCATGATAATTATTTTCTCATAGGTGGTTGAGGTTCCTACTAGAAAAGGAGCTCTGTTGGATCTGGTAATATCTAACACTGTGGAGTGCATTATAGATATAAAGGTAACTGGAGGCTTAGGGAAGAGTGACCATGAAATAGTGGCGTCTGGACTTTGTTATCGAAAGGAAAAGTGGGCAGGGTTAACAAAGACTTTTAATTTCGGGAAGACAAATTTTCCCAGGTTAAAAGAGAAGCTCTTCAGAATGTCAAATGGGATAATGTATTATCAGGTAAAGGTATGAACAGAAGTGTACTGTGTTCAAGGGGATTTTAAGCCAGTTCCATCTCAATTTATACCCTTGGAAATAAATGTAAAAAAACAAATCTGCGCCATGTGGCTGAATTCTAATGTAAAGAGGCAAATGGAAAGGAAGAAAAAAGCATTTAAAACCTTTAAGGCAGAGGGAACGGAAAGGGCCTTTAGGGATTATAAAAACTGTGTAAGAAAGAAAGCAATCAAACTAGCTAAAATTAATAATGAAGTTAGGATATCTGAACAAAGCATCACTAAGCCTAAACATTTTTTTAAGTATATTAATAGTAAGAAGATGAGTACTGAGAATGGGGCACCATTAATTAATGGGGATTAGTTAGTTACGGAGGATGGTGATAAAGCATTCCTGAAAAATGAATATTATAAAATGAATACTTTTTCCCCTCTGTATACACTATAGAAGATCCAAGTACAGATATCATAGAGTATAGAAGCAATAATGGTATAAAAGATTTAAGTGCACTTTGGTTAACCGAGGATATGGTACAGAAAGAACTAAATAAGGTTAATACTAATAAATCTCCTGGACCGGATAAAATACATCCTCGGGTACTTAGGGAGCTAAGTTCAGTTTCCTCTAGGCCATTGTTTCTTATTTTTGCAGATTCCCATGTCCGGTGGTGTGCCTCTGGATTGGAAAAAGGCTGATGTTATTCCAATATTCAAAAAGGATAGTCGTTCACAGACGGTAATTCAGGCCTGTAAGTTTAACTTCAGTGGTGGGGAAGATCCTGGAAAGTTTAATAAGGGAATATGTTCTAGAGTATGTTTCAAGGACTGACATTATAAGTAATAACCAGCATGGATTTAGGAGGAATAGATCTTGTCATACTAACTTGCTTGGCTTTTATGAGGAAGTAAGTAGAAATTTAGACTCTGGCATAGCAGTAGATGTAATTTACTTGGATTTTGCAAAGGCTTTTGATACAGTTCCCTACAGGCGACTAATGTATAAGCTAAGGTCTGTTGGTCTGGGGAGTCACATTTGTAGATGGATAGAAAATTGGTTAATGAATAGGATGCAGAGAGTAGTTGTAAATGGTGATTCATCATTGTGGACTAAAGTGTTAAGAGGGGTTTCCATAGGGTTCTGTGTTGAGGCCGCTTCTATTTAATCTATTTATTAATGATTTGGAAGTGGGTATTGTCAGCAAGGTTTCTGTGTTTGCTGATAATACAAATCTTTGTCAACCATTAAAAACTTGAGAGGATGTGCAATTGTTGCAGGGGGATCTAGATAAATTGTCACATTGGGCTGCTAAGTGGCAGATGAGATTCTATGTTGATAAATGTAAGGGGTTTTTTTTGGACTTACAAATCCTTGTGCTACTTATACTATAAATGGCTCTGTGTTAAGTGAATCCCTGTTGGAAAGGGATCTTGGAGTTTTGGTGGATAACAAACTTAAAGGTAGCAAGCAGTGCCAGGGGGCAACAGCCACAGCTAGCATGGTATTGTCTTGTATAAAGAGAGGTATGGATTCAAGGAAGAAAAATGTTATTCTCCCTCTTTACAAAGAATTGGTAAGGCCTCATTTGGAATATGCAGTGCAATTTTGGAATCCTGTGTTCAAAAAGGACATCTTTGAAATGGAAGTGTTCAGAGAAGGGCAACTAAATTAATAAGGGGATTGGGGGAGCTTGAATAGGAAGAGAGACTGGAAACGTTACAATTATGTACGCTGGAGAAAAGGCGCTTGCCTGGGGATATTACTGTGTATAAATACATTAACGGGCCATACAATAAACTATCTGGGGCATTGTTCACCAATAGAACATGAGGACACGCGGACATCCCTTAAGACTTGAAGAAAAAAGGTTTAGATTGATTGGACTGGATGGAGGTATGTCTTTATTCAACCTCAAATACTATTACTATAAATGTACGGTGATGCATTTTGGACTTAAAAATCCTTGTGCTACTTATACTATAAATGGCTCTGTGTTAAGTGAATCCCTGTTGGAAAGGGATCTTGGAGTTTTGGAAATTAGGATATTGCTTGATGGGTTGGACTGGATGGACATATGTCTTTATTCAACCTCAAATACTACTGTCTACTATACTATACTATAAATTAAAGTCTTTTGGGCTGAGATGGCACATTTGTACATGGATATAGAAAATTGGTTTATGGATAGGATACATTGAGTAGTTGTTAATGGGGCTTTGTCAATATGGACTAAAGTTCCAAGTGGGGTGCCGCAGATTTCTCTGTTGGGTTCACTTCTTTTTATTAATGATTTGTAAGTGGGTATTGTCAGCAAGGGCTCTGTGTTTGTGGATGACACAAACAACTTTGTCGACCGTTATAAACTACAGATGATGTGAAATTGTTGCAGGCAGATCTAGATAGACTGCCACATTGAGCTGCTAAGTGATAGATGAAATGAAATGTTAATAAATGTAAGACATTGGACGTAGTGATGGCAGCTTCATTGGATAGTTTTTTTTAAAAATGCACAATTTTTTGAAAAACAAAGAATGTTGCATATAACTAGATCAACAGTTAAGCAGGAAATGTGGGTATTGCTGAGCAGGTTGATCTTGATGGATATAGGTCTTTATTCAACCACAAATACTACTATACACTGTGTGGAATCCAGTATATAAAGGGCTAATCGGTTTGTAAAGTGTTAACTAAACCTTGTTATTTATACACAACTGTATATAAATATATATTATTATAAATATATAATGTATTATACATTTTTATAAATGTATTATAAATATATATATGGGCCCCAGCCCCAACACCAATCAGTGCAAGAGTTAGGAAGAGAGGGGGAAAAAAATTAACCCTTCCACAACCTGCTTGCAATCATATAAAGTGAGAGAGGGTTAACAAAGACTTCATTTCAGAAAAGCAAATTTTCCCAGGTTAAAATTAGGTATTTAGCATCAAAACTGGGATGATATATTATCAGGTAAATGTATTGAACAGAAGTGGACTATTTTAAGCCATTTCATATCTAAATTTATACCCTTGGGAAATAAAAAAGTCTGCTCCCATGTGGCTTAATTCTGATGTAAAGAGGGAAATGGAAAGGAAGAAAAATGCATTTAAAACCTTTAAGTCAATGGAAAAGGAAAGGGCCTTTATTGTATGAAAGCAATTAAGCTAGCTAAAATAATATGATTTAGGATACCTGAACAAAGCATCATTAGTGTGCTACCATTAATTAATGGAGAAAAGCCTATCCATATAGAGGATGAGAATAAAGCCAATGAACAATTTCCCCCCCTCTGTATACACTATAGAAGATCTCAATTAAGGATAGCATAGAATATAGCAGCAATAACGGTGCAAAAAATATAATAAATCCCCGGGGATAAAATACATCCTCGGGTCCTTAGGGAGCTAAGTTCCATTTTATATAGGCCATTGTTTCTTATTTTTGCAGATACCCTCATGTCCGAAAGTGTGCCTCTGGATTGGAGTCAACTCAATGTAATAAATACGGCCGGGGTACTCACAAGTACCTGAAACAGGTAATGTAGTCTTTGGAGCTGGCGAGGCAAGAATAGACTCAGGAACAGGCAAGGTAAGTACTGTCTCTGAAACTGGCAAGGTAAGTATTCCTCTGGAATTGGCTAAGTAAGTATTCCTCTGGAACTGGCAAGGTAAGTATTTCTCTGGAACTGGCAAGGTAAGTATTCCTCTGGAACTCGCAAGGTAAGTATTCATCTGGAACTGGCAAGGTAGTTGCTGGAACCAGGAAAGGTATGTTCCAAAGAAGCCTGGGGTAGCAAACGCTACGATTGTGCATTTAAACCAGCATTTAAACCCTCGCGCCACTCGGCGTGCCGGCATCGTGACGTCATGATGTCTCCGACGCCATGCACCCAGAAGCGCAGATCGGCATGGGACCAGAGCAGCAGGTAAGTTACTGGCAGTACCCCCCAGACACAACAGACCAGAAACTCTTGTGAAAAGCCTTGACCAGACGAGGAGCATGCAGGTCCGAGTGTTGAATCCAGGCTCTTTCTTCTGGGCCAAAACCTTTCCAGTGGAGCAGATACTGAAGAGATCTTCTAAAGGATCTAGAGTCCAATACCTTCTCAATCTCAAATTCTTGTTGACATCAACAGAAATTGGGGCAGGAGACAGATGAGGCATGGAATATTGGTTAGTGCATACTGGTTTGATGAGAGAAATATGAAACACATTAGGAATCCGCATGTTGGAAGAAGTGGAGACAAACCCCGACCCACCAATTCCAGAATAGGGAAGGGCCCAATGAATTCGGGTCCTAATTTGGAGGAGGGAACACATAGATTAAAGGGGAACTGTGGTCCAAAAATGATAGGAATTTCTCTCCTGAGAATTTTTGCAATTTATTTTCATTGTTTATTTTACAAAGTTTTAAAGATATTTACATTTTTGTGTGTGAAATGGCAGCAGCATCACCAGGTCCCCTGCATTTCCTGTCTGAAACCTGTCAGTCAATCTGCCCTGTGTCTCCTCCCTTTGCTAGCCCCTCTGGTCCTCCCACTATGGACCTCATGGTCCCTCCAGTTGAAGGCCCCCCTTGACCCATTCCCTTACAGCTCCATGTGGCCCCGCCCACTCACGGGTGTCATGGCCCCACCCACTCGCGGGTTGTCGTGGCCCCATCCACTTGCGGGTGTCGTGGCCCCGCCCACTTGTGGGTGCCTAAGCCCCACCCGCTCACAGTTGCTGTGGGCCACTTTGACACCCCCCCTACCCCCCAAAAACTCTGTGGAAACAGCCTTTTCAGGCAGAGTGAGAACTCTGCTGAAAAGGTGTTTTCCCTAGTGAGAGAGAAGGGCTGTAGATTTCCTTACCTACTCTGCAGTGCAGGTCCGTCACCCACAGCAGAGGAGGAGGAGGGACTCTTCGTGCCCCACACACTGAGGAAGGTGTAGGCTGTGCTCGCCGGCAGCACTGTGCAGGAGAAGCCTTAGTAATGTCACATGTCAGCCTCCCACCCATTAACTTTCTGGTCATTCATTTCTTTATATCTTGGGCTGTGGATTGATGGCTCGTTTTTCAACTTGTTTGGAGACCACAGTTCCCCTTTAATATGAGCAGAGGATAGCCATACTTTATCTCCCAAAGAGTAAGATGGGGGTTCTCTACGTCTCTGTCAGCTGCAGTTTTTTGAACAAGAGAAGATTTTCGAAGGCAGACTTCGTAGACTGCCAGATTGCTGACATCTGGCAGCAGAGTTGTTGGCAGCGGGTACTTGTGTGAAAAGAAAATCTTGGGAAAAACATTTTGGATTAGTTCCAAAGACACATAAAAACGGGGGATTTTCCAGAAGAGACATGAAGTGCATTGTTATGGGCAGAAGATCTGACCAATCATCCTGAGTATAGGAAATGTAACAACAAATGTATTGTTCAAGAGACTGATTAGTGCGTTCAGTAGCCCCATGGACTGCGGGTGGTCATCTGCTGAAGAAATTGTAACTAATGCCCATGGATTTACGTAGAGCTCTCAACATTTAGAAACAAATGAGTACCTCTGTCAGACACTATTCAGAAGGAAGTCCATGAAGGCGGAAAATTGTGAAATAAATAGTTGTGGCTAACTCCACGAAGATGGTAGCTTGGGATGGAACAAAATGGGCCATTTTGCTGAGGCAGTCTACCGTGACCCAAAAAACACTATTCTTCTTGGAAGGAGGAAGTTAACAATAAAGTCCATAGATAAATGGGTCCAAGGTCAGGACGGAATGGGTAGGGGGTGCAGAAGACCCCAAGGTAGAGTTAGAAGACTTAGACTGAGCACAGCTGGTACAGGCTGGGATAAAGTCTTTTACATCTCTCCTCATCCTAGGCCACCATAGGGACGGGCAAGAAGGTCAAATGTTTATTAATACCAGGACGTCCAGCTTGCTTAGAACAATGAATATGTTGAAGGACGGTTTTCCGAAGTGGAACAGGAACGAACATTTTACCTGAAGGTGTGTCAGGAGGAGCAGAGTTTTTGGCAGCTTGAATTTGGAACACAGCTGAGGCGTAATAGAGGCTAGGATTTTAGTAGTCGGGATAATGGGGTCCTTATCTCGGTACAAGAGTCTGAAACAAATGATCTGGAGAGGGCGTCTGCTTTCTTGTTTTGGAGCCAGATTGGTAGGTGATGATAAAGTTAAACTGGGAAAAGAATAAGGACCATCGTGTTGGTGGGGATTTAACCTTTAAGATTCTGAATATATTTGAGGTTCCCTATTACCGACATCATAGTTCCTGATCGAACAGTTCAGGCAAGGTCGCTGGAACCAGGAAAGGTAAGTTCCAAAGGAGCTTGGGGTAGCAAACGCTACAACGCTGTGCAGTGGGAACGGAGCAGCAGGTAAGTTCCTGACAACTAATAGGGTTAATATTATAAATCCCTGGACTGGAAAAATACAATCCTTGGGTCTTAGGGAGCTAGTTCCATTTTATATAGGTCCGTTGTAAAACAAATGTGGGCCTAGGCACTCTTCAGGCAATGTGCCAGTAGAAATACCAGGTGCCTTCCCTCAGTCCTCTACCTTCAGGACTCCAAGCATAGCACAAGCATAAAAGTTTGATGGAAGCGCACTCTGTTTATCAGAAAATATTCTGTTTTATTGCATCACACAAAAATACACAACGTTTCGGAGAACGCTATGTCTCCTTCATCAGGTGTAACACACACTCTAACCCATACCACCATTTATAGACCCAGTGATCCACAATTACTCCCCCTCCCACCTTTTAGGGAGTGGCCAAACATGATATATATTTTCAAGCAAGGTGTCTTTACCGAACATAATATATATTTTCAGCCGGTGTCTTAACCAAACGTGAAAATGTCATAAGTGTCCTTATGAAAAAATTCAAAATATTCAAAATAAAACTCACCTTTTATTTTGAATATTTTGAATTTTTCATAAGGACACTTATGGACATTTTCACGTTTGGTTAAGACACCGGCTTGAAAATATATATTATGTTCGGTTAAAGACACTGCTTGAAAATATATATCATGTTGGCCACTCCCCTAAAAGGTGGGAGGGGGGAGTAATTGTGGATCACTGGGTCTATAAATGGTGGTATGGGTTAGAGTGGTGTTAAACCTGATGAAGGGACATAGCGTTCTCCGAAACGTTGTGTATTTTGTGGTGGATGCAATAAAACAGAATATTTTCTGATAAACAGAGTGCGCTTCCATCAAACTTTTTATCCATTTTATATAGGCCATTTTTTCTTATTTTTGAGATTACCTCATGTCTGGAAATGTGCCTCTGGATTGGAAAAAAAGTTCAAAATTTTCCAATTTAAAAAAGGGTAGTCGTTCACAACCAGGTAATTTCAGGCCGTAAGATTAACATCACGGTGGGGAAGATAATGGAAAGTTTGATGCAGGAACATATTCTAGAGTACCGTTTATACTCGAGTATAAACCGATCCAAGTTGAGGGTACTTATATTTACCTGAAAAAAGTAAAATTGTCGAGTCTAAGCCGAGGGTTGACTTTTTCCCATAGAAAGCCTCATACACAGCCCATAGAAAGTCCAATACAGAACTACCTAGCAAGTCGCATACCAGATGTGTAGCAAACAAAATATATATTGCTAAAGACTCACAGTTACAACAAGAGCCTCCAACCCTTGAAAAGCGCAGAGCGGGGAGAATAAACAAATACCTGCCCCACAGAGAAAATAAAGCCAAAAGCAATCTGTAAATAAAACCCACCAAAATATTCACAGAAAAAAAGCTATTTAAATAATAATAAATGCTTTATTTATTACCTTATACAATATAAAATATAATAATTATGGCTACTACACAAATCTAACACAAAATAAAAATATCTTTATATAAAAGGGATGATATATGACCCAATAAATAGTAATAAGAACCTCCTGAAAAAAGTTCGGTGCAGGATAAAGGCCAGGCTAAAAATATTTATGGAAAAAAAAGCCAGTCCAAAGAAAAAACTCCTAGATCCTAAAAAGGACAAGCAAACATGCATAATAGTGTGTACACCAGAAGTTAAAAGTTATATACTGATGTATACATCACCACATTCAAACAAAGCAGAGGAAAGGACAGATCTGTGTCTCCGTCTCCCCCAGACCTCAGGCAAATTCCCGGTCGTGGCCGCAGCTTTGGGTAGAGGGTGGGGCGCAGTACAAGCAAATAATTAACCACTGTTATGTGCCCTACGTACCTTTCTGTGCAGCCTGAATACTAAAAGACCCTCCTTCTCTCGTTTTGTCTAACCCACCAAAATCAAGATGTTCTTGTATGTGTATTAAAGGGACAGTTTTGTCGGTACCATGCAATGTGCATCCTGCCACAGTGATAGGAAACTGGAGCAGACGTTCCAGGGGACCTATGTCTGTGTCAGATGTGAGTGGGTTTCCCGTTTGGAAGCTGAGGTGGAGAGTCTAAGGGGGCAGCTTGCAGCATTCAAGGATGGCAAATATGGGGGGACAGCAGGCACTGGCTGGGGCCAGTATAGGAGTGGTGGAAGTGGGAAAGGGAAGGTTGAGGGTGGAGGTAGTTTTGTAGGGGTTATTAGGGGAAGTGGGGGATGGAAGGGTAGAGTTGCTTGTTCCCAGATTGCCTATCCCAACAGATTTGCTGCCTTAGGTGATGAAGTGGAGGAGACAGCTCGGAATTAGCATGTATGGCAGGTTAATCCCTTGAGCACCAGGGCACTGCACCATCCTATTACAAGGGAGGAGGAACTTAGGATCAGGAATGCTAGGCAGGTGGTAGGTAGTGGGGGACTCCATTATAAGGAAAGTAGATAGGGTAATCTGCCGCCAAGACCCTACATGCCGAACTGTGTGGTGCCTGCCTGGTGCTTGGGTTCGACATGTGGTGGATCGTGTAGACAGATTATTGGGTGGGGCCAGTGTGACACGTCGGTCTTAGTTTACATCGGTGCCAATGACAAAGTAGAGGAGGAGAGGTCCTGAAACATAATTTCCGATAGCTAGGGCCAAGTTAAAGACAAGGACCTCCAGGGTAGTGTTTCAGAAAACTACAGCAGCCCCGTGCTTCGCTAGGGAGCTTAGGATCATTAATGTGTGGCTAAGTCAAATTTTTTTGTAAAGTATATTAATAGTAAGAAGCACAGGCAGCACGGTGGCTCAGTGGTTAGCACTGATGCCTTGCAGCACAGGGTCCTGAGTTCGATTCACACCGGACACATCTGCAAGGAGTTTGCATGTTCTCCCTGTGCTTGCGTGGGTTTCCTGGGCACTCGGTTTCCCCACAATCATAAAGACATACTGATAGGTTTTATGTGTACATAAAGTGATTAGATTGTATCCTTTGGGGCAGGGCCATACATACAAGAAGATGAGGACTGAAAATGTGGCACCATTAATTAATGGTGATAAGTTAATTACAGAGGATGGTGATAAAGCAAATGTCTGTTTTTCCACTGTATACACTATAGAAGATCCAAGTACGATATCATCGAGATTAGTAGCAATAATGGTATAAAAGATTCAAGTGACTTTGGTTAACTGAGGATATGGTACAGAAAGAACTATGAGGAAATGCCAAAGTTTGCTAATGGTAATTGAAGTAAAAAAGTTAGAAGTTAGGTTACCGGTTTGAAGCTTTTCATTCATGTGATCGCAAGTAATGTATACTAAAACCCCTTGTTTATAAAGTATGCCAGTGTGAGATAAATATTATGTATGGGGCCTATGAATGAATGGCATTGATTATCTTTTCAATGTTTGTATAAAAGTTGACCAGATCAGTAGCACTTCCGCTAAATGTATAGTTGTAAAGTAGCCCAATTGGAGTGCTTCCACAATCCTTGTATTGTACAGAAAGAACTAAATAAGGTTAATATTAATAAACTTCTGGAAAAAATACATCCTCGGGTACTTAGGAAGCAAAGTTCAGTTTATCAGGCCATTGTTTTTATTTTTGTAGATTCCCTCATGTACGGATGTGTGCCTCTGGATTGCAAAAAGGCTGATGTTATTCCAATATTCAAAAGGGTAGTCGTTCACAGCCAGGTAATTACAGGCCTGTAAGTTTAATATAATAAGGGAACATATCTAGAGTATTTTTCAAGACTGACATTTTAAGTAGTAATTAGCTGGATTTAGGAGATAGATCTTGTCAAACTAACTTACTTGGCTTTTATGGGGATTGTAAGTAGAAATTTAGACTCGGGCATAGCAGTAGATGTGGACTTTGCAAAGGCTTTTGATACGTCCCCCATAGGCGACTAATATATAAGCTAAGGTCTGTTTGTCTGGGGAGGCACATTTGTACATGGATATAGAAATTGGTTAATAGAGAAGTAGAGCTGTGATACCTTTTCTTGGCTAACTAGACATTTCTCAGTTTTCTTTGTTAACATCGAGCCGATGAAGGGGGCTTAAGACTCCTGAAAGTTGCTAATTTTTTTTATTTTATCTAGTTAGCCAGTAAAAGGTATCACAGCTCTACTTTTCTTCTCTTACTTATGGCTAACATGCAATAAACCTCAACTATTGCATTAATAAATAGGACGCAGAGAGTTTTTGTTAATGGGGCTTCATCATTAGGACTAAAGTGCTAAGTGGGGTGCCACTCAGGTTTTGTGTTGGGGACGCTTCTATATAATCTATTTATTAATGTTTGGAGAGGATGTGCAATCGTTGCAGAGGATCTAGATATTGAACATTGGGCACATTGGGCTGCTAAGTGGCAGATGAGATTCAATTTGAGAAATGTAAGGTGATGCATTTTGGACTTAAAAATCTTGGCTGCTTATACTATAAATGGTTCTTGTTAAATGAATCCATGTTGGAAAGGGATCTTGGAAGTTTGGTGGATAGCAAACTTAAAGGAAGCAAGCAGTGCCAGGCGGCAACAGCCAGAGCCAGCATGGTATTGACTTTTAGAAAGAGAGGTATGGATTCAAGGAGGAGGAAAATGAAATTCTCCCTCTTTACAAAGCATTGGTAAGGCCTCATTTGGAATATGCAGTGCAATTTGGAATCCTGTGTTACAAAAAGGACATTTTTGAAATGGAAAGAGGTTCAGAGAAGGGCAACTAATTAATAAGGGTATGGAGCTTGAATATGAAGAGAGACGGAAAAGTTACAATATGTAGGATGGAGAAAAGACGCTTGAGTGGGGATATGATTACTGGTATAAATACATTAACGGGCCATACAATAAAACTATCTGGGGCATTTATCTGTTGATTCAATTAGATCAACTGGACTGTGAAATGTAGTTCTTGAAGACGTTTCGCTAGTCATCCGACTGGTTCTCAATTCAGAATGACTTGTACAAGAATCTGTGGCAATTATGTACCCTGGAAAATCCCATTGGCGATATCACAGCCAGGTGTTAAGGGTTGGTGTGATTGATAGTGGCTAAGAGGTGTTATAGGAACGCCAGAGTGAAGGTGTTAAAACAGCATTGTACATGGCAGACAGTTGGTGTCGAACCCCCCCACCTCTATTTAGGCTTGGTTTCTGTTATTTTCACATAAATGGCCTCCTTGACACCTCTCTGAAACCAGTCACGTTCCTTGCCAGGTATGTTAACATTACAATCTTCAAAGGTATGTCCTTTATCCTAAGATGCAGATACACGGGTGAGTCCTGACCGGAGGAATTGGCTCTTCTGTGCGGGCCATACGTTGATGCAGTTGCTGTTTGGTCTCACCACAATACAAATCAGAGCATTCTTCACTGCATGCACTGCATATATGATGTTGCTTTTCTTGTGTTGGTATTGGGTCTTTCGGAGTGTACCATGCTGCCTCGTGGTGTTTCGGGTTTTAAAGCAGACAGGGATTCGATGTTTTTTGAAAATTATCTTAATTTCTCGGAGCACCCCGCTACATATGGGATGACCATGTTCTTCCTACTGTCTCTGTTTTCCCCTAGTTGGTTATTGTGTTACTTTTATTTCTTCTACTTCTTTTGACAAAGGCCCAGTCTGGAATCCACAAGTTTTAAGGGATCCTTGAGATTTTCATTTCTTTAGCTTCGCCTCTGTGCTCAGCGGGTACTTGTGTGAAAAGAAAATCTTGGGGAAAACATTTTGGATTAGTTCCAAAGACACATAAAAACGGGGATTTTCCAGAAGAGACATGAAGTGCATTGTTATGGGCAGAAGATCTGACCAATCATCCTGAGTATAGGAAATGTAACAACAAATGTATTGTTCAAGAGACTGATTAGTGCGTTCAGTAGCCCCATTGGACTGCGGGTGGTCATCTGAAGAAAATTGTAACTTAATGCCCATGGATTTACGTAGAGCTCTCCAACATTTAGAAACAAATTGAGTACCTCTGTCAGACACTATTTCAGAAGGAAGTCCATGAAGGCGGAAAATTTGTGAAATAAATAGTTGTGCTAACTCCACTGAAGATGGTAGCTTGGGAAGTGGAACAAAATGGGCCATTTTGCTGAGGCAGTCTACCGTGACCCAAAAAACACTATTCTTCTTGGAAGGAGGAAGTTTAACAATAAAGTCCATAGATAAATGGGTCCAAGGTCAGGACGGAATGGGTAGGGGTTGCAGAAGACCCCAAGGTAGAGTTCTAGAAGACTTAGACTGAGCACAGCTGGTACAGGCTGGGATAAAGTCTTTTACATCTCTCCTCATCCTAGGCCACCATAGGGAACGGGCAAGAAGGTCAAATGTTTTATTAATACCAGGACGTCCAGCTTGCTTAGAACAATGAATATGTTGAAGGACGGTTTTCCGAAGTGGAACAGGAACGAACATTTTACCTGAAGGTGTGTCAGGAGGAGCAGAGTTTTTGGCAGCTTGAATTCTGGAACACAGCTGAGGCGTAATAGAGGCTAGGATTTTAGTAGTCGGGATAATGGGGTCCTTATCTCGGTTACAAGAGTCTGAAACAAATGATCTGGAGAGGGCGTCTGCTTTCTTGTTTTTGGAGCCAGATTGGTAGGTGATGATAAAGTTAAACTGGGAAAAGAATAAGGACCATCGTGCTTGGTGGGGATTTAACCTTTTAAGATTCTGAATATATTTGAGGTTCCCTATTACCGACATCATAGTTCCTGATCGAACAGTTCAGGCAAGGTCGCTGGAACCAGGAAAGGTAAGTTCCAAAGGAGCTTGGGGTAGCAAACGCTACAACGCTGTGCAGTGGGAACGGAGCAGCAGGTAAGTTCCTGACACTTAATAGGGTTAATATTAATAAATCCCCTGGACTGGAAAAATACATCCTTGGGTCCTTAGGGAGCTATGTTCCATTTTATATAGGTCCGTTGTAACACAAATGTGGGCCTAGGCACTCCTTCAGGCAATGTGCCAGTAAATACCAGGTGCTGCTTCCCTCAGTCCTCTACCTTCAGGACTCCAAGCTATAGCACAAGCATAAAAAGTTTGATGGAAGCGCACTCTGTTTATCAGAAAATATTCTGTTTTATTGCATACACAAAAATACACAACGTTTCGGAGAACGCTATGTCTCCTTCATCAGGTGGAACACACACTCTAACCCATACCACCATTATAGACCCAGTGATCCACAATACTCCCCCCTCCACCCTTTTAGGGGAGTGGCCAAACATGATATATATTTTCAAGCAAGTGTCTTTACCGAACATAATAAATATTTTCAAGCCGGTGTCTTAACCAAACGTGAAAATGTCCATAAGTGTCCTTATGAAAAAATTCAAAATATTCAAAATAAAACCTCACCTTTTATTTTGAATATTTTGAATTTTTCATAAGGACACTTATGGACATTTTCACGTTTGGTTAAGACACCGGCTTGAAAAATATATATTATGTTCGGTAAAGACACTTGTTGAAAATATATATCATGTTTGGCCACTCCCCTAAAAGGTGGGAGGGGGGAGTAATTGTGGATCACTGGGTCTATAAATGGTGTATGGGTTAGAGTGTGTGTTACACCTGATGAAGGAGACATAGCGTTCTCCGAAACGTTGTGTATTTTTGTGTGAGCAATAAAACAAGAATATTTTCTGATAAACAGAGTGCGCTTCCATCAAACTTTTTATCCATTTTATATAGGCCATTTTTTCTTATTTTTGCAGATTACCTCATGTCTGGAAATGTGCCTCTGGATTGGAAAAAAAGTTCAAATTTTCCAATATTAAAAAAGGGTAGTCGTTCACAACCAGGTAATTTCAGGCCTGTAAGATTAACATCAGCGGTGGGGAAGATAATGGAAAGTTTGATGCAGGAACATATTCTAGAGTACCGTTTATACTCGAGTATAAACCGATCCAAGTTGAGGTACTTATATTTACCTGAAAAACAAGTAAAATTGATCGAGTCTAAGCCGAGGGTTGACTTTTTCCCATAGAAAGCCTCATACACAGCCCCATAGAAAGTCCAATACAGAACTACCTAGCAAGTCGCATACACAGATGTGTAGCAAACAAAATATATATTGCTAAGACTCACAGTTACAACAAGAGCCTCCAACCCTTGAAAAAGCGCAGAGCGGGAATAAACAAATACCTGCCCCACAAGATAAAATAAAGCCAAAAGCAATCTGTAAATAAAACCCACCAAAATATTCACAGAAAAAAAGCTATTTAAATAATAATAAATGCTCTATTTATTACCTTATACAATATAAAATATAATAATTAGCTGGCTAGCTACACAAATCTAACACAAAATAAAAATATCTTTATATAAAAGGGATGATATATGACCCAATAAATAGTAATAAGAACCTCCTGAAAAAAGTTCATGTGCAGGATAAAGGCCAGGCTAAAAATATTTATGGAAAAAAAAGCCAGTCCAAAAGAAAAAACTCCTAGATCCTAAAAAAGGACAAGCAACATGCATAATAGTGTGTACACCAGAAGTTAAAAGTTATATACTGATGTATACATCACCACATCCAACAAAGCAGCAGGAAAGGACAGATCTGTGTCTCCCGTCTCCCCCAGACCTCAGGCAAATTCCCGGTCTGTGGCCGCAGCTCTTGGGTAGAGGGTGGGGCAGTACAAGCAAATAATTAACCACTGTTATGTGCCCTACGTACCTTTCTGTGCAGCCTGAATACTAAAAGATCCCTCCTTCTCTCGTTTTGTCTAACCCACCAAAATCAAGATGATTCTTGTATGTGTATTAAAAGGGACAGTTTTGTCGGTACCATGCAATGTGCATCCTGCCACATGTATAGGAAACTGGAGCAGACGTTCCAGGGGACCTATGTCTGTGTCAGATGTGAGTGGGTTTCCCGTTTGGAAGCTGAGGTGGAGAGTCTAAGGGGGCAGCTTGCAGCATTCCAAGGATTGGCAAATATGGGGGGACAGCAGGCACTGGCTGGGGCCAGTATAGAGGTGGGTGGAAGTGGGAAAGGGAAGGTTGAGGGTGGAGGTAGTTTTGTTAGGGTTATTAGGGGAAGTGGGGGATGGAAGGGTAGAGTTGCTTGTTCCCAGATTGCCTATCCCAACAGATTTGCTGCCTTAGGTGATGAAGTGGAGGAGGACAGCTCGGAATTAGCATGTATGGCAGGTTAATCCCTTGAGCACCCAGGGCACTGCCATCTCTATTACAAGGGAGGAGGAACTTAGGATCAGGAATGCTAGGCAGGTGGTAGTGGTAGGGGACTCCATTATAAGGAAAGTAGATAGGGTAATCTGCCGCCAAGACCCTACATGCCGAACTGTGTGTTGCCTGCCTGGTGCTTGGGTTCGACATGTGGTGGATCGTGTAGACAGATTATTGGGTGGGGCCAGGTGTGACACGTCGGTCTTAGTTTACATCGGTGCCAATGACAAAGTTAGAGGAGGAGAGGTCCTGAAACATAATTTCCGATAGCTAGGGGCCAAGTTAAAAGCAAGGACCTCCAGGGTAGTGTTTTCAGAAATACTACAGCAGCCACGTGCTTCGCTAGGGAGCTTAGGATCATTAATGTGTGGCTAAGTCAAATTTTTTTTGTAAAGTATATTAATAGTAAGAAGCACAGGCAGCACGGTGGCTCAGTGGTTAGCACTGATGCCTTGCAGCACTGAGGTCCTGAGTTCGATTCCACCCTTGGACACATCTGCAAGGAGTTTGCATGTTCTCCCTGTGCTTGCGTGGGTTTCCTCCGGGCACTCCGGTTTCCCCCACAATCATAAAGACATACTGATAGGTTTTATGTGTACATAAAGTGATTAGATTGTAATCTCTTTGGGGCAGGGCCATACATACAAGAAGATGAGGACTGAAAATGTGGCACCATTAATTAATGGTGATAAGTTAATTACAGAGGATGGTGATAAAGCAAATGTCTGTTTTTCCACTGTATACACTATAGAAGATCCAAGTACAGATATCATCGAGTATAGTAGCAATAATGGTATAAAAGATTCAAGTGCACTTTGGTTAACTGAGGATATGGTACAGAAAGAACTATGAGGAAATGCCAAAGTTTGCTAATGGTAATTGAAGTAAAAAAGTTAGAAGTTAGGTTACCGGTTGAAGGCTTTTCATTCATGTGATCGCAGTAATGTATACTAAAACCCCTTTGTTTATAAAGTATGCCAGTGTGCAGATAATATGATATTGTATGGGGCCTATGAATGTGCATTGATTATCTTTTCAATGTTTGTATAAATGTTTGACCAGATCAGTAGCACTTCCGCTAAATGTAGTTGTAAAGTAGCCCAATTGGAGTGCTTCCACAATCCTTGTATTGTACAGAAAGAACTAAATAAGGTTAATATTAATAAATCTTCTGGAAAAAATACATCCTCGGGTACTTAGGAAGCAAAGTTCAGTTTAATCTAGGCCATTGTTTCTTATTTTTGTAGATTCCCTCATGTCCGGATGTGTGCCTCTGGATTGCAAAAAGGCTGATGTTATTCCAATATTCAAAAGGGTAGTCGTTCACAGCCAGGTAATTACAGGCCTGTAAGTTTAACTTAATAAGGGAACATATTCTAGAGTATTTTTCAAGGACTGACATTTTAAGTAGTAATTAGCATGGATTTAGGAGGAATAGATCTTGTCAAACTAACTTACTTGGCTTTTATGGGGATGTAAGTAGAAATTTAGACTCGGGCATAGCAGTAGATGTGGACTTTTGCAAAGGCTTTTGATACAGTCCCCCATAGGCGACTAATATATAAGCTAAGGTCTGTTTGTCTGGGGAGGCACATTTGTACATGGATAGAAAATTGGTTAATAGAGAAGTAGAGCTGTGATACCTTTTCTTGGCTAACTAGACATTTCTCAGTTTCTTTTGTAACATCGAGCCTGATGAAGGGGGCTTAAGACTCCTGAAAGCTTGCTTAATTTTTTTTATTTTATCTAGTTAGCCAGTAAAAGGTATCACAGCTCTACTTTTCTTCTCTTACTTATGGCTAACATGCAATAAACCTCAACTATTGCATTAATAAATAGGACGCAGAGAGTTTTTGTTAATGGGGCTTCATCATTATGGACTAAAGTGCTAAGTGGGGTGCCACTCAGGGTTTTGTGTTGGGGACGCTTCTATATAATCTATTTATTAATGATTTGGAGAGGATGTGCAATCGTTGCAGAGGGATCTAGATACATTGACACATTGGGCACATTGGGCTGCTAAGTGGCAGATGAGATTCAATATTGAGAAATGTAAGGTGATGCATTTTGGACTTAAAAATCCTTGTGCTGCTTATACTATAAATGGTTCTATGTTAAATGAATCCATGTTGGAAAGGGATCTTGGAGTTTTGGTGGATAGCAAACTTAAAGGAAGCAAGCAGTGCCAGGCGGCAACAGCCAGAGCCAGCATGGTATTGACTTTTAGAAAGAGAGGTATGGATTCAAGGGAGGAAAATGAAATTCTCCCTCTTTACAAAGCATTGGTAAGGCCTCATTTGGAATATGCAGTGCAATTTTGGAATCCTGTGTACAAAAAGGACATTTTTGAAATGGAAAGGGTTCAGAGAAGGGCAACTAAATTAATAAGGGTATTGGAGCTTGAATATGAAGAGAGACTGGAAAAGTTACAATTATGTAGGATGGAGAAAAGACGCTTGAGTGGGGATATGATTACTGTGTATAAATACATTAACGGGCCATACAATAAACTATCTGGGGCATTTATCTGTTGTATTCAATTAGATCAACCGGACTTGAAATGTAGTTCTTGAAGAGTTTTCGCTAGTCATCCGACTGGCTTTCTCAATTCAGAATGACTTGTACAAGAATTGTGGCAATATGTACCCTGGAAAATCCCAATTGGCATATCACAGCCAGGTGTTAAGGGTGTGATTAGATAGTGGCTAAGAGGTGTTATAGGAACGCCCAGGTAAGGTGTTAAAACAGCATTGTACATGGCAGACAGTTGGTGTCGAACCCCCCCACCTCTATTTAGGCTTGGTTTCTTTATTTTCACATAAATGGCCTCCTTGACACCTCTCTTGAACCAGTCACGTTCCTTCGCCAGTATGTTAACATTACAATCTTCAAAGGTATGTCCTTTATCCTTATAGATGCAGATACACGGCTGAGTCCTGACCCGAGGAATTGGCTCTTCTGTGCTGGGCCATACGTTGATGCAGTTGCTGTTTGGTCTCCCCCACATACAAATCAGAGCATTCTTCACTGCACGCACTGCATATATGATGTCGCTTTTCTTGTGTTTTGGTATTGTATTGGTCTTTGGATGTACCAATTGCTGCCTCAGTGTGTTGTTGGTTTAAAGCAGACAGGGATACGATGTTTTGAAAATTCTTCTTAATTTCTCGGAGACCCCTGCTACATATGGGATGACCATGTTCTTCCTCCTGTCTTGCTTTTCCCCTTCACTGTTGGTATTCGTCTTTTTTTCCTTCTACTTTTTGACAAAGGCCCAGTCTGGATATCCAAAGTTTTAAGGGCTCTCTGAGATGTTTATTTCTTTAGCCTTCGCCTCTGTGCTAGTGGGGATGTCTCGGCTCGTGGTTGCAGGGTTCTGATGACCCCCAGCTTGTGATCTAAAGGGTGGTGGGAGTCAAACATCAAATACTGATCTGTGTGTGTTGGTTTTCTGTAAACCTCTACTTCCAGTTTACCATTTTCTACCAAGCAGTCCAAGAAAGCCAGTTTGTTGTTTTGTACCTCTTCCCTTGTGAATTTAATGTTTTGGTCCACCGCATTAATGTGTTCTGTGAAAGCTTGTACTTCCTTCTGGTGGATTTTAACCCTTAGGACCTTTGGTGGGAAGTTCTAAGCATCACATCCAGAACTCTCAGGATTTCACCAACAAGATTGAAGATATAGTACTCGGTGTAGAAGAAAACTATGGTGTCCTATGATGTGACATCTCTCTTCACTTGTATACCCACCAAGGAGGCTGTTGACATGGTGAGAAAACGACTGGGCCAAGACAGCACTCTTACCAGCAGAACTGATCTCAACCCAGAACAGGTGTGTTCCTTGTTGGACTTGTGCCTGAATACCACCTATTTCAAATACAGGGATAAGTTCTATAAGCAAAAACATGGATGTGCTATGGGATCTCCAGTTTCACCTATTGTGGCCAACTTTACATGGAGGAGGTAGAAACACAGGCGCTTAATACTTTAAGGGCATAGCACCCAGCCACTGGTTCAGATATGTTGATGACACCTGGGTTAAAATCCACCAGAAGGAAGTACAAGCTTTCACAGAACACATTAATGCGGTGGACCAAAACATTAAATTCACAAGGGAAGAGGTACAAAACAACAAACTGGCTTTCTTGGACTGCTTGGTAGAAGTTAAGGAAAATGGTAAACTGGAAGTAGAGGTTTACAGAAAACCAACACACACAGATCAGTATTTGATGTTTGACTCCCACCACACCTTTAGATCACAAGCTGGGGGTCATCAGAACCCTGCAACACAGAGCCGAGAACATCCCCACTAGCACAGAGGCGAAGGCTAAAGAAATGAAAAATCTCAGAGGAGCCCTTAAAAACTGTGGATATCCAGACTGGGCCTTTGTCAAAAGAAAGTAGAAGGAAAGAAAAGAACACGAATACCAACAGTGAAGGGGAAAAGAAGACAGGAGGAAGAACATGGTCATCCCATATGTAGCAGGGGTCTCCGAGAAATTAAGAAGAATTTTCAAAAAACATCGTATCCCTGTCTGCTTTAAACCGAACAACACACTGAGGCAGCAATTGGTACATCCGAAAAGACCCAATACCAAAACACAAGAAAAGCGACATCATATATGCAGTGCAGTGCAGTGAAGAATGCTCTGTTTGTATGTGTGGGGAGACCAAACAGCAACTGCATCAACGTATGGCCCAGCACAGAAGAGCCAATTCCTGGGTCAGGACTCAGCCGTGTATCTGCATCTTAAGGATAAAGGACATACCTTTGAAGATGTAATGTTAACATACTGGCGAAGGAACGTGACTGGTTCAAGAGAGGTGTTAAGGAGGCCATTTATGTGAAAATAAGAAACCAAGCCTAAATAGAGGTGGGGGGGGTTCGACACCAACTGTCTGCCATGTACAATGCTGTTTTAACACCTTACTCTGGGCGTTCCTATACACTCTTAGCCACTATCTAATCACACCCTAACACCTGGCTGTGATATGCTAATTGGGATTTTCCGGGTACATAATTGCCACAGATTCTTGTACAAGTCATTCTGAATTGAGAAAGCCAGTCAGATGACTAGCGAAACGTCTTCAAGAACTACATTTCAAGTCCAGTTGATCTAATTGAATACAACAGATATACCATGACCTGGATGAATGAGAACCTTCACAAGCATATCTGGGGCATTGTTCACCAATAGAGCATGTCAGAGGACACAAGGACATCCCTTAAGACTTGAAGAAAAAAGGTTTAGGCTGCAAGCATGGAAAGGGTTTTTCACTGTGAGAATGGTAAAGCTATGGAACTGTTTTCCAGTGGACGTTGTTATGGCAGGTTCACTTGTCAGTTTTAAAAAAAAGCTGGATTAGTTTCTGCAAACAAGGAATGTTGCAAGTTACTGTTATTGCTAAATAAAGTAGAAATTACTTATAGTAATAATAAAGGGAAAATTCCGATTGCCACTTGGAGTCAGGAAGGATTTTTTTTCCCCTTTATAAATTTGGTGGTTTTTTTGCCTTCCTCTGGATCAACATTTAGGCAGGAAATGAGGATATTGCTAGATGGGTTGGACTAGATGGACATATGTCTTTATTCAACCTCAAATACTATAATATACTATACTGTGTGTTACAGGGTACAGCTTTTGTTTTCTCAGGGCTATGTGTTTTTGTTCAGCTGCCCCTTCAAGCATCCAGATCAGCCCAGACCCAAGTATAAGCCAAGGGGAGACTTTTAGTATGATTTTAAAGTTAGAATTTCTCATCTTATACTTGAGATGTATATGGTATGTTTCAAGAGCTGACCCTATCAAAAATAATCAACATGGATTTAGGAGGAATAGATCTTTTCAAACTAACTTGCTATGAGGAAGTGAGTAGAATTTAGACTCACTTTATTCACAATTTAGATTTACTTTATAGCAGTACATGTAGTATTCTTGAATTTTGCAAAGGCTTTTGATACTGTCCCCCATAGGCAACTAATGTATAAGCTAAGGTCTGTTGAGCTGGGGTGGAACACTTGTACATGGATAGAAAGTTGGTTGATGGATAGAATGCAGAGAGTAGTTGTTAATGGGGCTTTATCAATTTGGACTAAAATTCTAAGTGGGGTACACATGATCTCTTACAGGGCCACTTCGATTTAATCTATTTATTAATGATTAGGATGTGGGTATTGTTAGCAAGGTTTTTGTGTTTGCTGACAACACAAAACTTTGTCTACCATTAAAAACTTCAGAGGATGTGCAATTATTACTGACAGATAAATTGTCACATTGGGACAAGTGGCAAATGAGATTCCATGTTGACAAATGTAAAGTGATGCATTTTGGACTTAAATATCCTTGCACTGCTTAAACTATAAATGACTCTGTGTGAATCCCTGTTGGAAAAGGATCTTGGAGTTTTGGTGGATAACAAAATTAAAGCAGTGCCAGGCAGCAACAGCTAGAGCCAGCAAGACATACAGGGAGATTCAATTAAAGTTCTTAGCATAAAAAATTATGCTAGCTTTTCCCCAACCAATCAGATGTTAGTTATTGGTTGGGGCAAATTTAGCGCCATATTTAACAATAAGAACTTTAATTAAAGTTCTTATCGTTAAAAATGGTGCTAACGATTCCATTCAGATGTTAGCTTCCAAATGTTAAAAAGATCGGTTGGTTGGGGCAAAATTAGCACAATTTTTAACAATAAGAACTTTTAATGAATTTCCCTGATGGTCTTTTAAAAGAAGAGGTATGGATTCAAGGTAGAAAAATGTTATTCTCCCTCTTTACAAACAATTGGTAAGGCCTCATTTGGAATACACAGTGCAATTTTGGAATCCTGTGTACAAAAATGAAATGGAAAGGGTTCAGAGAAGAGCAACTAAAATAATAAAGGGAAAAGGGGAACTTGAATATAAATACAGATTAGATAAGTTACAATCATGTACACTAGAGAAAAGGCACTTGCATGGGGATATGATTACTGTGTATAAATACATTAATGGGCCATACAATAAACTATCTGGGGCATTGTTCACCAATAAAGCATGTCAGAGGACATGCGGACATCCCTTGAAGAAAAGAAGTTTAGTCTTCAAGTTCAGAAATGTTTTTTTACTGTGAGAATGGTAAAATTATGGAACTGTCTTCCTTTGGAAGTTGTGATGGCAGGTTCATTGGATAGTTTAAAAAAAAAGCTGGATGAGTTTGCAGGTCACTGGTGTTGATACATAAAATAGAGTGGATCTTGGTATATTTCCGATTGCCACTTCGAGTCAGGATGGCATTGTTTTCCCTTTCATAATTCTGGTGGGTTTTTTTGCCAGGTAGGTAGGAAATGTGGGTATTGCTGAATAGGTTAAACTGGATGCACCTATGTTTTTATTCAGCCTCAAATACTATACTTAACTATACTATTGTAAATATTGTTTGTTGGATATCCCTTCCAGAAGATGTGGTAATGGCAAATTCATTTAATAGTGGTCTGGATACATTTCTTAAACAAAAAAATATTTAATACATATAGATCTGGTTGATCAATGAATTCTTTGATTGCCATTTAGAGTCAACAATGATTTTCCCTTTTTCAGCAGTTCCCCCCCCCCCTTCCTCTGGATCAACTCTTAGGTAGGATTAATCCATAGGCTATGAAGTTTAAACTAGATGGACATATGTCTTTATTCAACCTCTATTACTATGTAGTGTAGTATATGCAGTAGGCAGGCAGAGTGTGTTATATGTGTATCTCTGTTGTATTCAATTAGATCAAAGACGTTTCGCTAGTCATCCAACTGGCTTTCTCAATTCAGAATGACTTGTACAAGAATCTGTGGCAATTATGTACCCTGGAAAATTCCAATTAGCATATCACAGCCAGGTGTTAAGGGCTAGGTGCATAGTGGCTAAGAGGTGTTTTAGGAACGCCCATGGTAAGGTGTCAAAACAGCATTGTACATGGCAGACAGTTGGTGTTGAACCACCCCACCTCTATTTAGGCTTGGTTTCTTTATTTTCACATAAATAGCCTCCTTGACACCTCTCTTGAACCAGTCACGTTCCTTTGCCAATATGTTAACATTACAATCTTCAAAGGTATGTACTTTATCCTTAAGATGCAGGTACACGGCTGAGTCCTGACCCGAGGTATTGGCTCTTCTGTGCTGGGCCATACGTTGATGCAGTTGCTGTTTGTTCTCCCCCACATACAAATCAGAGCATTCTTCACTGCACTGCACTGCGCATATGATGTCGCTTATCTTGTGTTTCGATATTGGGTCTTTCGGATGTACCAATTGCTGCCCCAGTGTGTTGTTTGGTTTAAAACTGACAGGGATACGGTGTTTTTTGAGCCTGTGTTATATGTCGCAGAGTGGCACATAAATTCTATGTGCCCCTGAATTGCCAAAATATGTTAGGAGAAAATTGTTGGTGGCCTATTTTTGCTTTAGGGGTGACTATAACCCCCCAAAAACAACATACCTACCTACAGTACAGAAATTAGAATTAGAAGTTTAGTCAGGTTTGACCAAACCTTCTGGGAAAGTTCCATAGAAAGTCCAATACACAGCCCTTAGAAAGTCCAATACACAGCCCCATAGAAAATCCAATACACAGCCCCATAGAAAGTCCCATATAGAGCCCCATACACAGATGCGACCTACATACCTTTCTGTGCAGCCTGAACACTTAAAGATTGTTTTTTTTTCATTTACCTTTTGTTTTAGCTTTTGTTTTCCTAGGGCTATGGGTTATGCTTTCTATTGGCCCCTGTGCGTGGGTGTGTTTTTCAGGATGTCGAACTTTAACTCCTACTGCACATGATAAGCTTGTCGGTTAGCCGGAGTTGAGGAATATACAAAAGAAAATATAGGGCACTAAGTATAGGGACAGTAAACAACCCAAGTGGGTCTGAGGTGCAATAAATCTGCTAGGACCAACATGAATACAACAACAAAGAGAAAAAGGAGCAGAATGCAACACTCTAAATAAAGGCTAAAAATCCTTTAATGAACCGGGACTTACATAATTAAAAACATATTAAAAACACCCTGTCTTATCCCCTTAACTACTGCCCCAAGTGTAAGAAATATATACAAATGGACAAGTAAATATGAGCAGGAGGTACAATATGCAAAAATCGTATACAAAATGAGGTAGGTTTTACAGTAAGTGGCAATGGAAGTACCTAACACTTGAGACATGGAGGAGGTAACAGAGGGGAGGGGGAAGGAGAGAGTGCTGCACAGAGATCTGACACCATGGTTAAAGTCGCTGACAGAGGTAGGATAAAGGCAGCACAGAGTACATGAATTTAACTTTGCAAAGGGGCAATGTGTTTTTTTCACTATAGATGCCCTTTAAGAAGGAGCTCCTTCTAGGTAATTTCAAGTCTCCTTCTAAATTTGAACCACTGAAACTCTTTTTGCCTGCGACTATCTCCTTTAATGCTAAAACGTTTTCCACCCATGCCTTTGTCAATTCTGGTGCTGCCGGAAACTTCATTGACTACCTTTGCAGCACAATTGGGGCTTCCTCTTCTTCACCTGCAGCAACCTCTTCGGGTTCTGGCTATTGATAATAAACCCTTGGCTTCTGAATTCATCTGCAAATCCACGTACGAAGTTTCTTTGCATATCGGCATACTCCATCAAGAACGTTTATCCTTTTTAGTGATCCACAGTCCTTCTGCTCCTCTGATCCTAGGACTTCCATGGCTCCGTGTTCCAACCCCTTCATAGACCCGGTCTAACAATGAATTAGTATCTTGGTGTTCTTCTTGTTTTTCCAAATGTCTCTCTTCTCTTATTCTTTGTTCTTCCATTAAGTGTGAAATTAAACCTATGAAAACTCTTCCTGAATGTTACCATGAATTTATTGATGCCTTTTGTAAGAAACGGGCTGAAAAACTTCCTCCATACCGCCCTTATGATTGCCCCATTGATCTTCTTCCCGGTACCATGCCTTTTTGGGGACGCACATATCCTTTATCCCCCTCTGAGACCAAAGCCATGAAAGACTATATTAAGGAACATTTGGCTTGAGGATTCATTAGACCTTCCAGCTCTCCAGCCAGGGACCGTTTCTTTTTTTGTGGAAAAGAAAGAAGGAGGTTTACGTCCCTGTATTGATTATAGGGGTTTAAATAAAATCACTATAAAGAACCGTTACCCTCTTCCACTCATCTCTAAATTATTTGACCAGATCAAAGGAGCTAAAATATTCACCAAACTCGACCTTCGAGGAGCATATAATCTAATTTACATTCGCAAAGGGAACAAGTGGAAAACCACCTTTAATACTCGTGATGGCCATTACTAATATCTTATGATGCACTTTGGCCTTTGTAACACCCCAGCGGTTTTCCAAGAGTTTGTTAACAACATCTTTCGAGATCTTCTAGGTAACACAGTGGTCGTATATCTTGACGACATTTTAATCTATTGTCAAGATCTACCTACCACATAGGGTATTTATAAAGAACGATGTTAGCGCAAAAAAATTACCGCCGCACATCGCGGCCGCGAAAATAGCGCTATCGCCGTATTTATAACTGCGAGCGCTATTCCCTGCGATACCTATCGCGGGCCGCGATGTGCTGCGGTAATTTTAAGCCCCTTCGCGGCGATACTATATAGTATCGCCGCGAAGGGACTTAAATCCCTTCCCACGCCGCTCCTAAGGGGGCGGGCACACGCCCACACCCCCCGCGGCGGCAGCGGCGACCACCCGCCGCCGCCGCCCCGCCCACACCCCCCGCGGCGGCACGGCGACCACCCCCGCCCCGCCGCCACTTCCCACAGCCGCACCCCTCCCAACCGTTCCCCGTTCGCGCATCTCGGAACGGAGGCGAGAGGGCTGCCGGGAAGGGGCCGCAGCAGGTGGTCGAACCACCCGCCGCGCACCCCCCCTCCCCGGCAACCCCTCCAACCCCCCCCGCCCCGGCCGCTCCCCCGGGGAGGGGACGGAGGGAGCCCTGGGGGGGGTGGAGGCTCCCTCCAGCGGGGCCTGAGAAGGCCTTTTGGGGCTTAGGGGGTCCCGCAGCTCGAACCAGGACCACCCTCCCCGGCCCTTACAAGGGCCCTTCGGCACTGACAAGTGCCTTTGCGGGGGGGTCCGGCAGCTGAACCGGGACCCCCAGTGCGGCTCTTAAAGAGCCCTTGGGCGACGTCTTCTTCTTCCAGTCCCGGCGACACCAGCTCCGCCGAGGCCGCCGACCCCCGAGAGGTACCCCTGCGGCCGCCGCAGGGGTACCCCCGGCGGGCCCGGCGACCTCAAACGAGGCCGATGTTGCCGGCGTCTTGATCCGACGCGACGTCTTCGGGCTGGCGACACCAACCCCACTCAGGTCGCCGATGCCAGGCAGGCTCACTGCGCCCGCCAGTGAGCCCGCTGGCAACCGCCGGCCTCAGCGGAGCCGATGTTGCCAGCCGCTTCTTTCTTCTTCTTCAGCCATCTACTGCGATGGCATCTGAGTTCCGCGGCGGAAAGCTCCTCTTTATATAGTGTTTGCAGAAATCCATAATCCGTTTCTGATTGTGTCAATTTTTAATACTTGCTTTACATTAACCAATCAGATTTCAGAACTTTCCAGAAATCTGATTGGTTAATGTAAAGCAAGTATTAAAAATTGACCAATCAGAAACGGATTATGGATTTCTGCAAACCTATATAAAGAGGAGCTTTCCGCCGCGGAACTCAGATGCCATCGCAGTAGATGGCTGAAGAAGAAGAAAGAAGCGGCTGGCAACATCGGCTCCGCTGAGGCCGGCGGTGCCAGCGGGCTCACTGGCGCCGCAGTGAGCCTGCCTGGCATCGGCGACCTGAGTGGGGTTGGTGTCGCCAGCCCGAAGACGTCGCGTCGATCAAGACGCCGGCAACATCGGCCTCGTTGAGGTCGCCGCGCCCCCGGGGTACCCCTGGCGGCCGCGGGGTACCTCTCGGGGTGCGGCCTCGGCGGAGCTGGTGTCGCCGGGACTGGAAGAAAGAAGACGTCGCCCAAGGGCTCTTTTAAAAGCCGCACTGGGGGTCCCGGTTCAGCTGCGGGACCCCCTGCCAAAGGCACTTGTCAGTGCCGCAAGGGCCCTTGTAAGGGCCGGGGAGGGGGGTCCCGGTTCGAGCTGCGGGACCCCCTAAGCCCCAAAAGGCCCTTCTCAGGGCCCCGCTGGAGGGAGCCTCCACCCCCCCAGCGGCTCCCTCCCGTCCCCTCCCCGGAGCGGCCGGGCGGGGGGCTTGGGGGTTGCCGGGGAGGGGTGCGCGGCGGGTGGTCGCGACCACCTGCTGCGGCCCCTTCCCGGCAGCCCCTTCTAGCCTCCCGTTCCGAGATTGCCGCGAACGGGGAACGGTTGGGAGGGGCTACTGGGAAGTGGCGGCGGCGGCGGGTGGTCGCCGCTGCCGCCGCGGGGGTGTGGGCGGTGGTGGGCGTGTCTCCCGGGGCGGGGTGCGACCACCCGCGCGGTTGCCTGCCCATCCCCGCCGCGGGAGGTAGTTATCGGCTGACTTCGCCACCTTCAAGGTGGCGAAGTAAAACAGCCGAACTAGCCGAGCGAAACCAGTACCGCCGCTTTATAAATAGAAGCGGCGGTACCGGTAGTATCGGCGCGAAAGGTTAACGCTTCGTTAACTTTTCGCGGCCGTTTTCGGGGCTTTATAAATCGCGGTAAAACGCGATTCATGCGTTAATGGCCGCGAAAACGGCCGCGAAAAGTTAACGAACTTTATAATATGCCCCATAGTCTCCATGTACAGCAGGTCTTAGCACGTTTAAGGAAAAATAACTTATATGCCAAACTTGAAAAATGTCTCTTTGAACTTCCTCAAGTATCCTTTCTTGGTTACATTGTATTTGCTCAAAGTTTTTTGATGGATCCTGTCAAAGTTTCTGCCATCCAAGACTGGCCTCTTCCTGGTACTGGTACCAAAGCCATTCAAAGGTTTATGGGCTTTGCAAACTATTATAGACAGTATATTAAAGGATTCTCATCCATCATTTCTCCTATTTTGGCCCTCATTAGAAAGAGTGGTAGATCTAACTCCTGGTCTCCGGCTTCCATCCAAGCATTTAACCAGTTAAAGTGTTTATTTTTCTAAAAAGTTCCTGCCTAATAAACGGAATTATGATAAAATTATGAGGTTAAATCCTCGCCAAGCACGTTGGTCCTTGTTCTTTTCCCAATTCAATTTTATTATCACCTACCAACCAGGTTCCAAAAACACTAAAGCCGATGCCCTCTCCAGATCCTTCATTTCTTTGATTCTTCTAACCAGGATAAGGGTCCTGTAGTCCCTGCAATCAAGATTCTGTCCTCCCTTACTCCACAACTCATGGACATAGAAAAAGAAGGACATTTAATCATTTGATGGTTGGTTATATGGTGTGTGTAAAAGTTTGAAAATAAGTTTGAAAATAAGGATTGTTTGTACTGTGTTAGGGGACTGTGTGTGCAGGACTGTGTGTGCAGTAAGCAGACTAATCTTTCTTCTTCCAGTTAAAGGGGTGCGCTGGACTTCTATATTCTAGTATTGTACCTGTTGTAATCACAAACAGGCTGTGAAAGGGTTAATAAGTGGTTTCCCCCCCCCCCTCTCTTTCTGACTCTTGCACTAATTGGTGTGGGGGTTGGGGTCTATTAGTTAAATAGGATTCACAGTTGTTGGGCCTGTGGTTTGGACCTAACAAAAGGAAGTTTCCTGTGAGTGAAACGAACTAGAGTGAAAGTGTCCCTTTCTCTTAAGGACCTTGCTCTCAAGGACATAGAAAAAGAAGGCCCTTTCTCTCAAGGACATACAAAAAGAAGGACTTTGCTCTCAAGGACATAGAAAAAGAAGGACCTTGCTATCAAGGACATAGAAAAAGAAGGACATTGAAACAAGAAGGGCAATTAAACAAGGTTTGTGCATCACTGTGCTGGTGTGGTGTATTAGAAGGGACAGTTTTGTCGGTACCATGCAATGTGCATCGTGCCACATGTATAGGAACCTGGAGCAGACATTCTAGGGAAACTATGTCTGTGTCAGAAGTGAGTGGGTTGCCCGTTTGCAAGCTGAGGTGGAGAGTCTAAGGGGGCAGCTTGCAGCATTACAGGGATTGGCAGAACTGGGTGGTCAGCAGGCACTGGCTGGGGCCAGTATAGAGGTGGGTGGAAGAGGGACAGGAAAGGTTGAGGGAGGAGCTAGTTTTGTTAGGGTTACTAGGGGAAGTGGGGGACGGAAGAGTAGGGGGGCTTCTTCCCAGATTGTCCATCCCAACAGATTTGCCGCCTTAGGTAATGAAGTGGAGGAGGACACCTCGGAATTAGCGTGTATGGAGGGGGCTAGTCCCTTGAGCACCCAGGGGACTGCCATCTCTGATACAAGGGAGGAGGAACGAAGGGTCAGGAATGCAAGGCAGGTGGTAGTGGTAGGGGACCCCATTATAAGGAAGGTAGATAGGGTAATCTGCTGCCAAGACCCTACATGCCGAACTGTGTGTTGCCTGCCTGGTGCTAGGGTTCGGCATGTGGTGGATCGTGTAGACAGATTATTGGGTGGGGCCCGGGTGTGACCCGGTGGTCTTGGTTCACATTGGTGCCAATGACAAAGTTAGAGGAGGAGGTGAGGTCCTTAAACATGATTTCCGAGAGCTAGGGGCCAAAATAAAAGCAAGGACCTCCAGGGTAGTGTTTTCAGAAATACTACCGCAGCCACGTGCTAAGCCAGGGAGACTTAGGAGCATTAATGCGTGGCTAAGAGAGTGGTGTAAGGAAGAAGGGTTTGGGTTTATTGAGAACTGGGCAGACTTCGCTGTCGGCTACAGGCTCTTTAGTAGGGATGGGTTGCACCTCACTGATGGCGGTGCAGCTGTTTTAGGGGAGAAGATGGCTAGAGGGTTGGAGGAGATTTTAAACTAAGTTTGGGGGGGAGGGTATTAGCAGTCTCACTGGGATAGATAGCCCAGGAGGAAAGCAGGGTGTAGATAGGCCAGTGGTGGGCGGAAAGAGGGGTGGGGCTTGCATAGGGGATAGGGAGGCGTGTGTATTAAAGTGTACGAATAAACTACAGGATCATAATCTAAAATGTATGTTTGCAAATGCGAGAAGCCTGGCTGACAAAATGGGTGAATTGGAAATGATGGCATTGAATGAAAAGTATGATGTAATAGGTATAGCAGAAACGTGGTTGAACAGTTCTCATGACTGGACTGTAAATATAGAAGGATAAGCCAAATTTAAAAGAAGAGATAACTGGTGATATGGATGATAAGTGGAGGCAATATGGGTGGAGTTAGGCAACAGGAAAGGGGGTAATGTCATTGTTGGTGTCTGCTATAAGCCGCCAAATGCTAGCAGAGAGGAGGTGAGTCAACTTCATATGCAGTTGGCAAGGGCTGCAAGTTTGGGGAGTGTGCTCATTATGGGGGACTTCAATTACCCTGACATTGATTGGTGTGGTGGAACTGCCATCACAGAAAAAGGCGATAAGTTCCTGAATTTGCTGCAGGATAATTTTCTCTCACAGGTGGTTGAGGTTCCTACTAGAAAAGGAGCTCTGTTGGATCTGGTAATATCTAACATTGTGGAGCGCATTATATATATAAAGGTAACTGGAGGCTTAGGGAATAGTGACCAAGAAATAGTGGCATTTGGACTTTGTTATCGAAAGGAAAAGTGCGCTGGGTTAACAAAGACATTTAATTTCAGGAAAGCAAATTTTCCCAGGTTAAAAGCAGATCTTCAGAATGTCAACTGGTATAATGTATTATCAGGTAAATGTACTGAACAGAAGTGGACTGTGTTCAAGGGAATTTTAATCCAGTTCACATCTAAATTTATACCCTGGGAAATAAATGTAAAAAAAAAAAAATCCGCGCCCATGTGGCTGAATTCTGATGTAAAGAGGCAAATGGAAAGGAAGAAAAAGGCATTTAAAACCTTTAAGTATATTAATAGTAAGAAGATGAGGACTGAGAATGTGGCACCATTAATTAATGGGGATAAGTAAAGGGGCATATTTATAAAGGGTTGTCTTTTTCGCCAAATAATTAGCGCAGCACATCGCAGCGAAAATAGCGCCATTTGGGGCTTCGTTTCGCCTTATTTATAAAAAAGCGAAAAAAACACACTTCGCGGCTGAAAAAGGCGAACGGGCGCGATAAAGAGCAAAAAGTATCGCAGCGAAAACTTAACGCATCTATGAAGACTGCATTGTGAAAACCATTCGAAACCAGAAAAGCCCACTAGAAAATGATGTCAAGTTCAAAAGGGCCACCTCACATTTACCAAGAAGTCAGCCATATCTTATTTAGTCAATCTTCTTAGAATTTCTCAATTGGAATACAATTTTCTTTTGCACTGCACATTCGCCTTTCTAATGCGCGTTCGCCTTTCTAATGTGCGTTCGCCTTTCTAATGCGCGTTCGCTTTTCCAAGGCATATTACATTCTAATGCGCGATCGCCTTTCTAATGTCGCTTTTAAGGCATATTACACTCTAATGAGCGATCGCCCTTCTAATGCGCGTTCGCTTTTTCAAGGCATATTACCCATTAGAATGCCTTTTCGCTCAAACAATGACTTTTCACCACCTTCAGGGTCGCGCTAATCTTCAGGCTCGCTCTTTTTAACGCAAAAACCACCTTACGCTCTTTTATAAATAGCGTTATGCCTTTTTGCTCCTTTTTCGCTAAAATTACCATTGCGAAGTAAGGCGAAAAGGGTTTAGCGATAGCTCGCGGAAACGGTTTCGCCATTCGTTAACGCTACCTTTATAAATAGCGTTAACTGTCTTTTTGGCGAAAAACCATGCGAAAAGCGAATGCGAAAACATTTCGCTACTTTTCGCTCTTTTATAAATATGCCCCTAAGTTACGGAGGATGGCGATAAAGCAAATGTCTTGAATAATTTTTTTCCCTCTGTATACACTATAGAAGATCCAAGTACAGATATCATAGAGTATAGTAGCAATAATGGTATAAAAGATTCAAGTGCACTTTGGTTAACCAAGGATATGGTACAGAAAGAACTAAAGAAGGTTAATATTAATAAATCTCCTGGACCGGATAAAATACATCCTCGGGTACTTAAGGAGCTAAGTTCAGTTTTATCTAGGCCATTGTTTCTTATTTTTGCTGATTCCCTCATGTCCGGTGGTGTGCCTCTGGATTGGAAAAAGGCTGATGTTATTCCAATATTCAAAAAGGGTAGTCGTTCACAGACGGGTAATTACAGGCCTGTAAGTTTAACTTCAGTGGAAGTGGATCCTGGAAAGTTTAATAAGGGAACATGTTCTAGAGTATGTTTCAAGGACTGACATTATAAGTAGTAACCAGCATGGATTTAGGAGGAATAGATCTTGTCAAACTAACTTGCTTAGCTTTTATGAGGAAGTAAGTAGAAATTTAGACTCTGGCATAGCAGTAGATGTAGTTTACTTGGATTTTGCAAAGGCTTTTGATACTGTCCCCCATAGGCGACTAATGTATAAGCTGAGGTCTGTTGGTCTGGGGAGTCACATTTGTACATGGATAGAAAATTGGTTAATGAAAAGGATGCAGAGAGTAGTTGTTAATGGGGCTTCATCATTATGGACTAAAGTGCTGGGGCCGCTTCTATTTAATCTATTTATTAATGATTTGGAAGTGGGTATTGTCAGCAAGGTTTCTGTGTTTGCTGACGACACAAAACTTTGTCGACCATTAAAAACTTCAGAGGATGTGTAATCGTTGCAAGGGGATCTAGATAGATTGTCACATTGGGCTGCTAAGTGGCAGATGAAATTCAATGGTGATAAATGTAAGGTGATGCATTTTGGACTTAAAAATCCTTGTGCTACTTATACTATAAATGGCTCTGTGTTAAGTGAATCCCTGTTGGAAAGGGATCTTGGAGTTTTGGTGGATAACAAACTTAAAGGTAGCAAGCAGTGCCAGGCGGCAACAGCCAGAGCCAGCATGGTATTGTCTTGTATAAAGCGAGGTATGGATTCAAGGGAGGAAAATGTAATTCTCCCTCTTTACAAAGCATTGGTAAGGCCTCATTTGGAATATGCAGTGCAATTTTGGAATCCTGTGTACAAAAAGGACATCTTTGAAATGGAAAGGGTTCAGAGAAGGGCAACTAAATTAATAAGGGGATTGGGGGAGCTTGAATATGAAGAGAGACTGGAAAAGTTACAATTATGTACGCTGGAGAAAAGGCGCTTGCGTGGGGATATGATTACTGTGTATAAATACATTAACGGGCCATACAATAAACTATCTGGGGCATTGTTCACCAAGAGAACATGTCAGGGATCTTGGAGTTTTGGTGGATAGCAAACTTAAAGGTAGCAAGCAGTGCCAGGCAGCAACAGCCAGAGCCAGCATGGTATTGTCTTGTATAAAGAGCAGTATGGATTCAAGGGAGGAAAATGTTATTCTCCCTCTTTACAAAGCATTGGTAAGGCCTCATTTGGAATATGCAGTGCAATTTTGGAATCCTGTGTACAAAAAGGACATCTTTGAAATGGAAAGGGTTCAGAGAAGGGCAACTAAATTAATAAAGGGATTGGGGGAGCTTGAATATGACAATTATGTACGATGGAGAAAAGGCACTTGCGTGGGGATATGATTACTGTGTATAAATACATTAACGGGCCATACAATAAACTATCTGGGGCATTGTTCACCAATAGAACATGTCAAAGGAGACGAGGACATCTAGAACATGTCAAAGGAGACGAGGACATCTAGCTCGGAAAGGGTTTTTCACTGTGAGAACGGTAAAGCTATGGAACTGTCTTCCAGTGGACGTTGTTATGGCAGGTTCATTAGTCAGTTTCAAAAAAAAGCTGGATGAGTTTCTGCAAACAAGGAATGTTGCAAGTTACTGTTATTGATACATAAAGTAGAGTTGATCCAGGGAAATTTCCGATTGCCACTTGGAGTCAGGAAGGAATTTTTTCCCCCTTCATAAATTTGGTGGTTTTTTTTGCCTTCCTCTGGATCAACAGTTAGGCAGGAAATGAGGATATTGCTAGATGGGTTGAACTGGACGGACATATGTCTTTATTCAACCTCAAATACTATACTATACTATACTAAAACTCTGTTCCTAGATTCAAGCAGCTCAGGAGTCTGCTCCTCTTGACACCCCGACAGGCAGAATCTTTGTACCTGTTTTTCTTCGGAACATCATCCTTCGGCAGACTCATTGCTCTAGACAGGCCGGACATCCTGGTATGAACAAAACTTTTAATCTTCTAGCACGCTCTCTCTGGTGGCCAACAATGAGAAGGGATATTAAGGACTTTATTCTAGCCTGTTCTCGCAGTACCCAGTCAATATCTCCTAGAACCCTTCCCTGTGGACATCTTCAACCCCTTCCCATTCCATCTCGACCCTGGACTCATTTGTCTATGGATTTCATTGTTGAACTATAGAGCGCTTCAGTAAAATGGCTAATTTTGTCCCTCTTCCTAAATTACCATCTTCTGTGGAATTGGCTCAATTATTTATTTCTCATATTTTTTCCATCCATGGACTTCCTTCTGAAATAGTTTCTGACAGAGGAATTCTGGATGGCATTGTGTAAATCTATGGGAATCAAATTACAATTTTCTTCTGCTTATCACCCACAGTCCATGGGGCTACTGAACACATTAATCAGTCTCTAGAACAGTACCTCAGGTGTTATATTTGCTATACTCAAGATGATTGGTCTGACCTCCTGCCCTGGGCTGAATTTGCCCATAACAATGCCACTCATGCCTCTTTTGGAAAATCTCCTTTTTTGTGTGTCTTCGGCACTAATCCAAGAAGTTTTCCTCAGGATTTCCTTTGTACTGCCTTCAGAAATCCGCTCTGGCACAAAACAAAGCTGCTGACAGGAGGGGAAGAAAACCTCTATCTTACTCTGTGGGAGATAAAGTGTGGCTTTCTTCTGCCCATATTAATCTATGTGTTCCCTATGCTAACCTGGGACCTAAATTTATCGGTCCTTTTTCTATTCTGGTGCTAATTGGTTCTGCTGCTGTTCGTCTCCAACTCCCTACCAACATGCGGATCCCTAATATGTTCCATATTTCCCTCATTAAACCGGTAATCTCGAATTAATATTCTACCCCTCTTCAGCCTCCCAATCCAATTTCTGTTGAAGGGCAACAAGAATGTGAGCTTGAAAAAGTTCTGGACTAGATCTCTCCAGTATCTAGTCCCAGGGCCGGATTATTCACAAGGCTCCCGAGGCAAGTGCCTGGGGCCCGGATGCCAAGGGGGCCCGTTGGGACCTGTCCAGGGGCCCCAGTATATATTTACAAATTTTGGTGCATTTATCTTTAAATAGAATCGGAGTCTCGTGGGGGGCCGGGCCCTGACTTCTAATTAGATTTAATGATAGTCGGCTCCTCCAGCGTCGGCGCACAGCGCATCACTATGCTATGCACCTGCGTGCATCACATGGGGTGCATACTTTTTCCCCGCTACCACCTGGGCTGGGTTCACACAGGAGAGGAGTGGAAGCAGAAAAGCAAGCATCGGCTAACCTTCCTTCCAAGTTCCAAGTGAGCTGCTTGCAGTTACACACTGGGTCCGGTACCCAGATGAAATTTAATTTTCTGCAAAAGTTATGCTGGCAGGGAGGAGGAGGGGTGTGTGGTTGTGTTGTTTTATGACAGTCAGATGCATGTTCATAAAAAAAAATGGTGTCAAGGACCATGGGGACTCAGGGAGGGGGAAAGGGGATGTGTTGGCCACCAGCACATCTCCCCCTGGCACCACCAGCACACCTGGGGGTTTTGCTGGTGGTGCCAGGGGGAGATGTGCTGGTGCTGCAACCCCAACACATCCCTGCCCTCAGTGGTGTAGGAACAGGGGTTGCAGTGCTTGCAATTGCGACAGGGCCCATGCTTCTGGGGGGGCCTCGCAAATGTCTGAAGAATGGCAGGAAGAGATCTGGTAAATGAAGAGGAGTTTGGCAAAATTAAAACAAAATCACACTCAGACTGACCTGCTGGAGGGATCCGCGATGCCACAGTGTGCAGGACTTCATGTTTTTTTTCCTGTTTTCAAAGCTTTGGCCGCTATAAAATTGTCCTTTACTTCTTAAGTGTTGTCCAGATTAGTTTTCTCTGGTGCAGACTTCCCTTACATTGTCTATAAATGAGTTGTGTAATGGGCAAGAAGAAATTTTGTTTCAAACTGTAACCAACAATGTTACATTGGGATTCCGGTTAAAGTGCTTTCCAGGCTGTAACTGCCCAAAGTAATTTATAGCAGAGTTCAAAAAAATCCTCACTGGCCTATTGCCGTAAGTTACTGGTGCAACACTGTTTGCCAATCATCCCTATAGTTGCCAACTAAAGGTAGGAAATATTTTAATGAGTATATATACACACACAATATCTTTGTCTGTCTGTTTATCTGTATATCTATCTATCTCCTATTTATCTATCTATCTACCTTTCTATCTATCTATCTATCATCTATCTATCTCCTATCTGTCTATCTATTTATCTGTCTGTATATCTATCTGTCTGTATATCTATCTGTCTGTCTATCTATCTATAATCTATCTGTCTGTATATCTATATATCTCTTTATCTGTCTGTATATCTATCTGTCTGTCTATCTATCTATCTATCATCTATCTGTCTGTATATCTATATATCTCTTTAGCTGTTTGTCTGTCTATCTATCTATCTATCTATCTATCTTCTGTCTGTATATCTATCTATCTATCTATCTATCTATCTATCTATCTATCTATCTATCTATCTATCTATCATCTGTCTGTCTATCTATCTGTATATCTATTTATCTGTCTGTCTGTCTATCTATCTATTTATCTGTCTTTCTTTAGGTCTACCTATTTCCTGTCTATCGTGTTATCATTTGTCTACCAGTATACAGCTTTTTTCATGTAGGTTAATAGCATTGTGTTGGTGGTGGTGGAGGGGTGTTATGGATGCCCGAGTCTGAATTTCTGTGCTGGTGGTGCCAGTTGGGGCTGTGCTAGTGGTGCCATTTGGGGATGTGCTGGTGATGCCATTTGGGGATGTGCTGGTGGTGCCAGGGGAATGTGCAGGTGGTTCCTGGGGGGGGTTATGTTGGCCGCAGACAGTGTGCATAAACAAAATGTGTGGTGCCAGGGCCCAGGGGGACTCGGGTAGGGGGATATGCTGGTAGTGCCAGGGGGGATGTACTTGTGGTGGTACCAGGGGTGTGTGTGCTGGTGGTCCCATGGGGATGTGCTGGTGTGGTACCAGAGCCCAGGGTGTGTATGTGCTGTTGGTGCCAGGGGTGTGTGCTGGTGGTACCAGCAAAATATATTTTTTTGCTAAGCGGCGGGGTGATATGCAAAATAGGTTGTAGTGATATTTGTGAAATGGAACATTAGGGGGGCCCCAAAATTCTGACTTGTGCCTTGGGCCCCATTTGGTCTTAATCCAGCTCTGTCTAGTCCACTGGAAAGTTTTCAGCCTTGAGGAAAGATTGTGGATTAAACACTCTGATCTGCATGCTCCCCGTTTGATCAAGAATTTCCACAAGAGTTTTCCGGGCAAGCCTGGTTTGTTGGCCCCCCCGCAGAGGAGGGGGTACTGTCACGAACTTACCTGCTGCTCCGATCCAGCGCCGCTCTGGTCCCAGCCGGGCTGGCAGCGCTGCCGGCGTGATGACATCACAACACCGACGCATCTCCCGGCACGAACTTTGAAAAGCCGGCGGCGTCCTCTCGATGCCTGATTGTAGCTCCGCTACACCTGGCTCCTGTATGTATCCTGCTACTTACCTTTCCCATTATAGAGACAATACCTACCTTGCCTGTTCCAGAGTCCTTACTTACCTTGCCAGTTCCTGCACCTTGCTCCAGAATCCAGCCTACAGTTCCCAGCAGCACCTTGTTCCAGAATCCAGCCTACAGTTCCTAGCAGACCTTGTTTCAGAATCCAGCCTACAGTTCCCAGCAGCACCTTGTTCCAGAATCCAGGTAGGGGGATATGCTGGTAGTGCCAGGGGGGATGTACTTGTGGTGTACCAGGGGTGGTGTGCTGGTGGTCCCATGGGGATGTGCTGGTGTGGTACCAGAGCAGGGTGTGTATGTGCTGTTGGTGCCAGGGGTGTGTGCTGGTGGTACCAGCAAAAATATATTTTTTGCTAAGCGGCGGGGGTGATATGCAAAATAGGTTGTAGTGTATTTGTGAAATGGAACATTAGGGGGGCCCCAAAATTCTGACTTGTGCCTTGGGCCCCATTTGGTCTTATCCAGCTCTGTCTAGTCCACTGGAAAGTTTTCAGCCTTGAGGAAAGATTGTGGATAAAACTCTGATCTGCATGCTCCCCGTTTGATCAAGAATTTCCAAAGTTTTCCGGGCAAGCCTGGTTTGTTGGCCCCCCGCAGAGGAGGGGGTACTGTCACGAACTTACCTGCTGCTCCGATCCAGCGCCGCTCTGGTCCCAGCCGGGTGGCAGCGCTGCCGGCGTGATGACATCACAACACCGACGCATCTCCCGGCACGAACTTTGAAAAGCCGGCGGCGTCCTCTCGATGCTGATGTAGCTCCGCTACACCTGGTCCTGTATGTATCCTGCTACTTACCTTTCCCATTATAGAGACAATACTACTTGCCTGTTCCAGAGTCCTTACTTACCTTGCCAGTTCCTGCACCTTGCTCAGAATCCAGCCTACAGTTCCCAGCAGCACCTGTTCCAGAATCCAGCTACAGTTCCTAGCAGACCTTGTTTCAGAATCCAGCTACGTTCCCAGCAGCACCTTGTTCCAGAATCCAGCTACAGTTCCCAGCAGCACCTTGTTCCAGGAATCCAGCCTACAGTTCCCAGCAGCACCTTGTTCCAGAATCCAGCCTACTTTTCCCAGCAGCCTCTGTGTCCTGCATTTTCCGGACTATCAGCCTACTCCTGAAAGCGTACTCGTGAGTACCACGGCCGGCAAGGCCATATTCTTTACAGGTACACTTATTTTTTGTGCTTCTAAAGCTAATTACATTTAAACAAAAGCAGAATGGGAGGTTATTATTGTTATTATTTTGGATTTATATATCGCCAGTTACATGTATACATTCACACCAAGCCCTCCCCCCAAGAGCTTACAATCTACGGACATTTTTATTAGACTCATACAACTTATCAGTATGTCTTTATGATTATGGGGAAAGCCAGTGTGCCCAGGGGAAACCCACACAAGCACAGGGAGAACTCAGGACTGCAAGGTATCAGTGGTAGCCACTGAGCCATCGTGCTGCCCATGGCGGTTAGAATATTTCAGTAGGGCATCTCCCCAGATAAATAAATAAATTCAGAGAATGAATACCAAAAGTCTGTCTGGGCAGTACTTTTAAAGTGTCACTACCTTTTAAAAGCACTGCCCACAAGCCAACCAGTCCACCATAAAGCCAATTCTATGAATTCATTTAATTTATATGGAGAACTGCCTTTCTGTAACTTAGTAACATACGTATTATTTAAGTTTAATAAAGTGAAGACATCTTGGATACAAAGTAATACCTTTTATTGGCTAACTAAAATGATTGAAAATGCAAGCTTTCAAAGCACTAGGCTTCTTCCTCAGGCATGATTCATGCCTGAGGAAGAAGCCTAGTGCTTCGAAAGCTTGCATTTTCAATCATTTTAGTTAGCCAATAAAAGGTATTAATCCAAGATGTCTTCACTTTCAATCTATGTCTGGCTAACACGGTAACAAGTCTCTACTACTTAAGTTTAATAAAGGCATACATTCTTATATAGTAGTCCAACTCTTTTACTCTAACCAGGCCATAAAACTTGCCAATTGAGAAAGGCAACCCCCAGTCTGAGAGGAAAACAAAATGTCTTCTTGACTACAAATGGCAATTACAGGAATTCTTAGATTACTGTAACTCATTGTAAAAAAACCCCCCAGAAAACAACCTGACCTGAAACAAACCTGAAATCTAACATATTTTCTTCTAATTTTAATTTCTAATGTTCAGACATCCCACCCTGCCACTATGTACTTGCGGGCAGGGGGGGGGGGCGCGGCGAGGCGGCATTACGTCATTTACTTCACATCGTGGGTGGGGCGTGGCAGTGCGGCATGACATCCTTTACGTCACGCCGTGGGCAGGGCGAGGTGGGAGGAGGTGGGGTTGTGGGTGTGACTGAGATTCAGGACTCCTCTCCGTCGCGGGAGATTGGGGTGGTCTCGCGGGAGCCCACCCCAATTCGAGGGAGACTCCCGGAAGATCTGGGAGGGGTGAGATATCTGAATGTTATTCCATTTTTTCTGTCCTGGAATTAAACTGTCTCTAAAATAGCTCTTACAGCAAACTGATATCAACAAGCCTTTCTCACAGTTTGTATAAACTAACAAAATAAAACATGCATGTATGGACATATATGGCAGTTTTTGGATCCCATTTATAAGGGACATCTTAGAAATAGAAAGAGTTCAGAGGAGGGCCAATAAATTAAGAAGGGAAATGGAGGGGCTTGACTATGCAAATTACTAGTAAGGGCTGTTTACACCAGAAAAGGGGAGATTGCATGGGAATATGATCACCTTATATGGGCCATATAATAAAATCTCTGGTGCATTGTTTACCAATAGGTCATTTCAGCTAGTTTTTGCCACCTGAGCCAAACTTTAAAAGCCGCCTAGATGAAATGGAATGGGCTTGGTTTTTGAACATGTGCGTGGCTACGTGGGTGGAAGAGCGGCTAGCCATTTGGTCATCTTAAACTTGGCATCACTGAGGTATTTATTTATATAGCTTCTTTATAGACATTTATCCTCACCATAATTCCTAAAAACTAAAACATTTTGGCCAAAAAAATTGTAAGCCTGCCACCTTAGTCAAGGTAGACTCTTTTAGCAGGGCCCTAACTAATCTAACTAGCCTAGCCTAACCAAACTATCTAAAGCTAACCTTACCATATGAAATGCCTTTTAACAATATCAAACACATTTAGTGAAGACAAAGGCATTTAAAACCTTTAAGTCAGAGGCAATTGAAAGGGCCTTTTTGGATTATAAAAACTGTAACAAGGAGTGTAAGAAAGCAATCAAACAAGCTAAAATGAATAATGAAGTTAGGATAACTGAACAAAGCATCACTAAGCCTACATTTTTTTAAAGTATATTAATATTAAGAAGATGAGGACTGAAAATGTGGCAGCATTAATTAATGGGGCAAAGTTAGTTACGGAGAATGGCAATAAAGCAAATGTCTTAAATATTTTTTCTCCCCTGTATACGCTATAGAAGATCCAAGTACAGAACATGGCATAGAAACAACAAAATAAGGTTAATATTAATAAATCTCCTGGACCGGATAAAATACATCCTCGGGTCCTTAGGGAACTAATTTCAGTTTATCTAGGCCATTGTTTCTTATTTTTGCAGATTCCCTCATGTCCGGATGTGTTCCCCTGGTTTGGAGAAAGGCTGATGTTATTCCAATATTCAAAAAAGGGTAGTCGTTCACAGCCGGGTAATTACAGGCCTGTCAGTTCACTTTAGTGATGGGGAAGATACTGGAAAGTTTAATAAGGGAACATATTTTAGAGTATGTTTCAAGGACTGACATTATAAGTAGTAACCAACACGGATTTAAGAGGAATAGATCTTGTCAAACTAACTTGCTTGGCTTTTATGAGGAAGTGAGTAGAAAGTATATTTTCAGCAAGGTTTTTGTGTTTGCTGACAACACAAAACTTTGTCGACCATTAGATAGAGTGTCACATTGGGCTGCTAAGTGGCAGATGAGATTCGGATTCAAGGGAGGAAAATTCTCCCTCTTTACAAAGCATTAGTAAGGCCTCATTTGGAATATGCATTGCAATTTTGAAATCCTGGGTACAAAATCTTTGAAATGGAAAGGGTTCAGATAAGGGCAACTAAATTAATAAAGGTATTGGGGGAGCTTGAATATGAAAAGAGACTGCATAAGTTACAATTATGTACGCTAGAGAAAAAACGCTTGCGTGGGGATATGATTACTGTGTATAAATACATTAATGGGCCATACAATAAACTATTGTTCACCAATAGAGCATGTCAGAGGACACACGGACATCCCTTAAGACTTTAAGAAAAAAGGTTTAGGTTTCAATTTCGGAAAGGGTATTTCACTGTGAGAACGGTAAAGCTATGGAACTTTCTTCCAGTGGACGTTATAATGGCAGGTTCATTTGTCATTTTTTAAAAAAAGGTTGGATGAGTTTCTGCAAACAAGAAATGTTGCAAGTTACTGGTATTGATACATAAAGTCGAGTTGATCCAGGGATATTTCCGATTGCCACTTAGAGTCAGGCAGGAATTTTTTCCCCTTCATAAATTTGGTGGGTTTTTTTTGCCTTTCTCTGGATCAGAGAACAGTTAGGCAGGAAATGAGGAAATTGCTAGTTGAGTTGGACTGGATAGACATATGTCTTTATTCAAACTCAAATACTATACTATACTATATTATACTATACTAAATATGAAAAAATAACATCTTCAGCAAAGTATATGTTTGGTTGAGCAATCTACTGTAATCAGTGAGAACAAAATGTAAAGGACACATACAGCGAGAACAGACAGTAAAGGTCCCATACAGTGAGAACAGACAGTAAAGGTCTCATACAGTGAGGACTGTATAGGTCCCATACAGTGAGAACAGACAGTATAGGTCCCATACAGTGAGAACAGACAGTATAGGTCCCATACAGTGAGAACAGACAGTATAGGTCCCATACAGTGAGAACAGACAGTAAAGATCCAATACAGTGAGAAGAGATGGTGAAGGTACCACACTTAAGTTACAATTATGTACACTCTCATGCAGCCTCTATCCTCTATCTCTCTCACATTCTCTCACTCCTGCAGCCTCTTCTCTCTCCACACACATTCTGTCTTTTCTGCAGTCTCTATCCTCTCTCTTTTACATTCTCTCTATTTTGCAGCCAATATCCTTTATCTCTCTTTTCTTTTTTTATCTTTTATCTGTGACAAGCATGGTTCCACTTACAGAGAGATCATGTAAATGTTTATTAGAGATTTTCTATGTCCCTCCTTGTGTAAAATGATCCCAGGATCAGACTAGCTCATTCGGATACCAGAGCAATCCTCCTGGCCCTAAGTCCATCCACCATTCAAAGCATAGAAAATTATTACAATTTTGAAAGAAAAGTAAAGGTCAATTAAACCAGATAGATAGATAGATATACATATAGATAGATAGACAGACATATCGATAGATAGGCAGACAGACAGATATAGATAGATAAACAGACAGACAGAAAGATAGATAGATAAGACAGATAAGATAAATAGACAGATATAGATAGACTGATAGACAGATACATAGATATAGATAGAGAGGTAGATAGATAGATAGCAGCACAAAGTAACCTGGACTTTACCAGCAGGAATCACATTTACCTGACCCTATGTTCCATTGCACTTACAGGTAAGCCTGTTTTGCATCCTTTCCTCCTTGTTCCATCTCCTCCCCGTTTGCTATATCCACTGCCCCTCCACTTTTCTTTGATGTTTGTTTCAGATTTCTCACAGGTCACAGGCAGGGTTAAAAGTGTCTGTGCAGAAGAAAACATCGGGCTCTTAACCCTTCCCCATCTTCCCTTTGTGCTGGTGTCACCAGTGAAGATCCCCCTACTGCTTAACATTAATCAGCCTTATCTTCACATGGCATAATCGCAGGACACAACTTGGAAAGTGAAACTGGACAGCTCTGCTCCTTCCTCCTGAACAGGGATAGGTGATTGCAAGTGCACCCACCTGCTGCTATCAATCAATCACTTTGGAGGAGGACAGAGCACAGTCGCCTTAATGACAGATATGGAGGTCCGCACAGCCACATGACGAGAGTCATGAAGTTATCACATGCGGACGCCGTCATTATGCATGGACGCGTGCCGTGGTGTGCCTGTGCGTACCAAAAAAGAGGCGGACAATTTCTTTTCTATCCTGGGGCTGGTAAGCTAAAAAAAAAAAAAGGAAAGTGCCGCTTCTCTGCCTACCTGCGGGGGCAGCGCCCTGAGATTTTGTTTGAGATGGCCCTGCATTTCAGATAACTCATAAACATCATTTAAGATTAGAAGAAAAGACTCTTGCCATAATTGTGATATTTTAACTAAATACTTCCATTTTGATAAAATATTAAAATATGATGGGTCAATAGCATATAATTGGTAGGATTGAAATCAAAATTGGATTTGGTCTTTCAACAATCCTATATAAAGAGGTGCAAACCTGCGGTAGATAGAAGTTCCTGCAGATCAAGAAGGCGATGGCGACATTGACATTGGCGATGCTGGTGTCATCAGGGGCAAGAAAGAAAATGGTGCAGACCTGAAAAGGTCCTTTTTAGGACCAGGGGGGTCCTGGTTTCGAGCTGTGGGACCCACTTATCATCCAACCTTGCAAATTCAAATGTGCTGCACCTACGTGTCCCCCCTTTTTCCATGGATAACAGCTTCACCTAGTGTAATTTTCATTCCATCTCAAACATAGTCATGCATGTTTGTACTATGCTAGAGGGGAAGGAAGGGTGCATGGGGGCAAATGGTGAAGACATCATCTCCAGATAAGCAGCATTTTTGAGAGCCCACCACTTCTTTACTATTGCAGCTCTAGCTGTTACTGCCTAGCAATGTTTTCTACAGCTAAGTCTGTTATCTACTAAAACCCCAAATCCTTTTCCATTGGAGATTCACTTAACACAGAGTTATTTATGGTGTAGGTGGCACAAGGATTGTTAAATCCCAAATGCATCACCTAACATTTTTTAACATTGAATCTCATCTGCCATACTGCTACCCATTTTGATAATCTATCAAGGTCTGCTTGCAACACTTGCACATCATTTGAAGTTTTCAAAGCTCTGCATAGATTAGTGTCATCAGCAAATACAGAAATCTTGCTCTCAATGTCCTCTTTTTATTATTATTATTGTGGATTTATATAGCGCTAACATCTTCCGTAGAACTTTACAATTACATGTATACATGCACATCAGGCCCTGCCATGAAGAGCTTACAATCTAAGCACATTTATTTGACACATACAACCTATCAGTATGTCTTTATGATTGTGGGGGAAACCGGAGTGCCCAGAGGAAACCCACGCAAGCACAGGGAGAACATACAAATTCCTTGCAGATGTGTCAAAGGATGGAATTGAATTCAGGCCCTCAGTGCTGCAAGGCATCAGTGCTAACCACTGAGTCACTGTGATGCCCTTCTAAGTCATTTATAAACAGATTAAAAAGAAAAATGTTTTTTTCTAGACCAACAGTCCTTAGTCCTATGTGGCAAAGTATCAAAAGCTTTAGCAAAAACAAGTATACTACATCCACTGCTATGTCTAAATCTAAATTCTTACTCACTTCTTCATAAAAGTAAATTTGTCTGGCACAATCTACTTCTCATAAAGCCATGCTGACTACTACTAATAAAAGTTTCCAGCACCTTCCCTACCACTGATGTTAGGCTTTTAGGTCTAAAGTTACCACTAGGTATAAGGAAATAATTAGTGGTATGGCACTAGTCAAACACAGCATTTACTCAATGCTGGGAAGTTGCTGAACAGAGTAGGAAAGATCATGGAAATACATAAAGAAAAAAGAATCTGCAGCACTCAACTGGTTTTAAACAAAAAACGTGTACAATCCTTTATTCTAGTATGTAAGCACATACATGTTAGGGATAATCAGTGTGCAATGACATCAGATTAAAAAATAATTAAAAACCATACTATGTACAAATAGCAGCATAATGGACTAGCAGCTGTGTATGCATAAAGTGCTAGTGCATATAATTAAATAGTAATGACAGAACACTATAGTAGATAGCATACCGGTAAGTGGCCATCAGCTATGCATTGAATAAATGGTACTTATCTGTCCCTATGCGTAACTCAGCACTTATCAAAGATAGGTCCAACGGGAAGAGGGTATCGATGCTGCTGTCCTCAGTATGACTGCTATTGTGACCAGAAACATGACCCCATCTTTAGGGGGACCTACCGTTTTAAGGTTGTAAGGTTACCTAACCCCTGCCTGCCCCCAACCGCCGCAAATTTCTTAAAAAAAAACAAGATCCGTACTTACAAAGCCTTCTCTCCCGTGGTGTTTCCAGTAATGTCAGCCGTGTCTGTGATTGGCTGTCTCTCAGCCAATCACAAACGCGGCTGAGGCCTGGCCCCTGATTGCAAGCAGGAGGCCGGATCGGATTGCTGCGGGAGAGAAGGGATCGCTGCGGGAGTGAAGGCTGTGTAAGTAGAAATCTGGGGATTTTTTAAAGAAATATTGTGGAGGTTGGGGGTGGGTAGGGGTTACATACCTTACAGAAACCAAACCGTGGGTGCTTACTCCTCATATACCCAACCCTCCATGGATGAAAATTCACAATAGAGAAAACAGATTGAGGGTCGCACTCCAAATCAGTTGAATACAACATTTCGGGGGGAAAAACAAGTGCCCCCTTCCTCAGGTGAAGGGGGCACTTGGAAGGGCACACTTGTTTTCCCCCCCGAAACGTTGTGTTTTGATGTTGGTCACTAAATAAAGTATTCAACTTATTTTGGAGTGCGCCCCTCAATCTGTTTTCTCTACTGTTACCTACCTTACCCCCAAAGTTCATTTTGGGGGTGGAGATGCCCTTTAAGATCCAAGGATGTATTTCATCCAGTCCTGGGACTTTAGTCTAATTGTTTCTGTACCATATCCTCTGTCAGCCAGAGTAAATATTCTGCATTTTACGACTTTCATATTATTATACTCCCTGCTATAAGGACTAGGATTCTCTAGTGAGTACAGATGGAAAAAAAACGGTTTAGCACATTAGCCTTTTCAACATCCTCTACAACCATCTCAGCCCCATTATTTAATGGTCCCACATTCTCAGTCCTCATCTTTTTACAATTGATATACTTAAAAAACATTTTGGGGTTGGACTTGCTTTGTTCTGCTATCCGTATTTCATTTTGTATTTTAGATAGTTTAGTTGCTTTCTTGCACTCCTTATTACGGGTTTTGTATTCCCTGTAAACCTGTTCTCTTTCCTTCTAATTTTAAAATTTTAAAAGCCTTTTTCTGTTTTTCCCTATTTCTCATTTTACCTGTGCATTAAGCCAGACAGGAGGTATAGGTATAAATTTAGAAATGTAATAATTTAATATCTCTTTAAAAGCGGTCCACCTCAAATATCTTTACCTAGGCACAAATCCTCCCAGTCTATGAGCAGGAGTGATTCCTTTAACAACATAAAATTAGCTTTCCTAAAGTTAACATTTTTTGTTAACGCAGTGCACTTTTGTTTTTTGCAACCTATATTAAATGAAACTATATCATGATCACTATTCCCTAAGCTTACCATTACCTTCACCTCCAAAATGAGCTCAGGGTTATTAGATATCACAAGATCCAACAACTCACCCTGTCTAGTTGGAACTTCTACCATCTGTGAAAGAAAATGCTCATATAGAAAATTTAAGAACTTCATACCTTTTGAGGTGCTGGCAGTTCCAATCTATGACAGGGCAATTGAAATCCCCCATAACCAAAACATGCCCCATACTAGCAGCATACTAACAACAATTCATTTACCCACCATCTTGCTTCCTGTATACAGCTCCACCCATATTGTTTCTGCCTTATCATTTATACCCCCATCTATTTCATCTTTTAAATTTCGCTTCAATTCTTGTTTAACATACATGCATACTCCCCCCTCTTTGTTATTAACTGTCATGTCTAAATAGGGAGTATCCTTCAATATTTACTGTCCAGTCGTGTGATTCATCATTTAACCATGTTTCTGCTATTATTTCTAGTTCCCCAGTTTTTCCAGCAAGACTTCTTGCATTTGTAAATATTCATTTTAGATTATCAAATAATTTACTTCCATTCTTGGACGTACATGACTCCTTATGCTCCCGCCTCCCCTCATTTTCTTTTTAGCCCCCTGATCCCTAACTGCTCTATCTACCCCTGTGTAGTCCAATGTACCCTCCCCCATAACTAGTTTAATATCTCCCCCAACTCCCTAGCCATCTTCTCCCCCCAAACAGCTGCACCATCATCGAGGTGCAGCCCATATCTACTAAAGAGCCTGTAGCCAATAGAAGAGTCAGCCCAGTTCTCTAAAACCCAAACCCCATCTCCTTACACCACCCCCATAGCCACACATTAATACTCCTAAGCTCCCGTTGCCTCCCTAGTGTAGCACGTGGCTTCTGTAGTATTTATGATAACACTACACTTGAGGTCCTTACTTTTAACATGGCCCCTAACTCTCAAAAATAATTTTTAAGGACCTCACCTCCACCTTTAACTTTGTCATTGGCACCAATGTAAACCAAGACGACCGAGTCACTCCCAGCCCCACCCAATAATCTGTCTACACGATCCCCCACATGTTGAACCCTGGCAACAGGCAGCCAACACACTGTTCAGCATGTAGGATCTTGGCAGCAGATTAGCCTCCCCTGCCATTACCGCCTGCCTATGTTTCCTAACCCCCAGTTCTTTCTAAGCCCCAGTTCTCCCTTATTAGAGATGGCTGTCCCCTGGGTTCTCAAGGAAATCTGCACCTCAGATTCTAAATGGGCAACCCACTCACATCTGACACATACATAAGTCCCTTGGGGTGGATAATCCAAGATCCCATACATGTGGCTGTCTACTGACTGATAGGAGGGTGGGTAACCTCTATCATCTGAACTGGAGGGTGAACTGGAAGATAGACCTGCACCTAAAGTCCTGTCCAGATCCCCTGGGAAACAGTTCTGTGCCAACTTCAGCTGCTGCACAAACTATTTACAGTCAGAATACAGGTCCTACAGTCTAATATATTATTATTATTATACTGTTATATTACTATACTGTTATATTACTATACTGTTATATTACTATACTGGTATATTATTATACTGTTATATTATACTATTATGTTATTATTATACTATTATAATTATACTGTTATATTATACTATTATGTTATTATTATACTATTATATTATTATTATTATACTGTTATATTATACTATTTATAAATATTAATTCTACTTTTATAATATTTATAATACTATACAATTATGTTATAATATTATTATTTATTTATACTGTTACATTATTATATGTTTTATTATATTATATAGTTATATTATTATATTATATATTACTATACTATTATATTATTATATTACTATACATTATATTACTATACTATTGTATTATATTACTATACTATTATATTATTTTATATTACTATACTATTATATTATATTACATATTTTTAGCAATGAAGGGATTTCTATCTATATACTCTGGTCTGGTTGGATTGTTCACGACCTCCCTCCCACCCACCAAGAACTAGCCCTGGCCATGTTAAAGCCCCTCTCTCCCTCTATCCCCCAGTCTCACAGTTTAAACACACACACACGCCTCTTAATCTGCCTCTGGTGCTCTGTGTTTTTAAATGATACTGTAAAATGTAATTATATTAATATACACAAATTAATTAAAAAAATAAAATAATATATATATATATATATATATACAGCAAGCACTACAACAAACAAGTCCCCCAGTTTTCTTACAACAGTGTGTTACAAGCTTCTATCTTTCCTCTGTCTCTCCCAGCTGTGAATAAATAATGCAGAGACAGGGAGGAAAGGGTTTGTTTACGTCAGGCATCACTGTGGGTGTGGCAGAAATCATGAATATGCATGTAATGATGCACATTGACTGACAGCCTGCCCAGCACAGTAGCAGAAAGGAGCAGAAGTTCCCCTGGCTGCTGCAAACAAACAGATGAGTTTTTTGAGATAATAAAGGTAGGGGGAGGGTTGGGGGAAGGTGTACTTTCAGATAGAACTAAAACAAAAAAACATTTTTACATCAGTGGAGATACCCTTTAACCAATTTTCTATCCATGTACAAATGTGACTCCCCAGACCAACAGACCTTAGCTTATACATTAGTCGCCTATGGGGGACTGTATCAAAAGCCTTTGTAAAATCCAAGTAAACTACATCTACTGCTGTGCCAAAGTCTACATTTCTACTTACTTCCTCATAAAAGCCAAGCAAGTTAGTTTGACAAGATCTATTCCTCCTAAATCCATGCTGGTTACTACTTATAATGTCAGTGCTTGAAATATACTCTAGAACATGTTCCCTTATTAAACTTTCCAGGATCTTCCCCACCACTGAAGTTAAACTTACAGGCCTGTAATTACCCGGCTGTGTAAAAATATTTTTTGAATATTGGAATAACATCAGCCTTTTCCAATCCAGAGGCACCACACCGGACATGAGGGAATCTACAAAAATAAGAAACAATGGCCTAGATAAAACTGAACTAGCTCTTAAGTACCGAGGATGTATTTTATCCAGTCCAGGAGATTTATTATATTAACCTTCTTTAGTTCTTTCAAGAGAAGGGTAGGATCCTGCACACCTAAACATCAGGTACATAAACAATTATTCCATGTGGGTGCTCTAAGCTCTGTAGCCAACAGATCGTATTTGAGAAGTAAGACATGCTAGGCACCAGTCTTAATGGTGGAAAGTGTCCTTTTAATAGTGACGTTTCGGAACCTCAGCGGTTCCTTCCTCAGACCATACAGTGTTGTTGGTCTGAGGAAGGAACCGCTGAGGTTCCGAAACGTCACTATTAAAAAGGACACTTTCCACATTAAGACGGTGGTGTGCCTAGCATGTCTTAATTCTGTAGTTCTCTCTGTACCATATCCTCGGTTAACCAAAGTGCACTTGAATCTTTTATACCATTATTGCTACTATACTCTATGATATCTGTACTTGGATCTTCTATAGAGGAAAAAAAATTATTCAAGATATTTGCTTTATCGCCATCCTCCGTAACTAACTTATCCCCATTAATTAATGGTGCCACATTCTCAGTCCTCATCTTCTTACTATTAATATACTTAAAAACATTTTTAGGCTTAGTGATGCTTGCGGTTACTCCCCCTGCTCCCCTGGTAAATACACTCCTGGCAACAGCAATACACTGCAACAGCAATTGCAATTACACAACAACAGAAACAGCAGTCTTGTTATTAAACTCTTTCTTGTTCAAAATGCTTTTGTTACTTAATGCACCCCTTAAAAACAGACAAACCCCTTTAAAACAGAATAACCACTTTAAAAGAAAATCGACAGAGCTGAAATCGCTTTGCCAGCAGGACTTATATGCAAACCCCAGTTAGGAAACCCTTTAAATAAGAAAATCCCTTTGAAAGGAAATATGAGCTGAAATTGCTGTGCCAGCAGGACTTGTGACTTTACTTTTTTGATACCACAGGTTTATAAATAGAGCACCCAGAATCAAAGCTGCTTAGTTGGACCAACTGCAACAGAGCTGGCCACATCTCTCTTAGGAGAAAGTTTAGGACTTGGCCTCAAAGATCACCTTTTGAAAATGCAGATTACACATCATCTACAGCACCAAAGGATTAATTGTTCAACTGAAAAGACATACCAATAGTCATCCAAGAGGCATCCATTGTTCCATTCCTTATGCAAGAATGTGCTTAGACTATAGAAATGGAAACAGTGGGGGCACCACTTAGCAAAGCACCGCACCCCCCCCCCAACACACACAATTAGCTTTTCAGCTGACTTAGCTAAGCTGGCTCTTCCTTGACTTGATAGTTCTTTGATCTAGGATAGGGACATGCTTCAGCAAGCACCCAGGGTGAGTATCAAAAACACTAGAATGAGATCACACTTTTAAGTTGAAAAATGGCTGCCTCCAGTCATGCTGCTTGCCCTGCCTAGACCGTAATCAGGAAAAAAGTAGGATGTGGTGCAGCATGCAGAGAGGTCTTAGTACACAACACAATTGTAGTTGCAAATGGTTCTCTTGTTCCACTCCAATAAAGAGCACCATTTGCAACTACAATTGTGTTGTGTACTAAGACCCCTCTGCATGCTGCACTACATCCTACTTTTTTACCAAAAACACTAGGTCCTTACCTTACAGCTGGTAGCTTAAAAATGTATTCTCTAGAGGCCCTTGCCACTCTATTCCACCCTCTTTATTAGCTGAACATTTCAACTAAAGGGAAGACACACTCCCCCCATAAGCATCAGATTAAAGGGGAACTGTGGTCTCCAAACAAGTTGAGTTTAAATGAAACTCAACCCCTACCTTTAAAACAAACCATCAACCACCTCTCTATGTGCTCCACAGCCCAAGATATAAAGAAATGACTGACCAGAAAGTTAATGGGTGGGAGGCTGACATGTGACATTCCTAAGGCTCCTCCTGCAAAGTGCCGGAAGACCCTCCTCCTCTCTGCTGTGTGAAGGACCTGCAGCTGCAGAGAAGGTAAGGGAATCTACAGCCCTTCTCTCTCACTATGTGAAAACAGCCTTTTCAGGCAGAGCTCTCACTCAAAGGCTGTTTCCACAGAGTTTTCGGGGGGTAGGGGTGTGTGTAAGAGTGGCCCACAGCACCTTTGAGTGGGTGGGGCTTAGGCACCCGCGAGTGGGCAGGGCTTAGGCACATGCGAGTGGGCGGGCCATGGCACCTGCAAGTGGGCAGGACCACAACACCCGCAAGTGGGCAGGACCACAACACCCTTGAGTGGGCAAATGGGCAGGGCCACATGTGGCTGTAAGGGAATGGGTCAAGGGGGGCCTGCAACTGGAGGGACCATGGAATCCATGAGTGGGAGGGACCAGATGGCTGCAAAGGGGAGGAGACACAGGACAGATTGACTGACAGGTTTCAGAGCAGGAAGCAGGAAGTGCAGGGGATCTGGTAATGCTGCTGCCATATCACACACAAAAATGTAAATATCTTCAAAACTATGTAAAATAAATAAATGAAAATAAATTGTCTCAGGAGAGCAATTCCTATCAATTTACCTAAAGTCATTTTTGGACTACAGTTCCCCTTGAACTTCTACAGGCTCATAAGGAGCAAGCCTGGAGAATTCGACCTTCCCTAGGCAGTCTTCTATCCAGGTAAAGTACATTCAGGGTTATTCAATAAAAAGTTCTTATCGTTTAAAATGGTGTTAATTTTGCCCCAACCAATCAGATGTAAGCTTAGAAATGTTAAATAAGATCTGATTGGTTGGGGCAAAATTAGCACCATTTTAAACAATAAGAACTTTTATTGAATCTCCCTGTTTGTTTTCCACTCAGTGTACATCAGTCTGCTAACCTCAGAGGATCTTCTGCCTGACTTCACTTCTCGACAGGAAGTGAGATACTGAGAAGAGACTTTAGGCTTGGGACACTGAGAGGTTACTCTGGCCTTTGGACACCGAGAGGGAACTCTGGGCTTGTGACGCTGAGAAGGGACTCCGGCCTTGGGACAATAAGAGACTCCTCCCAGTGTCCCAGAGTCCCCTTTCTGTGTCCTAAAGCCACAGTCCCCCTCAATGTCCCAAAGCCATGGCCCCCTACTCAGTATCCCAAGCCCAAAGTCCTCCCTCAGTGTCTCAAGACCAAAGTTCCCTCTCAGTGTCCCAAGCCCAGAGTCCCCTCTTATTGTCCCAAGGCCGGAGTCCCTTCTCAGCCGATCCCCTCTTATTGTCCCAAGGCCGGAGTCCCTTCTCAGCGTCACAAGCCCAGAGTTCCCTCTCGGTGTCCAAAGGCCAGAGTAACCTCTCAGTGTCCCAAGCCTAAAGTCTTCTTCCAGTATCTCACTTCCTGTCGAGAAGTGAAGTCAGGCAGAAGATCCTCTGAGGTTAGCAGACTGATGTACACTGAGTGGAAAACAAACAGGGAGATTCAATAAAAGTTCTTATTGTTTAAAATGGTGCTAATTTTGCCCCAACCAATCAGATCTTATTTAACATTTCTAAGCTTACATCTGATTGGTTGGGGCAAATTAACACCATTTTAAACGATAAGAACTTTTATTGAATAACCCTGAATGTACTTTACCTGGATAGAAGACTGCCTAGGGAAGGTCGAATTCTCCAGGCTTGCTCCTTATGAGCCTGTAGAAGTTCAAGGGGAACTGTAGTCCAAAAATGACTTAGGTAAATTGATAGGAATTGCTCTCCTGAGACAATTTATTTTCATTTATTTATTTTACATAGTTTTGAAGATATTTACATTTTTGTGTGTGATATGCAGAGCAGCATTACCAGATCCCCTGCACTTCCTGCTTCCTGCTCTGAAACCTGTCAGTCAATCTGTCCTGTGTCTCCTCCCCTTTGCAGCCATCTGGTCCCTCCCACTCATGGATTCCATGGTCCCTCCAGTTGCAGGCCCCCCTTGACCCATTCCCTTACAGCCACATGTGGCCCTGCCCATTTGCCCACTCAAGGGTGTTGTGGCCTGCCCCTTGCGGGTGTTGTGGGTCCTGCCCACTTGCAGGTGCCATGGCCCGCCCACTCGCATGTGCCTAAGCCCTGCCCACTCGCGGTGCCTAAGCCCCACCCACTCAAAGGTGCTGTGGGCCACTCTTACACACACCCCTACCCCCGAACTCTGTGGAAACGCCTTTGAGTGAGAGCTCTGCCTGAAAAGGCTGTTTTCACATAGTGGAGAGAGAAGGGCTGTAGATTCCCTTACCTTCTCTGCAGCTGCAGGTCCTTCACACAGCAGAGAGGAGGAGGTCTTCCGGCACTTTGCAGGAGGAGCCTTAGGAATGTCACATTCAGCCTCCCACCCATTAACTTTCTGGTCAGTCATTTCTTTATATCTTGGCTGTGGACACATAGAGAGGTGGTTGATGGTTTGTTTTAAAGGTAGGGGTTGAGTTTCATTAAACTCAACTTGTTTGGAGACACAGTTCCCCTTTAATCTGATGCTTTGGGGGGAGTGTGTCTTCCCTTTAGTTGAAATGTTCAGCTAATAAAGAGTGGAATAGAGTGGCAAGGGCCTCTAGAGAATACATTTTTAAGCTACCAGCTGTAAGGTAAGGACCTAGTGTTTTGGTAAAAAAGTAGGATGTAGTGCAGCATGCAGAGGGGTCTTAGTACACAACACAATTGTGTTGCAAATGGTGCTCTTTATTGGAGTGGAACAAGAGAACCATTTGCAACTACAATTGTGTTGTGTACTAAGACCTCTCTGCATGCTGCACCACATCCACTTTTTTCCTGATTACGGTCTAGGCAGGGCAAGCAGCATGACTGGAGGCAGCCATTTTTCAACTTAAAAGTGTGATCTCATTCTAGTGTTTTTGATACTCACCCTGGGTGCTTGCTGAAGCATGTCCCTATCCTAGATCAAAGAACTATCAAGTCAAGGAAGAGCCAGCTTAGCTAAGTCAGCTGAAAAGCTAATTGTGTGTGTGTGGGGGGGGGTGCGGTGCTTTGCTAAGTGGTGCCCCCACTGTTTCCATTTCTATAGTCTAAGCACATTCTTGCATAAGGAATGGAACAATGGATGCCTCTTGGATGACTATTGGTATGTCTTTTCAGTTGAACAATTAATCCTTGGTGCTGTAGATGATGTGTAATCTGCATTTTCAAAAGGTGATCTTTGAGGCCAAGTCCTAAACTTTCTCCTAAGAGAGATGTGGCCAGCTCTTGTGCAGTTGGTCCAACTAAGCAGCTTTGATTGGGTGCTCTATTTATAAACCTGTGGTATCAAAAAAGTAAAGTCACAGTCCTGCTGGCACAGCAATTTCAGCTCATATTTCCTTTCAAAGGGATTTTCTTATTAAAGGGTTTCCTACTGGGGTTTGCATATAAGTCCTGCTGGCAAAGCGATTTCAGCTCTGTCGATTTTCTTTTAAATGGTTATTCTGTTTTAAAGGGGTTTTGCTGTTTTTAAGGGGTGCATTAAGTACACAAAGCATTTGAACAGAAAGAGTTTAATAACAAGACTGCTGTTTCTGTTGTTGTGTATTGCAATTGCTGTTGCAGTGTATTGCTGTTGCCAGGTGTATTTACCAGGGGAGCAGGGGGAGTAACCGCAAGCATCACTAAGCCTAAAAATGTTTTTAAGTATATTAATAGTAGAAGATGAGGACTGAGAATGTGGCACCATTATTAATGGGGATAAGTTTAGTTACGGAGGATGGCGATAAAGCAAATATCTTGAATAATTTTTTTTCCTCTATAGAAGATCCAAGTACAGATATCATAGAGTATATTAGCAATAATGGTATAAAAGATTCAAGTGCACTTTGGTTAACCGAGGATATGGTACAGAGAGAACTAAGAAGTAAGACATGCTAGGCACACCAGTCTTAATGGTGGAAAGTGTCCTTTTTAATATGACGTTTCGGAACCTCAGCGGTTCCTTCCTCAGACCAAACAAAACTGTATGGTCTGAGGAAGGAACCGCTGAGGTTCCGAAACGTCACTATTAAAAGGACACTTTCCACCATTAAGACTGGTGTGCCTAGCATGTCTTACTTCTCATAATACGATCTGTTGGCTACAGAGCTTAGAGCACCAGCATGGAATAATTGTTTATGTACCTGATGTTTAGGTGTGCAGGATCCTACCCTTCTCTTGAAAGAACTAAAAGAGGTTATTTAATAAATCTCCTGGACTGGATAAAATCATCCTCGGGTACTTAAGAGCTAAGTTCAGTTTTATCTAGGCCATTGTTTCTTTTTTTGTAGATTCCCTCATGTCCGGTGGTGGTGCCTCTGGATTGGAAAAGGCTGATGTTATTCAATATTCAAAAAATATTTTTCACAGCCGGGTAATTACAGGCCTGTAAGTTTAATCAGTGGTGGGGAAGATCCTGCGGAAAGTTTAATAGGGAACATGTTCTAGAGTATATTTCAAGCACTGACATTATAAGTAGTAACCAGCATGGATTTAGAGGAATAGATCTTGTCAAACTAACTTGCTTGGCTTTTATGAGAGTAAGTAGAAATGTAGACTTTGGCACAGCAGTAGATGTAGTTTACTTGGATTTACAAAGGCTTTTGATACAGTCCCCCATAGGCGACTAATGTAATAGCTAAGGCTGTTGGTCTGGGGAGTCACATTTGTACATGGATAGAAAATTGGTTAAAGGGTATCTCCCTGATGTAAAAATGTTTTTTTGTTTTAGTTCTATCTGAAAGTACACCTTCCCCCAACCCTCCCCCTACCTTTATTATCTCAAAAACTCATCTGTTTGTTTGCAGCAGCCAGGGGAACTTCGCTCCTTTCGCTACTGTGCGGGGCAGGCTGTCAGTCAATGTGCATCATTACATGCATATTCATGATTTCTGCCACACCCACAGTGATGCCTGACGTAAACAACCCTTTCCTCCCTTTCTCTGCATTATTTATTCACAGCTGGGAGGACAGAGGAAAGATAGAAGCTTGTAACACACTGTTGTAAGAAAACTGGGGGACTTGTTTGTTGTAGTGCTTGGTCTTGCTGTATATATATATATATATATATATATTATATTATTTTATTTTTTATAATTAATTTGGTATATTAATATAATTACATTTTACAGTATCATTTAAAACACAGAGCACCAGAGGCAGATTAAGAGGCGTGTTGTTTGTGTTAAACTGTGAGACTGGGGGATAGAGGGAGAGAGGGGCTTAACATGGCCAGCTAGTTCTTGGTGGGTGGGAGGAGGTCGTGAACAATCCAACCAGACCAGAGTATATAGATAGAAATCCCTTCATTGCTAAAAATATGTAATATAATATAATAGTATAGCTAATATAAAAATATAATAAGTAAGTCATATAATACGATAGTAATGTAATATAATAGTATGTATATATATATATAATGTATATTAATCTTATATACTATTTAATTTATAAATAATAGTACTAATATTATAATATATATATATAATAGTAATAATACAGATTAATAATGTACCAGTATAAAAAATATAATAATATCTTTGTTCGTTTTTATTAGTATATTTTTTGTTTTTTTGTTTATTTAGTTTTCTTTTTTTTGTTTTTGTTTTTTTTTTTTATATGTTTTTATTTATGTTTTTAGTGTTTGTTTTTTCGTTTTTATTATTAGTGTAGGCCTGTATTCTGCTGTTGTTTGTGCAGCGCTGAGTTGGCACAGCTGTTTCCCGGGATCTGGACAGGACTTTGTGAGGTCTTTCTCCGTTCACCCTCCGTTCGTGTGAGGTTCCCACCCTCCTTCAGTCGTAGCGCCACTTTATGGGATCTTGGATTCCCACCCCAAGGGACTATGTATGTGTCAGATTGTGAGTGGGTTGCCCATTTAGAATCTGAGGTGCAGATTTCCTTGAGAACCCAGGGGACAGCCATCTCTATAAGGAGAACTGGGGCTTAGAAAGAACTGGGGGTTAGGAAACATAGGCAGGCGGTAATGGCAGGGGAGGCTAATCTGCTGCCAAGATCCTACATGCTGAACAGTGTGTTGGCTGCCTGTTGCCAGGGTTCAACATTGTGGGATCGTGTAGACAGATTATTGGGTGGGGCTGGGAGTGACTCGGTCGTCTTGGTTTACATTGGTGCCAATGACAAGGTTAAGGTGGAGGTGAGGTCCTTAAAATTATTTTTGAGAGTTAGGGGCCATGTTAAAAGTAAGGACCTCAAGTGTAGTGTTATCATAAATACTAGCAAGCCACGTGCTACACTAGGGAGGCAACGGGAGCTTAGGAGTATTAATGTGTGGCTATGGGGTGGTTGTAAGGAGATGGGGTTTGGGTTTTAGAGAACTGGGCTGACTCTTCTATTGGCTCAGGCTCTTTAGTAGATATGGGCTGCACCTCGATGATGGTGCAGCTGTTTGGGGGAGAAGATGGCTAGGGAGTTGGGGGAGATATTAAACTAGTTATGGGGGAGGGTACATTGGACTACACAGGGTAGATAGAGCAGTTAGGGATCAGGGGGCTAAAAGAAAAATGAGGGGAGCGGAGCATAAGGAGTCATGTACGTCCAAGAATGGAAGTAAATTATTTGATAATCTAAATGAATATTTACAATGCAAGAAGTCTTGCTGGAAAAACTGGGGAACTAGAAATAATAGCAGAAACATGGTTAAATGATGAATACACGAAGGACTGGACAGTAATATTGAGGATACTCCCTATTTAGACATGACAGTTAATAACAAAGAGGGGGGAGTATGCATGTATGTTAAACAAGAATTGAAGCGAAATTTAAAAGATGAAATAGATGGGGGTATAAATGATAAGGCAGAAACAATATGGGTGGGCTGTATACAGGAGCAAGATGGTGGGTAAATGAATTTGTTGTTAGAGCTGCTAGTATGGGGCATGTTTTGGTTATGGGGGATTTCAATTGCCCTGTCATAGATTGGAACTGCCAGCACCCTCAAAAGGTATGAAGTTCTTAAATTTTCTATATGAGCATTTTCTTTCACAGATGGTAGAAGTTCCAACTAGACAGGGTGAGTTGTTGGATCTTGTGATATACTAATAACCCTGAGCTCATTTTGGAGGTGAAGGTAATGGTAGCTTAGGGAATAGTGATCATGATATAGTTTCATTTAATATAGGTTGCAAAAAACAAGTGCACTGCGTTAACAAAAAATGTTAACTTTAGGAAAGCTAATTTTATGTTGTTAAAGGAATCACTCCTGCTCATAGACTGGGATTTGTGCCTAGGTAAAGATATTTGAGGTGGACCGCTTTAAAGAGATATTAAATTATTACATTTCTAAATTTATACCTATACCTCCTGTCTGGCTTAATGCACAGGTAAAATGAGAATAGGGAAAAACAGAAAAGGCTTTTAAAATTTTAAAATTAGAAGGAAAAGAACAGGTTTACAGGGAATCAAAACCCGTATAAGAGTGCAAGAAAGCAACTAAACTATCTAAAATACAAAATGAAATACGGATAGCAGAACAAAGCAAGTCCAACCCCAAAATGTTTTTTAAGTATATCAATTGTAAAAAGATGAGGACTGAGAATGTGGGACCATTAAATAATGGGGCTGAGATGGTTGTAGAGGATGTTGAAAAGGCTAATGTGCTAAACCGTTTTTTTCCATCTGTACTCACTAGAGAATCCAGTCCTTATAGCAGGGAGTAATAATATGAAAGTCGTAAAATGCAGAATATTTACTCTGGCTGACAGAGGATATGTACGAAACAATTAGACTAAAGTCCCAGGACTGGATGAATACATCCTTGGATCTTAAGGGCATCTCCACCCCCAAAATGAACTTTGGGGGTAAGGTAGGTAACAGTAGAGAAAACAGATTGAGGGGCGCCCTCCAAATAAGTTGAATACTTTATTTAGTGACCAACATCAAAACACAACGTTTCGGGGGGAAAACAAGTGTGCCCTTCCAAGTGCCCCCTTCACTGAGGAAGGGGGCACTTGTTTTTCCCCCGAAATGTTGTATTCAACTGATTTGGAGTGCGACCCTCAATTTGTTTTCTCTATTGTGAATTTTCATCCATGGAGGGTTGGGTATATGAGGAGTAGCACCCACGGTTTGGTTTCTGTAAGGTATGTAACCCTACCCACCCAACCTCCACAATATTTCTTTAAAAAATCCCCAGATTTCTACTTACACAGCCTTCACTCCCAGCGATCCTTCTCCTCCGCCAGCAATCCGATCCGGCCTCCTGCTTGCAATCAGGGGCCGGCCTCAGCCGCGTTTGTGATTGGCTGAGAGACAGCCAATCACAGACACGGCTGACATTACTGGAACCCACGGGAGAGAAGGCTTTGTAAGTACGGATCTTGTTTTTTTTTAAGAAATTGCGGCGGTTGGGGCAGGCAGGGGTTAGGTAACCTTACAACCTTAAAACGGTAGGTCCCCCTAAAGATGGGGTCATGTTTCTGGTCACAATAGCAGTCATACTGAGGACAGCAGCATCGATACCCTCTTCCCGTTGGACCTATCTTTGATAAGTGCTGAGTTACGCATAGGGACAGATAATACCATTTATTCAATGCATAGCTGATGGCCACTTACCGTATGCTATCTACTATAGGTTCTGTCATTACTATTTAATTTATGCACTAGCACTTTATGCATACACAGCTTCTAGTCCATAATGCTGCTATTTGTTACATAGTATGGTTTTAAATATTTTTTAATCTGATGTCATTGCACACTGATTATCCCTAACATGTAGTCTTACATACTAGAATAAAGGATTGTACACACGTTTTTTGTTTAAAACCAGTTGAGTGCTGCAGATTCTTTTTTCTTTATGTATTTCCATGATCTTCCTACTCTGTTCAGCAACTTCCCAGCATGGAGTAAATGCTGTGTTTGACTAGTGCCATACCACTAATTATTTTCCTTATACCTAGTGGAACTTTAGACCTAAAAGCCTAACATCAGTGGTAGGGAAGGTGCTGGAAACTTTTATTAGTAGTAGTCAGCATGGCTTTATGAGAAGTAGATTGTGCCAGACAAATTACTTTTATGAAGAAGTGAGTAAGAATTTAGATTTGAACATAGCAGTGGATGTAGTATACTTGTTTTTTGCTAAAGCTTTTGATACTTTGCCACATAGACTAAGGACTGTTGGTCTAGAAAAAAACATTTTTCTTTTTAATCTGTTTATAAATGATTAGAAGGGCATCACAGTGACTCAGTGGTTAGCACTGATGCCTTGCAGCACTGAGGCCTGAATCAATTCCATCCTTTGACACATCTGCAAGGAATTTGTATGTTCTCCCTGTCTTGCGTGGGTTTCCTCTGGGCACTCCGGTTCCCCCACAATCATAAAGACATACTGATAGGTTGATGTGTCAATAAATGTGCTTAGATTGTAAGCTCTTCATGGCAGGGCCTGATTGCATGTATACATGTAATTGTAAAGTGCTACGGAAGATGTTAGCGCTATATAAATCCACATAATAATAATAAAAAGAGGACATTGAGAGCAAGATTTCTGTATTTGCTGATGACACTAATCTATGCAAGCTTTGAAAACTTCAAATGATGTGCAAGTGTTGCAAGCAGACCTTGATATTATCAAAATGGGTAGCAGTAGGCAGATGAGATTCAATGTTAAAAAATGTTAGGTGATGCATTTGGGATTTAACAATCCTTGTGCCACCTACACCATAATAACTCTGTGTTAAGTGAATCTCCAATGGAAAAGGATTTGGGGTTTTTAGTAGATAACAGACTTAGCTGTAGAAAACAGTGGCGAGCAGTAACAGCTAGAGCTGCAATAGTAAAGAAGTGGTGGGCTCTCAAAAATGCTGCTTATCTGGAGATGATGTCTTCACCATTTGCCCCCATGCACCCTTCCTTCCCCTCTAGCATAGTACAAACATGCATGACTATGTTTGAGATGGAATGAAAATTACACTAGGTGAGCTGTTATCCAGGAAAAAGGGGGGACACGTAGGTGCAGCACATTTGAATTTGCAAGGTTGGATGATAAGTGGGTCCCACAGCTCGAACCAGGACCCCCCTGGTCCTAAAAAGGACCTTTTCAGGTCTGCACCATTTTCTTTCTTGCCCTGATGACACCAGCATCGCCAATGTCAATGTCGCCATCGCCTTCTTGATCTGCAGGAACTTCTATCTACCGCAGTTTGCACCTCTTTATATAGGATTGTTGAAAGACCAAATCCAATTTGATTTCAATCCTACCAATTATATGCATTGACCATCATATTTTAATATTTTATCAAATGGAAGTATTTAGTTAAAATATCACAATTTGGCAAGAGTCTTTTCTTCTAATCTTAAATGATGTTATGAGTTTCTGAAATGCAGGGCCATCTCAAACAAAATTCCAGGCGCTGCCCCCGCAGGTAGGCAGAGAAGCGGCACATCACTTTTTTTTTTTTAGCTTACCACCCAGGATAGAAAAGAAATTGTCCGCCTTTTTTTGGTACGCACAGGCACACCACGGCACGCTTCCATGCATAATGACGGCGTCCGCATTTGATAACTTCATGACTCTCGTCATGTGGCTGTGCGGACCTCCATATCTGTCATTAAGGCGACTGTGCTCTGTCCTCCTCCAAAGTGATGATTGTAGCAGCAGGTGGGTGCACTTGCAATCACCATCCCTGTTCGGAGGAAGGAGCAGAGCTGTCCAGTTTCACTTTCCAAGTTGTGTCCTGCGATTATGCCATGTGAGATAAGGCTGATTAATGTTAAGCAGTAGGGGATCTTCACTGGTGACACCAGCACAAAGGGAAGATGGGGAAGGATTAAGAGCCCGATGTTTTCTTCTGCCAGACACTTTAACCCTGCCTGTGACCTGTGAGAAATCTGAAACAAACATCAAAGAAAAGTGGAGGGGCAGTGGATATAGCAAACGGGGAGGAGAATGGAACAAGGAGGAAAGGATGCAAAACAGCTTACCTGTAAGTGAATGGAACATAGGTCAGGTAAATGTGATTCCTGCTGGTAAAGTCCAGGTTACTTTGTGCTGCTATCTATCTATCTACCTCTCTATCTATATCTATGTATCTGTCTATCAGTCTATCTATATCTGTCTATTATCTTATCTGTCTTATCTATCTATCTTCTGTCTGTCTGTTTAATCTATCTATATCGTTGTCTGCCTATCTATCGATATGTCTGTCTATCTATCTATATGTATATCTATCTATCTATCTGGTTTAATTGACCTTTACTTTTCTTCAAAATTGTAATAATTCTATGCTTTGAATGGTGGATGGACTTAGGGCCAGGAGGATTGCTCTGGTATCCGAATGAGCTAGTCTGATCCTGGGATCATTTTACACAAGGGGGACATAGAAAATCTCTAATAAACATTTACATATCTCTCTGTAAGTGGAACCATGCTTGTCACAGATAAAGATAAAAAAGAAAAGAGAGATAAAGGATATTGGCTGCAAAATAGAGAGAATGTAAAGAGAGAGGATAGAGACTGCAGAAAAGACAGAATGTGTGTGGAGAGAGAAGAGGCTGCAGGAGTGAGAAATGTGAGAGAGATAGAGGATAGAGGCTGCATGAGAGTGTACATAATTGTAACTTAAGTGTGGTACCTTCACCATCTCTTCTCACTGTATTGGATCTTTACTGTCTGTTCTCACTGTATGGGACCTATACTGTCGTTCTCACTGTATGGGACCTATACTGTCTTTCTCACTGTATGACCTATACTGTCTGTTCTCACTGTATGGGACCTATACATTCCTCACTGTATGAGACCTTTACTGTCTGTTTCTCACTGTATGGGACCTTTACTGTCTGTTCTCGCTGTATGTGTCCTTACATTTTGTTCTCACTGATTACAGTAGATTGCTCAACCAAACTATACTTTGCTGAAAGTTATTTTTTCATATTAGTATAAAGTATAATATATTATGTATAGATTTGAGTTTGAATAAAGACATAGTCTATCCAGTCCAACCAACTAGCAATTCCTCATTTCCTGCCTAACTGTTCTCTGATCCAGAGAAAGGCAAAAAAAACCCACCAAATTTATGAAGGGAAAAAAATTCCTGCCTGACTCTAAGTGGCAATCGAATATCCCTGGATCAACTCGACTTTATGTATCAATCCAGTAACTTGCAACATTTCTTGTTTGCAGAAACTCATCCAACCTTTTTTAAAAAATGACAAATGAACCTGCCATTATAACGTCCACTGGAAGAAAGTTCCATAGCTTTACCGTTCTCACAGTGAAATACCCTTTCCGAAATTGAAACCTAAACTTTTTTCTTAAGTCTTAGGGATGTCCGTGTGTCCCTCTGACATGCTCTATTGGTGAACAATAGTTTATTGTATGGCCCATTATGTATTTATACATAACAAATCAATATCCCACGCAGCGATTTTTCTCTAGCGTACTATTGTAACTTATGCGTCCTTTTCATATTCATATCAAGCTCCCCAATACCTTTTTAATTTAGTTGCCCTTATCTGAACCCTTTCCCATTTCAAAGATTTGTACCCAGATTTCAAAATTGCAATGCATATCCAAATGAGGCCTTACTAATGCTTTGTAAAGAGGGAGAATTTTCCCCCTTGAATCCGAATCTCATCTGCCACTTAGCACCCAATGTGAACACTCTATCTAATGGTCGACAAAGTTTTGTGTGTCAGCAAACACAAAAACCTTGCTGAAATATCTTTCTACTCACTTCTCATAAAACCAAGCAATTTAGTTTGACAAGATCTATTCCTCTAATCCGTGTTGTTACTACTTATAATGTCAGTCCTTGAAACATACTCTAAAATTGTCCCTTATTAACTTTCCAGTACTTCCCTCCTCCATCACTAAATTGAACTGACAGGCCTGTATACCCGGCTGTGAACGACTACCCTTTTGAATATTGGAATAACATCAGCCTTTCTCCAAACCAGGGGAACACATCCGGACATGAGGATCTGCAAAAATAAGAAACAATGGCCTAGATAACTGAAATTGTTCCCTAAGGACCCAGGATGTTTTATCCGGTCCAGGAGATTTATTAATATTAACCTTATTTTGTTGTTTCTATGCCATGTTCTGTACTTGGATCTTCTATACGTATACAGGGGAGAAAAAATATTTAAGAACATTGCTTTATTGCCATTCTCCGTAACTAACTTTGCCCCATTAATTAATGCTGCCACATTTTTCAGTCCTCATCTTCTTATATTAATATACTTTAAAAAAATTTAGGCTTAGTGATGCTTTTTGTGTTATCCTAACTTCATTATTCATTTTAGCTTGTTTGATTGCTTTCTTACACTCCTTGTTACAGTTTTTATAATCCAAAAAGGCCCTTTCAATTGCCTCTGACTTAGGTTTTAAATGCCTTTGTCTTCACTAAATGTGTTTGATATTGTTAAAAGGCATTTCATATGGTAAGGTTAGCTTATAGATAGTTTGGTTAGGCTAGGCTAGTTAGATTAGTTAGGGCCCTGCTAAAAGAGTCTACCTTGACTAAGGTGGCAGGCTTACAATTTTTTTGGCCAAAATGTTTTAGTTTTTAGGAATTATGGTGAGGATAAATGTCTATAAAGAAGCTATATAAATAAATACCTCAGTGATGCCAAGTTTAAGATGACCAAATGGCTAGCCTCTCTCCCCCACGTAGCCACGCACATGTTCAAAAACCAAGCCATTCCATTTCATCTAGGCGGCTTTTAAAGTTTGGCTCAGGTGGCAAAAACTAGCTGAAATGACCTATTGTAACAATGCACCAGAGATTTTATTATATGGCCCATATAAGGTGATCATATCCCATGCAATCTCCCCTTTTCTGGTGTAAACACCCTTACTAGTAATTTGCATAGTCAAGCCCTCCATTTCCATTCCCTTCTTAATTTATGGCCCTCCTCTGAACTCTTTCTATTTCTAAGATGTCCCTATAAATGGGATCCAAAAACTGCCATATATGTCCATACATGCAGTTTTATTTTGTTAGTTTAAACTGTGAGAAAGGCTTGTTGATATCAGTTTGCTGTAAGAGCTATTTTAGAGACAGTTTAATTCCAGGACAGAAAAAATGGAATAACATTCAGATATCTCACCCCTCCCAATCTTCCGGGAGTCTCCCTCGAATTTGGGGTGGGCTCCCGCGAGACCACCCCATCTCCCGCGACGGAGAGGAGTCCCTAATCTCAGTCACACCCACAACCCCACCTCCTCCCACCGCCCTGCCCACGGCGTGACGTAAGGATGTCATGCCGCACTGCCACGCCCACCCACGATGTGAGTAAATGACGTAATGCCGCCTCGCCGCGCCCCCCCCCCCTGCCCGCAAGTACATAGTGGCAGGGTGGGATGTCTGAACATTAGAAATTAAAATTAGAAGAAAATATGTGATTTCAGGTTTGTTTCAGGTCAGGTTTGTTTTCTGGGGGGTTTTTTTACAATGAGTTCCAGTAATCTAGAATTCCTGTAATTGCCATTTGTAGTCAAGAAACATTGTTTTCCTCTCAGACTGGGGGTTGCCTTTCTCAATGGCAAGTTTTATGGCCTGGTTAGAGTAAAAGAGTTGGACTACTATATAGAATGTATGCCTTTTTTAAACTAAGTAGTAGAGAATTGTACCGTGTTACCATACATAGATGAAAGTGAAGACTCTGGATATAAAGTAATACCTTTTTATGGCTACTAAAATGATTGAAAATGCAAGCTTTCGAAGCACTAGGCTTCTTCCTCAGGCATGAATCATGCCTGAGGAAGAAGCCTAGTGCTTTGAAACTTGCATTTTCAATCATTTTAGTTAGCCAATAAAAGGTATTACTTTGTATCCAAGATGTCTTTCATTTTATTAAACTTAAATAATACGTATGTTACTAAGTTACAGAAAGGCCAGTCTCCATATAAATTAAATGAATTCATAAATTGGCTTGTATTGTGGACTGGTTGCTTGTGGGCATTGCTTTTAAAAGGTAGTGACACTTTAAAAGTACTGCCCAACAGACTTTTGGTATTCATCTCTGAATTTATTTTTTATCTGGGGAATGCCCTACTGAAATATTCTAACCGCCATGGGCAGCACGATGGCTCAGTGGCTACCACTGATACCTTGCAGTCCTGAGTTCTTCTCCTGTGCTTGTGTGGGTTTCCCCTGGGCACACTGGCTTTCCCACATACATAAAGACATACTGATAGTTGTATGAGTCTAATAAAAATGTCCGTAGATTGTAAGCTCTTGGGGAGGGCTTGGTGTGAATGTATACATGTATGGCGATATATAATCCAAAATAATAACAATAATAACCTCCCCATTCTGCTTTTGTTTAAATGTAATTAGCTTTAGAAGCACAAAAATAAGTGTACCTGTAAAGAATATGGCCTGCCGCCGTGGTACCACGAGTACTCTTCAAGTAGGCTGATAGTCCGAAAATGCAGGACACAGAGGTGCTGCTGGGAAAAGTAGGCTGGGATTCTGGAACAAGGTGCTGCTGGGAACTGTAGGCTGGATTCTGGAACAAGGTGCTGCTGGGAACTGTAGCTGGATTCTGGAACCAAGGTGCTGCTGGGAACGGTAGCTGGATTCTGAAACAAGGTCTGCTAGGAACTGTAGGCTGGATTCTGGAACAGGTGCTGCTGGGAACTGTAGGCTGGTTCTGAGGCAGGTGCAGGAACTGGCAAGGTAAGTAAGGACTCTGGAACAGGCAAGTAGTATTGTCTCTATAATGGAAGGTAAGTAGCAGGATACATACAGGACCAGGTGTAGCGGAGCTACAATCAGCATCGAGAGGACGCCGCCGGCTTTTCAAAGTTCGTGCCGGGAGATGCGTCGGTGTTGTGAGTCATCACGCCGGCAGCGCTGCCACCCGGCTGGGACCAGAGCGGCGCTGGATCGGAGCAGCAGGTAAGTTCGTGACAGTACCCCCTCCTCTGCGGGGGGCCAACAAACCAGGCTTGCCCGGAAAATCTGTTGGAAATCTTGATCAAACGGGGAGCATGCAGATCAGAGTTTTATCCACAATCTTTCCTCAAGGCTGAAAACTTTCCAGTGGACTAGACAGAGCTGGATAAGACCAAATGGGGCCCAAGGCACAAGTCAGAATTTTGGGGCCCCCCTAATGTTCCATTTCACAATACACTACAACCTATTTTGCATATCACCACCGCCGCTTAGCAAAAAAATATTTTTGCTGGTACCACCACACACACCCCTGCACCAACAGCACATACACCCCTGTGCTCTGGTACCACACCAGCACATCCCCATGGGACCACCAGCACACCACCCTGGTACACCACAGTAATCCCCCCTGGCACTACCAGCATATCCCCCTACTTTTTTTTGTCTTTATTTTTTTTATTTTGTTATTTTGTAAGTATCGGCGCGAAGGGTTAACGCCTTGTTAACTTTTCGCGGGCATTTTCGGACATTCATAATAGTGTTAAACGCGATTTATGCAGAAATGTCAGGGAAAACGGCTGCGAAACTTAAACAAGCTTTAAAATAGCCCATAGTCATTAAGCCTTTTTTATAACGGCGCTAGAAGCTCAGAGTCCCCTCTCAGTCTCCAAAGCACAGAGTCCCCTTTTTTGTGTCCCAAGTCATATCCCCCCCTTTCAGTATCCCAAGCCAGAGTCCCCCTCAGTGTCCAAGCCCAGAGACCCCTCTCAATATGCCAAGCCAAGAGACCCCCTCAGTGTCAAAAGCCCAGAGTCCCCATCAGTTTCCCCAACCCAGAGACCCCCTCAGTGTCCCAAGCCCAGAGTCCCTCAGTGTCCCAATAAATTTACCTTAACGCTGTCTGTATCCATGCCTCTGTGTGTAATTGCTGTGTCTATGCCTCCATGTGTATTCCCTAGTGGTGAATAAATTGAAACTGCCGGGACAACCGGCAGTGATGCAGCAGGTAAGGATTTATTATAAGGAAATATTCCACTGTTGTTCCCCTTAAAATTGGAATCCGTATGTATTACTATATTATCTAAATATAAAGTAATTCCATTTTCAAATTCGGAATGTGTTTATTACAGTACGTATGGCAAAACTGTTAAATGGTCTTCCAATGGGTGTGGTAATGGCTCAGAATCCACTCTCGGTGTCCCAAGACCCGCTGAGAAGGGACTCCGGCCTTGGGACAATAAGAGGGGACTCTGGGCTTGGGACACTGAGAGGGAACTTTGGTCTTGAGACACTGAGGGAGGACTTTGGGCTTGGGATACTGAGTAGGGGGCCATGGCTTTGGGACATTGAGGGGGACTGTGGCTTTAGGACACAGAAAGGGGACTCTGGGACACTGGGAGGAGTCTCTGGGCTTGGGACACCGAGAGTGGATTCTGAGCCATTACCACACCCATTGGAAGACCATTTTACAGTTTTGCCATACGTACTGTAAATAAACACATTCCGAATTTGAAAATGGAATTACTTATATAATTATGATAATATAGTAATACATACGGATTCCAAATTTTAAGGGGAACAACAGTGGAATATTTCCTTATAATAAAATCCTTACCTGCTGCATCACTGCCGGTTGTCCCGGCAGTTTCAATTTATTCACCACTAGAGGGAGATACACATGGAGGCATAGACACAGCAATTACACAGAGGCATGGATACAGACAGCAGTTAAGGTAAATTTATTGGGACACTGAGGGGACTCTGGGCTTGGGACACTGAGGGGGGTCTCTGGGTTGGGGAAACTGATGGGGGACTCTGGGCTTTTGACACTGAGGGGGTCTCTTGGCTTGGCATATTGAGAGGGGTCTCTGGGCTTGGGACACTGAGGGGGACTCTGGGCTTGGGATACTGAGAAGGGGGGGATATGACTTTGGGACACAAAAAAGGGGACTCTGTGCTTTGGAGACTGAGAGGGGACTCTGAGCTTCTAGCGCCCGTTAATAAAAAAGGCTTAATGACTATGGGGCATATTTATAAAGCTTTGTTAAGTTTTCGCAGCCGTTTTCCCTGACATTTCTGCATAAATCGCGTTTAACACGATTTATGAATGTCCGAAAATGCCCGCGAAAAGTTAACAAGGCGTTAACCCTTCGCGCCGATACTTACCTGTTACCGCCGCTTCTATTTATAAAGTGGCAGTAACTGTTTCGCACTGCTAGTATCGGCTGTTTTGCTTCTGGAAAGTTCTAAATTCTGATTGGTTAATGTAAAGCATGTAAACCAAGCATTAAAAAATTGACCAATCAGAAATGGTTTAGGGTTTTCTGCAAACCTATATAAAGAGGTGCACTCCGCTGCGGAACTCAGATGCCATCGCAGTAGATGGCTAAAGATAGAAGAAAGAAGCGGCTGGCAACATCGGCTCCGCTGAGGCCGGCGGTGCCAGTGGGCTCACTGGCGGCCGCAGTGAGTCTGCCTGGCATTGGCGACCTGAGTGGGGTTGGTGTCGCCAGCCCGAAGATGTCGCGTCAGATCAAGACGCCGGCAACATCGGCCTCGTTGAGGTCGCCGGCGCCCGCCAGGGGTACCCCAGGCGGCCGCAGGGGTACCTCTTGGGGGTCGGTGGCCTCAGCGGAGTTGGTGTCGCCGGGACTGGAAGAAAGAATACGCCGCCCAAGGGCTCTTTTAAGAGCCGCACACACTGGGGTTAACCCCCGCCAAAGGCACTTGTCAGTGCCGCAAGGACCCTTATAAGGGCCGGGGAAGGGGGTCCCGGTTCGAGCTGCAGGACCCCTTAAGCCCCAAAAGGCCCTTCTCAGGGCCCCGCTGGAGGGTGCCTCCACCCCTCCCAGCGGGCCCTTCCCCTCCCTGCCAGCGGCCCCTTCCCGGCAGCCCGCGAGCGGGGAAGGGGTTGGGAGGGGCTGCTGGGAAACGGGGGTGGGTGGTCGCCGCCGCCGCGGGGGGGGTGGTGGTCGAGGGCGGGGTGGGCGTATGCCCTGCCCCCTTAGCGCCGGGAAGGGATTTTAAGTCCCTTCGCGGCGATATTGTACTTAGCGCATTGCGCTAAGTGCAGTATTACCGCGAAGGGACTTAAAATTACTGATACATATCGCGGCAATATCACTCGCCATTATAAATACGGCCATAGCGCTATTTTCGTGGCCGCGATGTGCGGCGGTAATTTTTTTCCGGTATTAATGTTTTTTTAGAAATATGCCCCTTACATAGTTACAGTTACAGTTTCCATCCTACTGTAAATTTATAACCTTTTAATAGCCTCTCAAAGTCCAGCATTCCCATTATTAACATTATAAGTTATATCGCCATAGTGTTAAATAGTGTATTGTTGTACAACTCAATATCCCGTAAAGGAAGTGTTCTCTGTTATAACAATAGCCTTTCACTTGTGCACAATGGGGTAGACATGTTTATAAAGCTTTAGAAGTCCAAATTCATGAAATCACTTTTGTATTCTACCGTTTGCTCCAGATTACATGTAATTCCCACAAGAAGGGAAGTTCCTTTAAACTAAAGACTATTCATTGCTAGTACAGGATTTCCCCTTGTTGTTGATAATTTCCTCTCCAGAGAAGGAACAAGATGAACACAGAGTTATTCAAAGTGCCAGAGGAGACAGGTAGTAATCTACTTTGTGTACGGACATTGCTTAATGCACACTTAATGCTTTCCTAATGTATGTCATTCATTTAGTTTTAACAATAACCTCAAAACTCATTTTGATTAATAAACGTAGCACGTGTGTTCCAAAATAGAAAAATAAATAGAAGCAATTGTAAAGATGGAACTATGGATTATGCCTATATTTACCACTGTATTTAATAAAATGCTAAAGGCCCTATAGGGAAATATGTATCCTGCTTTTAGAAGGTCGAATTCATCATCTACAGTACATTGTATTTGTTTCCTTCCAACAGACAATAAAAGCCTATATTGTGCCGGACATTTGATAAAAAAAACATTATACCGGAAACAAAATTCACCGACGCACATCGCGGCCACGAAAATAGCGCTATGCGCCCGTATTTTATAATGGCGAGTGATATTGCCGCCGATATGTATCAGTAATTTTAAGGTCCCTTCGCGGTAATACTGCACTTAGCGCAATGCGCTAAGTACAATCTCGCCGGAAGGACTTAAAAAATCCCTTCCCGGTCGCTAAGGGGGCAGGGCATCACGCCACCCCGCCCTCGACCACCACCCCCCCCGCGGCCAGCGGCGGCGACCACCCACCCCGTTTCCCAGCAGCCCCTCCCACCCCTTCCCCGCTGCGGGCTGCCGGGAAGGGGCCCGCTGGCAGGAGGGGAAGGGCCCGCTGGGAGGGGTGGAGGCCACCCTCCAGCGGGGCCCTGAGAAGGGCCTTTTGGGGCGTAAGGGGTCCTGCAGCTCGAACCGGGACCCCCTTCCCCGGCCCTATAAGGGTCCTTGCGCACTGACAAGTGCCTTTGGCGGGGGTTAACCCCAGTGTGTGCGGCTCTTAAAAGAGCCCTTGGGCGGCGTATTCTTTCTTCCAGTCCCGCGACACCAACTCCGCGACGCCACCGACCCCCAAGATGGTACCCCTGCTGGCGACCTGGGGTACCCCTGGCGTGGCGCCGGCCGACCTCAACGGACCAGATTGTTGCCGGCGTCTTGATCTGACCGACATCTTCGGGCTGGCGACACCAACCCATTCAGGTCGCCAATGCCAGGCAGACTCACTGCGGCGCCAGTGAGCCCACTGGACACCGCCGGCCTCAGCGGAGCCGATGTTGCCCAGCCCTTCTTTCTTCTATCTTTAGCCATCTACTGCGATGGCATCTGAGTTCCGCAGCGCGAGTGCACCTCTTTATATAGGTTTGCAAAAAACCCTAAACCATTTCTGAGTTGGTCAATTTTTTGAATGCTTGGTTTACATGCTTTACATTAACCAATCAGATTTAGAACTTTCAGAGCAAAACAGCCGATACTAGCAGTGCGAAAACAGTAATCTGCCACTTATAAATAGAAGCGGCGGTAACAGGTAAGTATCGGCGCGAAGGGTTAACGCCTGTTAACTTTTCGCGGGCATTTCGACATTCATAAATCGTGTTAAACGCGATTTATGCAGAATGTCAGGGAAAACGGCTGCGAAAACTTAACAAAGCTTTATATAAATATGCCCCATAGTCATAAGCCTTTTTTATAACGTGGCGTAGAAGCTCAGAGTCCCCCTCTCAGTCTCCAAAGCAAAGAGTCCCCTTTTTGTGTCCCAAAGTCATATCCCCCCCTTCTCAGTATCCCAAGCCCAGATCCCCCTCAGTGTCCCAAGCCCAGAGACCCTCTCAATATGCCAAGCCAAGAGACCCCTCAGTGTCAAAAGCCCAGAGTCCCCCATCAGTTCCCCAACCCGAGACCCCCTCAGTGTCCCAAGCCCAGAGTCCCCTCAGGTCCCAATAAATTTACCTTAACTGCTGTCTGTATCCATGCCTCTGTGTAATGATGTGTCTCACGTGCTATCCCATGTGTATCTCCCTCTAGTGTGATAAATTTGAAACTGCCGGGACAACGGCAGTGATGCAGCAGGTGAGAGATTTTATTATAAGGAAATATTCCACTGTTGTTCCCCTTAAAATTTGGAATCGATGTATTACTAATTATCATAAATTATATAAGTAATTCCATTTTCAAATTCGGAATGGTGTTTATTTACAGTACGTATGGCAAAACTGTAAAGTCTTCCCATGGGTGTGGTAATGGCTCAGAATCCACTCTCGGTGTCCAAGCCAGAGACTCTCCCAGTGTCCCAGTATCCCCTTCTGTGTCCTAAAGCCACAGTCCCCCCTAATGTCCCAAAGCCATGGCCCCCTACTCAGTATCCCAAGCCCAAATTCCTCCTCTCAGTGGTCTCAAGACCAAAGTTCCCTCTCCGTGTCCCAAGCCCATGAGTCCCCTCTTATTGTCCTCAAGGCCGGAGTCCCTTCTCAGCGTCACAAGCCCAGAGTTCCCTCTCGGTGTCCCAAAGGCCCAGAAGTAACCTCTCAGGTGTCCCAAGCCTAAAGTCTCTTCCTCAGTATTCTCACTTCCTGTCGAGAGTGAAGTCAGGCAGAAGATCCTCTGAAGGTTAGCAGACTGATGTACACTGAGTGGGAAAACAAACGGAGATTCAATAAAAGTTCTTATTGTTTAAAAATGGTGCAATTTTGCCCCAACCAATCAGATCTTATTTAACATTTCTAAGTTACATCTGATTGGTTGGGGCAAAAATTACACCATTTTAAACGATAAGAACTTTTTATTGAATAACCCTGAATGTACTTTACCTGGATAGAAGACTGCCTAGGAAGGTCGAATTCCCAGGCTTGCTCCTTATGAGCCTGTAGAAGTTCAAGGGGAACTGTAGTCCAAAAATGACTTTAGGTAAAAATTGATAGGAATTGCTCTCCTGAGACAATTTATTTTCATTTATTTATTTTACATAGTTTTTGAAGATATTTACATTTTTGTGGTGGTGTGATATGGCAGCATGCATTACCAGATCCCCTGCACTTCTGCTTCCTGCTCTGAAACCGTCAGTCAATCTGTCTTGTTCTCCTCCCCTTTGCAGCCATCGGGTCCCTCCCACTCATGGATTCCATGGTCCCTCCAGTTGCAGGCCCCCCTTGACCCATTCCCTTACAGCCACATGTGCTGGCCCTGCCCATTTGCCCACTCAGGGGGTTGTGGTCTGCCCACTTGCGGGTGTTGTGGTCCTGCCCACTTGCAGGTGCCATGGCCGCCCCACTCGCATGTGCCTAAGCCCTGCCCACTCGCGGGTGCCTAAGCCCCACCACTCAAAGGTGCTGTGGGCCACTCTTACACACACCCCTACCCCCCGAAAACTCGTGGAAACAACCTTGATGTGAGAGCTCTGCCTGAAAAGGCGTGTTTTCACCATAGTGAGAGAGAAGGGCTGTAGATTCCCTTACCTCTCTGCAGCTGCAGTCCTTCACACAGCAGAGAGGGAGGAGGGTCTTCCGGCACTTTGCAGGAGGAGCCTTATGAATGTCAACTGTCAGCCTCCACCCATTACTTCTGGTCAGTCATTTCTTTATCTTGGGCTGTGGAGCACATAGAGAGGTGGTTGATGGTTTGTTTTAAAAGGTAGGGGTTGAGTTTCATTTAAACTCAACTTGTTTGGAGCACAGTTCCCCTTTAATCTGATGCTTGGGGAGTGTGTCTCCCTTTAGTTGAAATGTTCAGCTAATAAAGAGGGTGAATAGAGTGGCAAGGGCCTCTAGAGAATACATTTTTAAGCTACCACTTGTAAGGTAAGGACATAGTGGTTTGGTAAAAAAGTAGGATGTAGTGCAGCATGGCAGAGGGGTCTTAGTACGACAACACAATTGTATATTGCAATGGTGCTCTTTATTGGAGTGGACAAGAGAACCATTTGCAACTACAATTGTGTTGTGTACTAAGACTCTTGCATGCTGCACCACCATCCTACTTTTTTACTGATTACGGTCTAGGCAGGCAAGCACTGCTGGAGGCAGCCATTTTTTCAACTTAAAAGTGTGATCTCATTCTAGGTTTTTGACTACACCTGTGGTGCTTGCTGTGAGCATTTCCCTATCACTAGATCAAAATATCAAGTCCAAGGAAGAAGCAAGCTTAGCTAAGTCAGCTGAAAGCTATTGTGTGTGTTGGGGGGGGTGCGGTGCCTTTGCTAGATGGTGCCCACACCTGTTTCCATTTCTATAGTCTAAGCACATTCTTGATAAGGAATGGAACAATGATGCCTTTGGATGACTATTGGTATGTCTTTTCAGTGAACAATTATCCTTTGGTGCTGTAGATGATGTAATCTGCATTTTCAAAAGGTGATCTTTGAGGCCAAGTCCTAAACTTTCTCCTAAGAGGATGTTGCCCAGTCTGTTGCAGTTGGTCACTAAGCGCTTGTGAGTAGGGGTGCTCTATTTATAAACCGTGGTATCCAAAAAAGTAAAGTCACAAGTCTGCTGGCAAGCAATTTCAGCTCTATGTCCTTTCAAAGGGATTTTCTTATTTAAAGGGTTTCTCAACGGGGGTTTGCATGAAAGTCCTGCTGGCAAGCGATTCTTTAGCTCTGTAGATTTTCTTTTAAAGTGGTATTCTGTTTTGAAAGGGGTTTGTCGGTTTTTAAGGGGTGGCATTAAGTAACAAAGCATTTTGAACAAGAAAGAGTTAATAACAAGACGGCTGTTTCTGTTGGTGTAGTGCACTTGCTGTTGAAGTGTATTAGCTGTTGCCAGGAGTGTTGTATTTACCGGGGGAGCAGGGGGGAGTAACCGCAAGCATCACTAAGCTACTAAAAAAATGTTTTAAAGTATATTAATAGTAAGAAGATGAGGACTGAGAATGTGGGCACCATTAATTAATGGGGATAAGTGTTAGTTACGAGGATGGCGATAAGCAAATATCTTGAATAATTTTTTTCCTCTATAGAAGAATCAAGTACAGATATCATAGAGTATAGTACAATAATGGTTATAAAAGATTCAAGTTGCACTTTGTTACCGAGGATATGGTACAGAGAGAACTAAAGAAGTAGACATGCTAGGCACACCAGTACCTAATGGTGGAAAGTGTCCTTTTTAATAGTGACGTTTCGGAACCCTCAGCGGTTCCTTCCTCAGACCAAACAAAACTGTCTGGTCTGAGGAAAGGAACCGCTGAGGTTCCGAAACGTCACTATTAAAAGGACACTTTCCACCATTAAGACTGTGTGCCTAGAATGTCTTACTTCTCAAGATACGATCTGTTGGTACCAGCGCTTAGAGCACCCAGCATGGAAACTTGTTTTGTACCTTGATGGTTAGGTGTGCAGGATCCTAGCCTTCTCTTGAAAGAACTAAGAAGTGTTAATATTATATAATCTCCTGGACTGGATAAATACATCCTCGGGTTACTTAAGAGCTAAGTTCAGTTTTATCTAGGCCATTGTTTCTTATTTTTGTAGATCTCCTCATGTCCGGTGGTGTGCCTCTGATTGGAAAAGGCTGATGTTATTCCATATTCAAAAAATATTTTTTCAAAGCGGCGTAATTACAGGCTGTAAGTTTAACTTCAGTGGTGGGGAAGATCCTGGAAATTTAATAAGGGAAATGTTCTAGAGTATATTTCAAAGCACTGACATTATAAGTAGTAACCATCATGGATTTAGGAGGAATAGATCTTGTCAAACTAACTTGTCTTGGCTTTTATGAGGAAGAGTAAGTGCAATGTAGATTTGGCACAGCAGTAGATGTAGTTTACTTGGATTTTACAAAGGCTTTTGTACAGCCCCATAAGCGACTAATGTATAAGCTAAGGGTCTGTTGGTCTGGGGGAGTCACATTTGTACATGGATAGAAAATTGGTTAAGGGTATCTCCACTGATGTAAAAATGTTTTTTTGTTTTAGTTCTATCTGAAAGTACACCTTCCCCCAACCCCTCCCCCTACCTTTATTATCTCAAAAAACTCATCTGTTTGTTTGCAGCAGCCAGGGGAACTTCTGCTCCTTTCTGCTACTGTGCTGGGCAGGCTGGTCAGTCAATGTGCATCATTACATGCATAGTCATGATTTCTGCCACACCCACAGTGATGCCTGACGTAAACACACCCTTTCCTCCTGTCCTGCATTATTTATTCACAGCTGGGAGAGACGAGGAAAGATAGAACTTGTACCACAACTGTTGTAAGAAATGGGGGTACTTGTTTGTTGTAGTGCTTGCTGTATATATATATATATATACTATATTATTTTATTTTTTTAATTAATTTGTATATCTAATATTAATTACATTTTACAGTATCATTTAAAAACACAGAGCACCAAGGGCAGATTAAGAGGCGTGTGCTGTGTGTTTTAACTGTGAGACTGGGGGATAGTAGGGAAGGCCAGAGAGGGGCTTTAACATGTGCCAGGGCTGTTCTTGGTGGGTGGGGAGGGAGGTCGTGAACAATCCAACCAAGAACCAGAGTTATAGATAGAAATCCCTTCATTGCTAAAAATATGTAATATAAAATAATAGTATAGTAATATAAAATACAATAAGTAGTTCATAGTAATATATAATATAGATTAGTAATATATGTATAGTAATATAAATATAATAGTATATAATATATAACTATATAATATATACATCTAATATAATAGTATAATAATATAATATCAACATATTATAATACAACAATAATAATGTAACGTATTATAATAATATAATACATATAACGATAATAGTATAGATTTAATAATATAAAAGTATAATAATATACTATAATAGAATTTATACATAATAATATAATAGTATAATAATAACATAATAGTATAATATAACAGTATAATAATAATAAATAATAGTATAATAATCATAATAGTTATATAAACAGTATATATAATAGTATAATATAAACATAATCGTAAATATAACGTATAATAATATACCAGATATAGTAATATAACAGTATAGTAAATATAACAGTATAGAATATAAGCAGATATAATAATATATATTAGAGTGGACCTGTTGTATTCTGACTGTAATAGTTTTTGTGCAGCAGCTGAAGTTGGCACAGAACTGTTCCCAGGGATCTGGACAGGACTTTAGGTGCAGGTCTATCTTCCAGTTCACCCTCCGTTCAGATGATAGAGGTTACCCACCCTCCTATCAGTCAGTAGCAGCCACATGTATGGGATCTTGGTATCCCCCCAAGGACGTAGTGTATGTGTCAGATGTGAGTGGGTTGCCATTTAGAATCTGAAGTGAGATTTTCCTTGAGAACCCAGGGGACAGCCATCTCTAATAAGGGAGAACGGGGCTTAGAAAGAACTGGGGGTTAGGAACATAGGCAGCGGTAGGTATAATGGCAGGGGAGGCTAATCTGTGCCAGATCCTACATGCTGACAGTGTGTTGGCTGCCTGTTGCCAGGGTTCAACATGTGGTGGGAGTCCGGGATCGTGTAGGACAGAGTGTATGTAGTGTGGTAACCGGAAAGGCATGGCTGAGAGGGGGACCGCGAGGTCGTCTTGGTTTACATTGGTGCCAATGACAAGTTAAAGTGGAGTGAGTCCTATAAAATTATTTTGAGAGTTAGGGGCCATGTTGTACAGTAGGGAAACGACACTTCCAGTGTTAGGTTATCATACATACTACAGAAGCCACGTGACACTAGGGAGGGCACACGGGGAGTTAGGAGTCTTCATGTGTGCTATGGGGTGGGTGTAAGGAGATGGGTTGGTTTTTAGAGAAATGGGCGACTCTTCTATTGGACTAAGGCTCTTAGTAATATAGGGCGAGCACCTCGTGATGGTGCAGCTGTATTGGGTGGAGAAGATGCTAGGGAAGTTTTAAGAGTGGGGAGATATTAACTGTTATGGGGGAGGGTACATTGGACTACACAGGGTAGATAGAAGCAGTTAGGGATCAGGGGCTAAAAAGAAAATAGGGAGGCAGGGAGCATAAGTGAGTCATGTACAGTCCAAGAATGGAAGGAAAAGTAAATTTATTTGATAATCTAAAATGAATATTTACAAATGCAAGAGTCTTGCTGGAAAAACTGGGAACTAGGAAATAATAGCAAACATTGGTTAAATGTGAAATCACACGACTGGACAGTAAATATTGAAGGATACTCCCTATTTAGACATGACAGTTAATAACAAAGAGGGGGAGTATGCATGTATGTTAAACAAGAATTGAAGCGAATTTAAAGATGAAATAGATGGGGTATAAATGATAATGGCAGAAACAATAGGGTGGAGCGGTATACAGGAAGCAAGATGGTGGGAAAGGAATTGGTTGTTAGTATGCTGCTAGTAGGGGCATGTTTGGTTATGGGGGATTTCAATTGCCCTGTCATAGAGTGGAACTGCCAGCACCTCAAACAGGTATGAAGTTCTTAAATTTTCTATATGAGCATTTTCTTTCACAGATGGTAGAAGTTCCAACTAGACAGGGTGAGTTGTTGGATCTTGTGATATCTAATAACCCTGAGCTCATTTTGGAGGTGAAGGTAATGGTAAGCTTGGGAATAGTGATCATGATATATGTTTCATTTAATATAGGTTGCAAAAACAAAAGTTGCACTGCGTTAACAAAAAATGTTAAACTTTAGGAAAGCTAATTTTATGTTGTTAAAGAATCACTTCCTGCTCATAGACGGGAGGATTTGTGCCTAGGTAAGATATATTTGAGGTGGACCGCTTTTAAGAGATATTAATTATTACACTTTAAATTTATACCTATACCTCCTGTTCTGGCTTAATGCACAGGTAAATGAGAAATAGGGAAAAAAACAGAAAAAGGCTTTTAAAATTTTAAATCTAGAAGGAAAGAGAACAGGTTTACAGGGAATACAAACCGTAATAGGAGTGCAAGAAAGCAACTAAACTATCTAAACAAAATGAATACGGATAGCAAACAAAGCACGTCCAACACCAAAATGTTTTTTAAGTATATCAATTGTAAAAAGATGAGGACTGAGAATTGGACCATTAATAATGGGTGAGATGGTTGTAGAGGATGTTGAAAAGGCTAATGTGCTAAACCGTTTTTTTTTCCATCTGTACTACTAGGAATCCTAGCCTTATAGAGGGAGCTATACATAATATGAAGTCGTAAAATGGCAGAATATTTACTCTGGCTGACAGAGGATTGGTACGAAACATTGACTAAGTCCCAGGACTGATGAAATACATCCTTGGATCTTAAAGGGCATTCCACCCCCAAATGAACTTTGGGGTAAGGTAGGTAACAGTAGAGAAAACAGATTGAGGGGCGCACTTCCAAATAAGTGGAATACTTTATTTAGTGACCAACTCAAAACACAACGTTTCGGGGGGAAAAACAAGTGGGCCCTTCCAAGTGCCCCCTTCACTGAGGAAGGGGGCACTGTGCCCCCGAAATGTTGTATTCAACTGATTTGGAGTGCGACCCTCAATCTGTTTTCTCTACTGTGATTTTCATCCATGGAGGGTTGGGTATATGAGGAGTAAGCCCCCGGTTGGTTTCTGTAAGGTATGTAACCCCTACCCACCCCCAACCTCCACAATATTTCTTTAAAAAAATCCCCAGATTCTACTTACACAGCCTTCACTCCCCAGCGATCTCTTCTCTCCCGCAGCAATCCGATCCGGCCTCCTGCTTGCAATCAGGGCAGGCCTCTAGCCGCGTTTGTGATTGGCTGAGAGACAGCCAATCACAACACGGCTGACATTACTGGAAACACCACGCGGAGAGAAGGCTTTTGTAAGTACGGATCTTGTTTTTTTTAAGAAATTGCGGGGCGGTTGGGGGCAGGCAGGGGTTAGGTAACTTTACAACCTTAAAACGGGTAGGTCCCCCTAAAGATGGGTCATGTTTCTGGTCACAATAGCAAGTCATACTGAGGACAGCAGCATCGATACCCTCTTCCCGTTGGACGTATCTTTGATAAGTGCTGAGTTTACGCATAGGACAGATACAGTTACCATTATCCAATGCATAGCTGATGGCCACTTACCGGTAGCTATCTACTATAGTGTTCTGTCATTACTATAATTATATGCACTAGCACTTATGCATACAAGCTGCTGGCCATTTATATTGCTTGCTATTTGTTACATAGTATGGTTTTTAATTATTTTTTAATCTATGTCATTGCGCACTGATAATCCCTAACATGTATTTGCTTACATACTAGAATAAGGATTGTACACGTTTTTGTTTTAAAACCAGTTGAGTGCTGCAGATTTTTTTCTTTATGTATTTCCATGATCTTTCCTACTCTGTTCGCAAACTTCCCAGCATTGAGTAAATGCTGTGTTTGACTAGTGCCATAACACTAATTATTTCGCTATACCTAGTCGGTTTAACTTTAGACCTAAAAGCTAACATCAGTGGGTAGGGAAGGTGCTGGAAACTTTTATTAGTAGTAGTAAGCAATGGCTTTATGAGAAGTAGATTGTGCCAGACAATTTACTTTTATTGAGAGTGAGTAGAATTAGATTTTAGACATAGCAGTGGATGTAGTATACTTGTTTTTGCTAAAGCTTTTGATACTTGCCACATAGAAACTAAGGACTGTTGGTCTAGAAAAAAACATTTTCTTTCTTTTAATATGTTTATAAATGACTTAGAAGGGCATCACAGTGACTCAGTGGTTAGCACTGCATGCCTTGCAGCACTGAGGGCCTGAATTCCAATCCATCCTTTGACACATCTGCAGGAATTTGTATGTTCTCCCTGTGCTTGCGTGGGTTTCTCTCTGGGATCCCGGTTCCCCCACAATCATAAAGACATACTGATAGGTGTATGTGTCAAAAATGTGCTTAGATTGTAAGCTCTTTCATGGCAGGGCCTGATGTGGCATGTATACATGTAATTGTAAAGTTCTACGGAAGATGTTAGCGCTATATAAATCCACAATAAATAATAAAAAGAGGACATGAGAGCAAGATTTCTGTATTTGCTGATGACACTAATCTATGCAGAGCTTTGAAAACTTCAATGATGTGCAAGTGTTGCAGCAGACCTGATAGATTATTCAAAATGGGTCTAGCAGTATATGGCGAGCAGATGAGATTCATGTTAAAAATGTTAGGTGATGCATTGGGATTTAAACATCCTTGTGCCACCTACACCATAACATAACTCTGTGTTAAGGACATCTCCAATGGAAAGGATTTGGGTTTTTAGTTCGACTTAGTGTGGCGTTTTAGTGGTTTTTTAGTAGATAACTGAGCTTACTGTAGAAAGAACCAGTGCTAGGCATGAGTAACACTCTAGAGCTGCATAGTAACGAGTTGGGTGGAGCATCAAAATGCTGCTTACTGGAGTGATGTCTTCAACATTGCCGCTGCACCTTCCTTCACCCTAGCATAGTACAACATGCCTGATATGTTTGAGATGGAATGAAAATTACCTCAGGTGAGCTGTTATCCATGGGAAAAAGGGGGGACACTAGGTGCAGCACTTTGAATTTGCAAGGTTTGGATGATATAGTGGGTCCCACAGCTCGAACCAGGACCCCCCTGGTCCGAAAAAGGACCTTTTCAGGTCTGCACCATTTTCTTATTGCCCTGATGACACCAGCATCGCCAATGTCAATGTCGCCATCGCCTTCTTGATCTGCAGGAACTTCTATCCACCGCAGGTTTGCACCTCTTTATATAGGAGTTGAAAGACCAAATCAATTTTGATATTCAATCCTACCAATTATATGCTATTGACCCATCATATTTTAATATTTTATCAAAATGGAAGTATTTAGTTAAAATATCACAATTATGGCAAGAGTCTTTCTTTAATCTTAAATGATTTTATGAGTTATCTGAAATGCAGGCCATCTCAAACAAAATCAGGGCGCTGCCCCCGCAGTAGGCATAGAGAAGACGGAGCATTTCCTTTTTTTTTTTAGCTTACCAGCCCCAGGAGAGAAAGAAATGTCCGCCTCTTGGTACGCACATAGGGCACACACACGGCACGAGTCCATGCTAATGACGGCGGTCCGCATGTGATAACTTCATGACTCTCTCATGTGCCGCGTGCGGACCTCCTCCATATCTGTCATTAAGGCGGACTGTGCTGGGCTCTGTCCCTCCTCAAAGTGATGTATTGATAGCAGCAGGTGGGTGCACTTGCAATCACCTATCCCTGTTCAGGAGGGAAGAGAAGAGCAGAGCTGTCCAGTTTCACTTTCCAAGTTGTGTCCTGCGATTATGCCCTATGAGTAGATAGGCTGATTAATGTTAGCAGCAGTAGGGGGATCTTCCACTGGTGACCCAGCACAAAGGAATGGGGATAGGGAGGATTAAGAGCCTCCGATGTTTTTCTTTGCCCACAGACACTTTTAACCCTGCCTGTGACCTGTGAGAAATCTGAAACAAAAATCAAAGAAAAGTGGAGGGGCAGTGGATATAGCAAACGGGGGGAGAGATGGAACAAGGAGGAAAGAGCCAAAACAGGCTCTACCTGTAAGTGGCAATGGAACAACATAGGTAGGTGGTAAATGTGATTCCCTGCTGGTAAAGTCCAGGTTACTTTGTGCTGCTATCTATCTATCAACCTCTCATTTATTCTAGTATCTGTCTATCAGTCTATCTATATCTGTGCTATTTATTTATCGTCTTATCTAATCTATCTGTCTGTCTGTCTGTTTATATATTCTATATATGTCTGTCTGCCTCATCGATTATGTCTGTCTATCTATCTATATGTAATCTATTCTATCTATCTGGGTTTATTGACCTTTACTTTTCTTTCAAATTGTAATAATTTTCTATGCTTTGAATGGTTGATGGACTTAGGGCCAGGAGGGAGGATTGCTCTGGTATCCGAATGAGCTATCGATCCTGGATCTTTTACACAAGGAGGGACATAGAAAATCTCTAATAAACATGTACATGTCTCTCTGTAGTGGAAACCATGCTTGTCAAGATAAAAGAATAAAAAAAGAAAAGAGAGATAAGGATATATGTGCTGCAAAAATAGAGAGAATGTAAAAGAGAGAGGATAGAGACTGCAGAAAAGACAGAATGTGTGTGGAGAGAAAAAAGAAGAAGGCCGGTGCAGGAGTGAGGAGAATGACAGAGAATGTGGAAGAGATAGAGGATAGAGGCCCCCCCCCCTTTGGGCTGTCATGGCCCTCCATGCGCCACGTAACAGTTTACTTCGACAACCTCTTGTACAACTTAAGTGTTGGTAACTACCGTCACCATTGATCTAACTGAGTTATTGGATCTTTACTGTCTGGTTCTCAACGTAGTGGGAAACCCTGTCATATACTGTTCTGTTCTCCACTGTTATGGGACTATCCACCTGTTGTTGATCACTGTAGGGGGACCTAATGATGGTCTGGTCTTTCACTGTATGGGACGATAGATCAGTTTAGTGTCGCCCTGTGTGCTGGCTTGAGCACCTTCACTGGTGTTGTTCTCACTGTCAATGGGGGACCTTTTACTGTGTTTGTTCTCGATAGTATGTGTCCCTTTAAAATTTGTCTCACTGATCTACAGGGATTGCTCAAACCAGCACACTTTTTTATACCCTCCCCCGTGATTGCGGTGCAGCCCAAGATGGTTATTTTTTCAATTATTTAGTATAGTATAATAGAGTATAGGATAGATTTGAGGTGAATAAGACAGATGTCTACCAGTCCCAACTCAACTAGCAAAAATGTACTCCAGTGAATGCAATGGCCTAACGGTCTCTGATCCCAGAGCGAAAGGCAAAAAAATAACTTCCCACCAAATTGATGAAGGGGAAAAAATTCCTGCTATGAGATGCCTAAAAGGAGTTGGCAATCTGGACCTAAAGATCTCTGGACAACTCGACTTTATGTATCAATCACCATGTTAACTTTGCAAAACCAGGTGCGGGGTTTGCAGAACGAAGAAGGAACAGGAACGTACAACTCATCCAACCGTGTTTGTGGGTGGGTTGAAAAAAGGTGACAACATGACCTGCCATTTTACCTTATTTAGAACGTCACTGGAAGAAATAGTTCCATGCTTTACAGTTTTCTCACAGTGAAAGACCCTTTCGAAATTGAAACCTAAAGACTTTTTTCTTAAAAGTTTTAAGGATGGTTCCGTGGTCCATCTTGACGGCTCTATTGGTGGAACAATAGTTTATTGTATGGCACATTAATGTACTTTATAAACAAGGAAGAATCATCCCCACGCAAGCGTTTTTTTTTTTTTTTTTCTTTTTTTTTCTCTTAGCGTACAAATTGTCCTTATGCAGTATTCTTTTCTTTTCATATTCAAGCCCCCCCAACCAAATCCACACAATACCTGTATTTAATTAGTTGCCCTTATCTGAACCCTTTCCATTCCAAAGATTTTTCGTACCCCTCGGACTCTTTTTTCCCCCCCCCAACGAACTAGGCTTTACCGGCATTTATGTCCCCACAAACCTTGGTTGCCAAGGCCCCCCTTTACCCTTACTTAAATGCTTTGGCTAAAGAGCGGGGGTTTGGGGAGGGAGAATTTTGGCTTAAACCTACGCCGGAGTCCTGAATCGGCCGAAAATCTCATCTGCCAATTCTAGCAGCCCAATGTGACACTCTTATCTAATGGTCGACAAAAGTTTTGGTGGTGTTGTTTGTCAGCAATACCACAAAAACCTTGCTCAAAAAATAATACTTCTGTACTCCACTTCCTTCATAATAAGCCAAGCAAAAGGTTAGTTTGAAAGGGGAATCTAAATATACTTGAATCCGTTTCGATTTGGGTGAGCTACTTATTTTGCCTTTTATCTCCCCGTATTATGTGTCTTTGTCTCGTGTTTTGGGGGTTTTGTGTTTCCTCCATGGCAAAAAATACTATAAAATATGTTCCCTATTATAATTTCCAGTATCTTCCCCATCACTAAGTGAAACGACAGGCCGGTAATCTCCGGCCCCTATGTGTTATAATTTCTTCAGGAGAAGGCCTCCATGAGACCCCCTCTGGACGCGGAGTCTAAGCACCTGCTGGTCTTCACCAGAGCCTCTAATGGTGAGGATGTTTCGCGGCGAGCAGGTACCAGGTCGCAGCTCCAGAGGAGGGAACCACAAAGGCCAATCCCACAATGTGGAGAAGCAATCGAGATGAAGATCGGAGTAAACAGGAGGTAGGAGCTGAAGGGAGATAAGGACACCAGAGGTACCTGGAGGTAGGAGCTGTAGTAGATATGGAGACAGGAGGTAACGGGAGGTAGGAGCTGTAGTAGATCTGGAAACCGGAGGTATCTGGAGGTAGGAGCTGTAGTAGATCAGGAGACCGGAGGTAACTGGAGGTAGGAGCTGTAGTAGATCTGGAGACCGGAGGTAACTGGAGGTAGGAGCTGTAGTAGATATGGAGACAGGAGGTAACTGGAGGATGGAGCTGTAGTAGATCTGGAGACCGGAGGTAACTGGAGGTAGGAGCTTAGTGTGTGTTTGAGAGATAGAGACTGCAGGAGAGAGTCTGAGAGATAGGATAGAAAGTTAGAGGACAGAGACTTCAGAAGAGAGAAAGTGTGAGAGATAGAGGATAGAGACTGCAGGAGAAAGAATGTGAGAGAGACAGAGAAAAGAGGGTGTGTGAGAGAGATGCAGGAGAGAGAAAGTGTAAGAGATAGAGAATAGAGACTGCAGGAGAGAGAAAGTGTGAGAGATAGAGGATAGATACTCCAGGAGAAAAAAGGGGGATAGACAGAGAATAGAGACTGCAGGAAAGAGAGTATAAGAAATGATAGAGACTGCAAGAGTGTGTGAGAGAGAGTTAGAGGATAGAAACTGCAGGAGAAAAAAAGGGAGATAGACAGAGAATAGAGACTGCGGGAGAGATAGTAAAAGAAATGATAGAGACTGCAAGAGAGGAAAAGTGAAAAATAGAGGATATATACTGCAGGAGAGAGAGAGAACACGTGAGAGATAGAGATTGAAAATCTCTCCTACAGTCTTTCTCTCCTGTTTCATCTCTCCTATGAACCTTCCTACACACAGTTTTGATCACTCCTAGCTCCATGTTCCACCACTAACCTTTCATAGTTACTAACATTTTTAAAAAACAAACTAGGGACACCTCTTTAGATTCAAACAAATGCAGCTCTAGCATTTAGGCCACACCCACAGTGACACACGTGACAAGTCACCTTTAAAGGGCAAATATTCCCCCCCAAAAAACCTTTTGCCATCAAAATGACATTAGTATAATGATAAAAAGCTAAGACAGTTGAATTGGCTGGAAAACTCTCTCACATACACTGAACATACACACTCTGACACATACTCTAAACACTCCCACACATACTGTAAAAACACTCATGTGTATTGTACATACACACTCACACATACTGTACATACACTCACACATACTGTACATTCACACTCACACATACTGTACATACACCCTCTCACATATACTGTACATTCACACTCACATATACTGTACATACACTCTTTCATGTATACTGTACATTCACACATACTGTAAATTAACACTCACACATACTGCACATACATTCACTCACATATACTGTACATACACTCTTTCATGCATGCTGTACATTCACACATACTGTACACACAATCTTTCACACATACTGTACATTCACACTCGCACATTTTGTACATACACACTCGCACACATACAGTAAATTAACACTCACACATACTGTACATACACACTCACATATACTGTACATACACACTCTAGAAGGACTGTAGAAGCACTCCTTAGGCTAAATTACATATATTTTGTGGAAGTGCGGCTGATCTGGTCAAAGATTTATACAAACAAAGAAAAGATAATCAATGCCCATTCCTAGGCCCCATACAATTTCATATGATCTGCACACTGGCAAACATTATAAACAAGGGGGTTTATAAATACACGCTCTCTCACACATATTGTACATTCACCCTTTCTCACACACACTACATGAATACACAATTTTTTTTTAGATTCAAACAACTTGCATTTAGGTCACACCCACAGTGACACACCCGAGTCACCATTAAAGGGCAAATATGCCCCCCAAAAAAACCTTTTGCCATCAAAATGACACTAGTATAATGATAAAAAAAAAAGCTAAGACAGTTGAAGTGGCTGGAAAATACAGCTCATGTAAGACACAGCTCCCTCACGTTCTTCAATAAAACTGAAACTGAAACCTCATAATTAGTTTTTAGGTTGACATAACCACCAAGTTTTTATTGTTTGGCTTCTAGATAACTTATTTAAAGTTAGATGGCACAGTGCATTGCTGCATATAATAAATACTAATATATAGAAAAGTTATATAAAAAAAAAAAAAACAAATACTCATATCCCAATAAACCTATAAAACCATACCCATCACCTTCTTATATGAATACAATATAAAATACATGAATAGCAGATAGAAGCCCCAACATGCATATGTATGTCATACAAGGGGGATAAATACATAAATAGTTCAGTAAATAAATACATAAATTATATAAATATAAGTGCTAGAGCCTTGCCACAAGAGGAAAGGAGGTCCTGCCCCGTAGAGCTTACAATCTAGTGAGGTAGGTAACATACAGATACAATGGAATGGGTATAAGTGCTGGAGTGAGACGAATGCAGTGCAAATAAAACAATCATATATTGTGCTGGTTACCAGATAGGTAGGATGTAAGGGTAGATTTAAACCTGCTAATAGAGGTTTTGTTATAATTTCTTCAGGAGAAGACCTCTATGAGACCCCCTCTGGACGCGGAGTCTAAGCACCTGCCGGTCTTCACCAGAGCCTCTAATGGTGAGGATGTTTTGCGGCGAGAAGGCACCAGGTCGTGGCTCCAGAGGAGGGAACCACAAAGGCCAATCCCACAATGTGGAGAAGCAATCGAGATGAAGATCGGAGTAAACAGGAGGTAGGAGCTGAAGGGAGATAAGGACACCAGAGGTACCTGGAGGTAGGAGCTGTAGTAGATATGGAGACAGAAGGTAACTGGAGGTAGGAGCTGTAGTAGATATGGAAACCGGAGGTACCTGGAGGTAGGAGCTGTAGTAGATCTGGAGACTGGAGGAAACTGGGAGTAGGAGCTGTAGTAGATATGGAGACTGGAGGTAACTGGAGGTAGGAGCTGTAGTAGATATGGAGACCGGAGGTAACTGGAGGTAGGAGCTGTAGTAGATATGGAGACAGGAGGTAACTGGAGGTAGGAGCTGTAGTAGATATGGAGACCGCAGGTAACTGGAGGTAGGAGCTGTAGTAGATATGGAGACCAGAGGTAAGTGGAGATAGGAGCTGTAGTTATCCTAGGACTTAGATAAACTAGAAAAAGGGAACTAGGGTTCAGAGTCCAAACACACTCTGAACTGGCAGCAAGATGCCGGCTGCCAGGAGGGGCCTAAATAGGCCCAGAGGAAGTCATCACCGATGGACGCGCGCCAGAAGAAGATTGCCTCGGGGGGTGCCGCCCACGTCCCTGTGTCATAGAAGACGCGTGGACGCACAGACGGGTGGTCCGGGTAAGAAGCGCGCTCCTGCGCGTGAACGCCGGCGCGCATCCCCGCGCTCGGGCGGAGGTAAGTATTTTACAGGTTTCTTGAAGTAGAGAGAGGGGAATAGAATTCCAGAGGATGGGAGCAACAAGAGAAAAAGGTTTAAGGCAAGAGGAAGCAGTACAGGTGGGGGGTTGGTACAGGAACTGGTTCTGCGATAAGGGGAGGGAATGGGCAGGAACATATGGGGAGACTAGAGAGAAAATATAATGAGGAGCAGCAGAGCGAAGGGATTTAAATGTTAGGAGAAGTATTTTGTATGCAATGAGCTGTTTAACGGGGAGCCAGATTGTTGTCTGTTTCAGAGGAGATTTGGGATCCGGTTTATTAGAGAGCGAAACAATACGTGCGGCAGAGTTAAGTATAGACTGAAGGGGAGAGAGGTGGGAAGCAGGAAGACCAGAAAGTAGTAGGTTGCAATAGTCCAGGCACGATAGGATGAGAGCATGCATAAGCATAGCGGTAGATGGGAGAGAAAGGAACTTGCAAATTTTGGATATATTGCGAAGTAAAAAGCGGCAGGTTTTCGCAACGTAGTTAATGTGCTCAGAAAAGGAGAGAGAGGAGTCAATAATTACTCCTAGGTACCCCTGATTGGATAGGGAAAATGGGGGTATTGTCAACAGAGATGGAGAAAGATGGGACAGGACCAGGTTTAGGTGGAAAAACAATCGGTTCAATTTTAGAAAAATTTAATTTGAGGTAGCTTTGCGACATACAGGAGATGGCAAGAAGGCAGTCGGAGACACGTGATAGGATGTCAGGAGTTAGTGTAGGTGTGGACAAGTAGATTTGTGTATCATCTGCATATAAATGATACTTGAAGCCAAAAGAGCTGATCACATCTCCCAAGGAAATAGTGTAGAGGGAGAACAATAAGGGTCCAAGTACAGACCCCTGCGGGACCCCCACATCAAGAGGAACTGGAGAAAAGGTGTTGTTAGCATAAGATACAGAGTAAGTTCGGTCAGAGACATAGGATACAAACCAGGATGCCACTTCATTCCAAATGACCAAGGAATGAAGTATCTGCATTAGGAGGGAATGATTGACTGTGGGGAAGGGAGGTCAAGGAGGATAAGAATAGAAAAGTGACTATTGGCTTTTGCAACCTGCAGATTATTCACAACCTTACACAGGACCGTCTCAGTGGAATGTGCAGGACAGAATCCAGATTGCAAAGGATCCAATAGGTTATGAGCATGGAGCAGTGTTACCTCTAAGCTGTGCGCTCGTGCATGCGCACACATCTCTGCAGGCCCGCACACACAAAAATCTTCTGGAATATAAGTGCTGCAGTATGGAGTGCACAAAATTTACTTTTGCATGCGCACAGAAACTATATTTCTGCACACACAGCCAATTTGAGGTTAGAGGTAACATAGGCATCGAGGTAGTTAGCGATTCGGGAGAGGATTAATCGTTCTAGCAGTTTAGAGGCTATTCGTAAGAGAGACCTGGCGGTAGTTAGCTAAACAAGAGGGGTCTAGCGAAGGATTTTTTAGTATGGGCTTAAAATGGGAATGCTTAAACACGGAAGGGAAAATTCCAGATGTAAGGGAGGCGTTAAATATGTGGGTGAGTATAGGGGTAAGCGTATGATTACAGTGCTTCAGTAATACAGTGGGCATGGGATCAAGAGGACAGGTCGTGAGCAGACATGACAGAAGCAGGCAAGAGATTTCTAAATGGGTCACAGGAGCAAAAGATCCAAGAATAGCAGAGGGAGCAGAGGGCAACATAATCTGAGAGACATCCCTAGGACCAGAGATCTGTACGCGGATGGACTCCACTTTATGTAGAAAGTAATACACAAAGTCCTGGGGAGAGTGGGGAGAAAGGAGGGAGTCAAGGGGAGAAGAGCGCAGAAGGGAGTTGAAGATGGAGAACAGACGACTTGGGTTAGATTTGTTGTTTCTGGTAGTAGTTCTGTTTTGCTAGCAGGAGCCCAGAGTCGAGACATTGCAGCATGAACTTGTAATGGAGAGTCAGCCTTTGTATGGGACTTTCTCCACGCACGTTCAGCAGCACACGTGCACCTGCATATAAAACGGAAGTGGGGTTGAGCCACAGAAGAGGATTAGAGGTTCCTCACCTGAGGGAATGCAAGGGGGCAAAAGAGTCTATTGTGTTAATCAGGATACAATTATAGGAATTAGCAAGCGAGTCAGGGTCATCAACTGTCAAAAGGGAGGAGAGACTAGAGGACAGGCATGAAGCGAGTGCCGGGAGATCTATGGATCTAGTATTACGGACAGACGCGCAAGATGGAGGGACAGGAAGAAGAAGAAAAGTGATCAGATGATGATCAGAAAGCGGGAAGGGGTTAGATTGAAAAGACGAGACAGAGAGGTTTTTAGTAAACACTAGATCCAGGAAGTGGCCATCCTTGTGAGTATAAACAAATTCAATAACGAGGCAGGCAGCCGAGCTTCACATATCACTAAAACTCGATTTTATTGAAGAAGTTAAAAACAACGGATCAGTGCAAAACCCCCCATGGCTATCACTCTTGAGCTCCGCCTGACATGTTTCGTGGCTGACACGCCACTTACTCAGGGGCTTAGAGCAGATAGCCTTCCCTTCCTTTTAGTAGAGTAAAACATTAAACCTTAAGGTTATTTACAAACAGGTGCCAAATCAAATAAAATCAACAAGCAAATGGAACCTATGGAAACAGTTAAAATAAAGCTTAAACTGGGACACAGCAAATTAGGAGATTCAATCACATGTATAACTCATGTCAAAATGCTACACTAAGTAGAATGTTTCATATTGTATAAATTCAGAGGAACAGGAATACAGAGCGAAAGCTACAGGGACAAACTGAGGGACAGACCTCGATTAAGAGAGGGACCACCAAGAGAAGCTGGAGGAAGAGATCAGTACAATGGCAGACCACGGGAACAGAGACTGAGGGGCAGAGGAGGCAGATTGAGGACTTAGCTCCAGGATTATCACACAGCAATCTAGTAGGATTTCCAGATACTGATGATAATGTTATTAATATCTCTAATGCAGTACTTACCACGGAGGAATGTGAACCTCTGAATTTAGGTTTAAAGGGCATCTATAGTGAAAAAAACACATTGCCCCTTTGCAAAGTTAAATTCATGTACTCTGTGCTGCCTTAATCATATCTCTGTCAGTGACTTTATTTAACCATGGTATCAGATCTCTGTGCAGCACTCCCCCCTTCCCCCTCCCCTCTGTTACCTCCTCCATGTCTCAACTCCGGCTAACCGACAAGCTTATCATGTGCAGTAGGAGTTAAAAGTTCAACATCCTGAAAAACACACCCACGCACAGTGGCCAATAGAAAGCAAGCTGTCCTGGAGACACGGAAGAAGGAGAACAGTACAGTTTACAATCTCTCACTTTGTGACCCATCATCAATCAGTGACAGCTATTAAGAAGGGGGGTCAAGTGCAGCCTTATATTTACCATCAAAGCTACCTCTCTCCCCCTGCTAATGCTCTTATCTCTATGTTTATTACAGAGCAGGGAGGGGGGATCAGGTCACAGGGATTTGATTGACAGTCCAAGTAGGAGTAGAGGAATGCAATCACATATTCTTCTAACTGGTGTATCTCAGGACAGAGAGGGAATCTGAAAAAAAGTAGACACTCTGGGGGTTGTGGGGAATTATAGAACACATGGAAAGAAAGAACAAAAAGTTCATTTTCCCACTATAGATGCCCTTTAAACTACGTAATTAATGCCCCATTCAATGAATTTGATACTTTGGTAGATTTCAACAGATGTATTAGGAAACTTACTTTAAAACGCCATTTCCTATTGGGTAATTTGGCCAAGGGGGGCACAGAAGAGACACCTATACCACAAGAACAGTGGGAGGTTAATGGAGAGAGTAATACTGACATGGATTCTGGGAATACCCAGTCGTTAATAGCCCTGTTAGAAGACAGTAGTATGGTGGTCAAAAATCCTGTTAAACATACTGATTTGAGGAACAAATCTACTTTTTACCCAGTCCATAGTAAGGGCCACCATATAGAAAAAGAGAGACAAAATCGAATAGTCTCTTCGCATTAGGGAAACTTAGAGGACTATTAGTAAAAACCCAGATATTACAGTAAGATCAGCGGATAAGGGGGGATCCATGGTGGTTATGAACACCTCTAGTTATGCATGTGAAATTATGAGACAATTGTCGGATTGTGAGACATATTCTGCATTGAAAGGTGATTCAGAAATTTCATTTAAGAAACAATTGGTGTCTCTCTTAGACTTTGGTTTATTATTAGGGGTATTATCTCAGACTGAATATGATTACATGTTGGTATCAAATCTGGTCACCCCAATTTTCCATATCCTACCAAAGGTTCACAAATCACTAGAAGACGTGAGTGGACATCCAATTGTTTCAGGGATCGGCTCTTTAAACAAGCCCGTCTAAATATATTGATACCCTCTTGCGTCCACTAGTAACTGCTCTACCATCATATATACGTGATTCCACACATATTATTAATGTGTTATCAGATGTTCCTTGAAGGGAGTCATATAATTGGCTGGCGCTAGACGTCGCCTCTCTATATTCTTCGATACCCCATGATCTTGGAATGAGAGCAGTGCGTTTTTGGTTGGATCAAAGTGACCTATATCCTAATACCCAGAAACACTTTATTATGGAAGCACTACAGTTCTAACTAAATACTAACTATTTTTTGTTTAACGGTATTTACTACCTTCAAAAGAAAGGAGCTTTTATGGGTGGATGTTTTTCACCCTCCTATGCAAATTTATTTATGGGTTACTGGGAATTTGTACATATTTTTAACCTATCAAATGTATATAAGAGTAACATCATAAAGATGTACCGTTTTATAGACGACATAATCATGATTTGGGATGATACTGTATGTTACTAGATTCGAATGGTGTTGACCAATTTATTAACTACTGCAACTCCACTAATTGGGGCATACAATTTACGTACTATAAAGATCCGGAGGTGATGGAGTTTCTAGATATTGAATTTAGAATAGTGAATAACTGTATTATGATAGACGTCTATCGCAAACCCATATCTAGAAACACAGCTGCCACCCTCCTGCTGTCATACGGGCAATCCCCTATGGCCAATTTTTGAGATATAGAAGAATCTGTTCCACCTGGGATAATTTCCAGGAAAAAGCAATGGTATTGTGGGACCGCATAGTGGCAAGGGGGTACCAAGTAGAAATGATAAGGAGTGCCTATGAGAGGGCAGTAGGAGCCAACCGCCATACACTCCTAATTAATAAATCTCAGGGAAAATTTTTTTTTATAACAAATATGAGGATGAGATGAATACTCCACTCCTGGTTACTAAGTAGGGTTAGTAATAATATAAGGAAAATTATACGGAAACATTGGACAGTTTTAAAGATGGACCCGGTCTTGGGGAATGTATTGATAAATGAGCCCAAAATTATATTTAAGAGGAATCAAACTATAGGTTTGATTGTTTCTCTGAGCCTTTTGAATACTGAGTTGATTCCCAGGTCAGATACCTGGCTCACCTGCAGAGGCAGTTACAAATGTGGTATGGCCAGATGTAAGATGTGTAAATACTAAATTCCAAAAATGTTTACTTTGACTACTAATAATAATTTGATATTAAGAATTTTTACAATTGCAGAACATTGTTTGTGGTCTATTTAGCCATATTTGGATGTGGTAAGCAGTATGTGGGAAAGACCATCAGACCCGCATATAAGAGGATAGCGGAGCATATTAATGCTTCTATTCAAGGTTTATACACTACAGCTATTTCAGCTCGTTATGGATACACACCAAGGGAATATTAATTTTAGTTTTCAGATCATTGATTATGTCAAAAGTGCCATGAGTAAGGGTGACAGGAATAAGAGCCTCTTGAAAAGAGAGGCGTTTTGGATATACACTCTAGAAACAATCACTCCCATGGGCCTGAATAAAGATTTTGAGCTTAAGTGTTTCTGTGACTAGATAGGACATTTACTGAATGAACATTAAATTAAAGCATATGTGTAACAATAAGTCCTCCTGTGTCTATTACTCTATAACTGAATAAATATCTGAGCACTGTATAAGTAAATATTTATCTTTATCCTCTGCCTCAATTAGCCGTTTTTTATATATATCTCGCTATTTATGTCTGCTAATTGTGTTATTTATTGCTACTTTGAATTTATACAATATGAAACATTCTACTAGTGTGGCATTTTGACAGGAGTTATACATGTGATTGAATCTCCTAATTTGCTGTGTCCCAGTTTAAGCTTTATTTTAACTGTTTCCATTTGCTTGTTGATTTTAATTGATTTGGCACCTGTTTGTAAATAACCTTAAGGGTTAATGTTTTACTCTACTAAAACAAACTTCTTTTGATTACATGGAGCTCCCGGGATCAAGGTATTCTGATTATTTTTGTATCGCATCCTTGTGAGTACTAGCATTAGTCCATTGCTGAAGATCAAACAAGGATGATTAGTGCAGGAAGCAAGAGGGCCAGGTTAGGGAGGAGTAGTCAATGTGACAGTTGAAGTCCCCCAGAATCAGAACAGGAGTCAGCAGAGAGGAAGAAAGTAAGCCAAGTTTTAAAGTCAGAGAGGAATGTGGCCGGAGATGGCGGTCTTTACACCACAGCTATTCTTAGGGACAAGGGGTGGGAGAGCTAAATTGAATGAGCCTCAAAGGATGTGAATGAAAGCTCAGACGGGGAGGTAATGTTAGTAAATCGACAGGAGGAAAGTAAAGAACACCCCCACCACGACCTGACGAACGAGGCGAATGGGAGAAACAGAGCCCACCAAGATCAAGCGAGGCCTTGATAGCGGAGTCATGTTGGGAAAGCCAACATGAAAATTATTAGCGCAGAAGAGATCATGGACGAGGGTAGATTTGTTAAGTAGTGAGCGAACATTAAGCAGAGCACATAAGGGAAGATCTTCACAAGTCACTGCCCCACAAAGTTGCTGCAATAATGTTGCAAAACAATAGAAACAAGATAATACTTGTAGCATAACAACAGTCAGGGAAACCACATTGATGTAAATTCACATATGCTAAGCAACCACTTTCAAATGAACTTAATATGTGTACTGTTTCTCCACCAAGTGGTTGGAGAGGGGGTTTACTGGTGCCTAGAATCCCCACTTTCTGCTTGCTCAGTGCAGCCTGCTGTTCTCCTGGTGTTTATAAACTTGTATAGATTGTTCCATAGAAAATTGTTAATTTAGCTGCGAGTTGATTTTTTTTTTCAAAAAAGTATTCCAGTGTGCCCTGAGATTGATAGGGATAGACTAGAACAGAGTTGGAGTCATTTTATAAGTTTGCACGAACTCAACTCTCCTCGAACTATGAACTTGCAGACTTAGGCCCATCTTTATAAACCTGTGGTATTTCAAGTTTGCAAACCAGGGGTTTTCATTGCTGTATGACCGTAAATGTTCTACATTCATAGAATGCCATGGGCAATCGTAAATCTACCTGTCTGCCTTATGCTGTATTGGACAAAACAAAACGGTTAAGTGTGCAAAAGCTGTGGAATGCTATTGGTTGAAGATTCCCGATGAGCCGTCCTAACATACTCCCAGAAAGATACCAAAAATATACACCTACCAATTGATAGGATATGTAACCTGCATAGACTAGCAACAAAAACTTTCTACCAAAAGTATGAGGAACTTAACATGAAACTGTAAAGTAGTAAACACAGATTGGTTTAAGGGTATCTCCACTGGTAAAAACAATTTGTCATAGTTTTATTTAAGAATGAGAGGTAAAAGGTGCTGTGTCTAACCTACCATTCTCCAATAAAAACCTGCAGGAGCCAGGAGAGGTGAGCTACTTACTGAAGCAAAAGTTACTTATGCACACAAACTGGGATGGGTGCTGACCTCCTGTAATCTTCCCACTTCCAAGGAAGGTAAGTATCAACGAATTCTGGATATGGAGTCGCACACCTTGATGAATTCAAGTGTTTATTCAAAACCACACATCAATACAATGTTTTGGGGGGGGAATGTGCCCCCTTCCTCAGGTGAGGAAGGGGGCACATTCCCCTGAAATCTTGTATTGGTGTGGTTTTGAATAAACACTTGAATTCATCAAGGTGAGCTACTTATCCAATCGCCACAAAGCTAGACATCGGTGGCCCAATTACAGATTTGTCAGACTAAACTCCCCTCTATATTAGAAATACCCCCCCAAAACTATGTTGAAACCTACACACCTTCAGCTATGCAACGGTGTAATTTTTATTTGGTGCGCAGACATGGTCACCAACTAGTTCAAATGGGATGCATGCCCAAGTGCAATTACAAGAAAAACAAAGTGCTCTGTAATTTGAACCTACGCTTTTTCAAAGGAAACCGTCCCCAAACTTGGAAATACCCCCACAAACTATTTTTGGAATCTCCTCCTTCAGCTACGTTTCCAAGCTTTTATACATACAAGAATTCGACGCAGTTATAAGAACTGTTTGACCGCTCCAGTGCCAATTTCACCGACAGTGACGCGTCCCCACCCCTTCGCACTGTATGCACAGAGCAAAGGACTGGAGATGAGTCTGGGAATTCTGCACTGGAGCGGGTCCGCTCCACCCCTGTAAGATTTACTGAAGAACGGAGGGTAAGAGATCGTGCATTTACCTCCTGTTCAGTAAAACAGATAGAAACCAACTTTTTTGATGACATACTCTTTAAAGGGACAGCCACAGAACGTATATTCACGTTCTATGGCAGTTTGAGCCTTTCATGCACAGAACGTGAATGTTCGTGGCAGTGAAAGGGTTAAGCCCAAAATGCAATTACATTTAACTTTAAAGCTCATCTGCGATTTAGAAGCCCAATGTGACCATCTAGTTCAGGGATTCTCAGTGTGCCTCCAGAGGTTTGTCAACCATAACTCCCAGCTTTCCCTGTTGATGAATGCTGGGAGTTCTAGCTTTCAAACATCTGGTTGCACACAGTTTGAGAATCCCTGATCTAGTTGCCTGCAACAATTACTTTGTAGCTTTTAATGGCACAGCATCGGCAAGACATTGCAGATTTAATTAACAGAAAAGTGTCCCAACACAGAATCCTGTGGCATACACTTAGGACATTTTAATTTAATTGACAAAAGCAACATTAACTACTCTGCACCAGATCCCTGAACCAATTTTCTATCCATGTTCAAATATGCTTCCCTAGCCCAACAGACCTTTGCTTATTAACATGTTGCACCAAGGTAGATTATAAAAAAAAAAAACCCTTGGCAAAAGCCAACTATACCTCATACAGAGTTAAGCTGGGTACACACAGTAACGATAAAGCCCCAATTCCATCAGATCAGACTGTATCGGGGCTTTATCGTTACTGTGCAACTGCATTTCCGAACGAGCAGGTCGGCCGAATGCTCGTTCGGGAATCGCCAAAAACTACCATCAGCCGCGCTAGACTCCTATAGGAGTCTAGCGCGGGCGATGGAAACAGCCCCGTTCAGTGGTAATTACTTTACAGTTAATGCCTTTGCCTAGAACACCATGCATAAAATTAAGATGTACAATTAAACAGAAAGTAAATACTTTATTAAACATTTTACACTTGAGACATGTGCAATATGGCAACTTCACAATTCACAAGACAACAAAAATTGTTGGGATTTTGGGGTCTGGTGCAAACAATACACAAAAATATATAGTCCTTTGAATTTAGTCTGAAAAGTGTAATAAAGATATATATGCTAATTTAACATAATTAGCCGATTTTATACAGCACTTATATTTTTTAGTCCGTAAGTAAATAATTAAACGATAAAGAACATCAAAAACAGACACCTCTACTAAACTAGTAAATACATCTTTACTAAAAAGAAATTGTGAAGGCCCCATTGCTTTAGAACCCACCCCAACAGTCTAAATGCTGGAAAGCAGCCCAACAGCCTTCCTTCCAGAGATTGCAACTACTGTCACTTTTTCAGAAGATATTCTGAAATCTGATCCGTTATGGAGCATTGAGACAAATTTCAATATTTCCAAAGAAAGCACAATGCACGTCGTGATTTGCCCATTTAGCAACAGCGAGCACTGCATTCAAAACTATTGTATCCCATGGCTCAAATAAGATCAGCCACATTCATTGGCATCTCCTCAACAGTAGTATTGTAGAAAGTCTCAATGTCCCGAAGAATACGCTTGTCCTCCTCAGTAACAAAGTTTATTGCCACGCCTTTTCTACCAAACCGGCCGCCACGCCCAATCCTGAAACAGAAATGAAGTTACTGTTTGCAAGGCAATTAAAAATGAATTTAAAGCACACCAGCTTTAAGGTGTTATGGTTGTATCATTCATGGAACCAGTCCACTTCTTTTGCTGCAATATATCAGAAACTATTTAAAAAGGGAAAATTTAGCACAAACTTAATAGGTTTAATCCACCCAACCAGTTGCAAGTGTGTATCCTGGGAAGGCCTGTTGTAGAACCTGAAATTGCAGCTCAAAGTGTATAAAAAAAAAAAATTATATTAAAAATTGTAGAATAAACTACGAAGGTACAATAGTTTTACTGAACTTCCCCTTCAAAGTCGATAAAATAAAAAATAAAAAAAAACTATGTTGTAAAGTATCAAAGATCCTAAAGTTTAACATGAACCATTAGAAATGTTTGACTTTTCCAGATTAAAAAGCTTATTCTCAGACTGTTTGAGCCTTGCAGACCCTTAAAGGAAATCCAACCTACTTTGTGACTTGTGCTAAACCTTTCCCACTGGAGCCAATATAAGCATCTGCTTTCTGGTTCAAAGGAGCTTTAAGGGCTAGGCCACACTTGTGCGTTTTGCGCACGCGAGCTTAGCCAACATGGAAAAATTGCAGGAATTCGAAAATTCCCATGTTTTCAGATACGCATCCGTTCATGTTTTGGCAACGCATGCGCTCAACATTTGTGGGTTAACGCACGAGTTTCTATAACTGCTAAATCGCATGCGCAAAACACAAGAATTGCGTGCAATAATGCTTGCAATTAGTGCCCGATTCCTGTGCGTACAGTGCCTAAAAGTGCTTTTAACTGCAATGCATACTTTGCAGTGCTCATACTTTTAAGGCCAAGCCCCACTGGTGCTTTTGAAATTTGTTTGTACTTTGATATGCAAAAAAAAAGCTTTACTTTTAAAACATCTTGCAAATAACTTTTTGGGGTTTACTTGAAGCGCATTGAAAAGCAGACAAAAATGACACGTATCCACTTTTACATGCACTTGCATGGGTAAAGTGGAAAATTGCAAAAGGATGGCAGAAGTAGTGTTCACATTTCCTCAACTGGGGTCACTCCCTTAACTACCAGTTCAGAGTACAGGATAATCAACGCAGTCATTAGTGCAAATACAAAGTTAAACTGTTTAGCAAGGTACCATCTAGAAATACTCAAGCTGATTAGGCAGATTGTGAATATTCTGCCTCTGGAGTACTCCGAAATGCACTACACCGACAAAGTGAGGATATCACCCGTATCGTCTATTAGGATGTACCTACTTTTGGCAATACAACCTGAGATCTATTGAATGCAAATTAAGCTTTACCGAATGCCTGAGTTAGTACAACATTTGAGATCCATGCGTTTCCATTTCAGGCCAAACACCTAAATGTTACAAGTAAAGTAGTACTCAAATTCATTTGTCACTTTAAAAAAAAAAAAAAGTTAAGGCAGAAGGGCCAAGGCATTAATACCAAAAGGATAAAAAAAACGCAAGTATGTTGTACACAAAAGTGCACACCAATAAGCAAATTTACCTTTACAAAGATTTGGTCCATGTTTCACTGGCTGCCATCAGAACACGATCTGAAGTGAGTCTTCTCTGATTAAAGAGAGACATCACTTTTGCAAGGCCATTCCCATCTGTATCCAGGAGCATCTGTTTTCTGCTCCTTAACTATTTAAACATAAAAGTTAAATAAAAAATTTGCAAAAGACTTGTAATCTACCATTTGCATGGCCAGAATGTCTGAGACCAAACGTCCCTGTCTGTCAGAATAAGGTACAACAGACAGGGATAGCAGGAAGCATTTTAGTTTTTGCAGGGGGAACGACAACACAACACTACACAGATGTATTGTAACCTATCCTGCAGAAAGAATATAGCTTCCAAAAAATAAATAATTTCAAGTTACTTGGAAAAAGGTATTTAATGCTTTGGCACAAGAAAATAGTCACTTCAAGTATTAATCCTAGCTTTAAAGGGCAATTCCAGACCTCAAATGAACTTGTACATTTAAATAACCTCCCAAACTAATAGTTTGAAGTCTAACTTGAAATCCTGCACAATGTTCTGTTGCCTGCTTCTGCTTCCTGGTTCTTCCAGTTAGCAGCTGACATCAGCTAATGACAGTCCCTTAGCTGCCTCTTCTGAGCATGCTCAGTACAGGAGGCATTCAGAAGCATAGCAGACTTGAATTCAATGATAAATCCTACTTTGCCCTCTGAATTCATTATGCCCTATGAATTCAGGGGGCAAAGTAGGATTTATCAACATTTTAAAGAGGTCATTTGTTCAAAAAAAGTCATTATGAAGGTGGATTTGTCCTTTAAACATGCACTTACAAATGAGTCAGTAACAGAAGTGTAAAATTCCAATTACAAACCTGTGAATGTAGTTTTCACGATTTGTTGGCAGGTCATAATTTATGACCAATGATACTTGCTGCACATCTATACCACGAGCCTGGAGGGGGATTAATGAGAGTTAGGACTTTAGTCAATCCATACCTACATGAAGGATAGTTACCCTTACTGGTGCAAACGAGTTAAGTGTTACCCACAATATAGTGGCGAATTACAACGGTGTAATTCACTGTGGAATGTGGGTCCTACTTTACCAAATGACTTTACCATGTCTGGTACAAGTAACCATGACTGAATTCAACAAGTCTTTGGAAACTAGTTTCCTTCCTACTTACCAGCAAATCTGTGGTAATTAAAACACGGCTAGAACCAGAGCGAAACTCTCTCATAATAACATCCCTCTCTTTCTGGTCCATATCACCATGCTGTAAGAAATGTTAAGAAAGTTAGTACAAAAAAACAAAAAAAAACAAACAACTCACTACTGCAATTTTGGGTTATAAACAGTGGCTGTTCAGTCTGGTCCAACCTGGCGAAATGGACTATGCCCGACAGCCCCATTGACTCAGCTAATTAATTTCCCTGCTTGTTTGTGGAATAATGCAGGGTTTCACAATTTGTCTCCAGATGTTTAAAAACGAGAACTCCCAGCAGTCAACTAGAGGGAAGTAATGCTGGGAATTTGCTTTTAAACATCTGGAGGCCAGGGGCTAACTACAGGGGAGCCCCTCTTATTTTCCTATAACAGATATAGTCTCCCACAAAACATTGTGGATGAAGGATAGGGGCCCCAGTGATTTCTTGTTACGCCACTGCTGGAGGTAGTTTGAGAAACCCTGAATGTGCACAAGCCTTTAGCTGTTTGAAACCAAGCGTCCCTGCCAGCTATAAAAACAGTCAGGGATAGAAGGAGACACATTAATTTATGCAGGGGGAACGACAACACAGCACTGTCTAGCTATATTGTAACTTATCCTGCATTATGTATGCAGCAATTATTGCAATCTTACACCTTAAAGACTTACCAGAGCAGAGACTGTAAAATCTCTAGCATGCATTTTTTCTGTAAGCCAGTCAACTTTTCTTCTTGTATTTAGGAAAATAACAGCCTGTGTTATTGTTAAAGTTTCATACAAGTCACATAAAGTGTCCAGTTTCCATTCCTGTAATTAAAAAAAAAAAAAAGTTTAAAAACAATCATTTACAATGCTAGGCGACCTATTTGCATTGCAATCAAACAAACTGTTGCACTTTGTCTTAGACACTGCATATGGGACATTAAGAAAGCGGTCCAAACAGGTCACAAGTACTAGTGCGTTTACTCTTCTTCCTGTATGTACCATGTTAACATTACTACAAGACTTGGAAAAGACCAAGGCTTACAGTTATAACAAAGTTCTTAAATCAGGAAGAACCTTTGTATCTTACCTCTCGTTCAACATTAATGTAGAACTGTTTAATACCCTCCAGGGTTAACTCTTCTTTTTTCACCAAAATACGAATTGGATCCCTCATGAATTTCTTTGTAACTTCCAATACATCAGTTGGCATTGTGGCAGAAAGCAGAACAACCTAGTGAATTAGAAGTAATGTGTAAAAAGCTTTAAAGAGCAATGAAACATACCAAACCTGTTTTACAGTAGCAAGAAGATAGGAGCATGGTGGTGTTACATTGGCTTCTGAGGAAGCAAAAGTTCTTAGAAGCTGTAAGTTCTTAGAAGCTGCTACAATTCAGTGGGAGATGGGAGCACTTGCTCCCATCTTCCCTGCTACCTTAAAACAGAAATTAAAAACAATTGCACAAAATTCTAATTGCATATTGGCTATATCTCCATAAGGTTGCTGCTTCAAAAAGCCTGCCATAAACCAACTTAAAGGGTATGTCCACCCTTGAAACATTTTTGCCATAACAATCCCCCCAGCCCCAACCACTATTTATTTTATTAGAGAGTTCCCCAAACTTTACCTCCCCTCTTTCCTCCGCCGCGCTGCCGGCCCTCTGCTTGTGAGAAAATGCAAGCAGAGGGGCGGGACCGGCAGTCGCGTCTGATTGGCTGAGCGGCAGCCGGTTATTCAGTGCGGCGGAGGAAAGAGGGGAGGTAAGTAATGCTTGGGGCACTTTCTAATAAAATAAACATAGTGGTTGGGGCTGGGGGGACAGGGGGATTATTATGGCAAAAGGGATTTACACTAGGGGGAGGGAATGCTAATCGGGAGGGAGAGAAGGGCTGCAGTACGCATGCCAGACTTCTCCCGGAGGCCAGGTAGGAGGCAGAGTCCTATATGGACTGCTATCCTCCTGTTGGGCAGTTTGAGACTTTGGGGGGGGGGGGGGGGATAAAAACTAATTTTTTTTATCCCAGGCTTTGAAGCAGTAACCTTATGGAGATATAGCCAATATGCAATTAGAATTCTATTGTATGGGCTCTAGTTGAAATTTAAAGGACATGTAAACTGGGGCATATGTGGTTTGTTATCTGTATAAATGGAAAAATGGTATGCAGGTGCTTCCAGACTAAGAAGACTCCAAAGGATATCTTTTGGTGCTTTATTGACACGACATGTTTTGGACGTGAAGTCCTTTATCAAGTGATACACACTTAGTCTGGAAGCACCTGCATACCATTTTTCCATTTATACTGAATTAAGGTATTTGGGACAGTGCACAGCAAGATCCAGCAGCTAGAGGTGTTCAGGACACTACCTACTGTTTGTTATCTGTAAGCCACACGTCAATAAACTTAAGGCAGGCTGCTACAATCCAGTAGTTGGGCCTCCCCACGTCCCAGTTCATGTAACCGAAAATGAAGAGACTGGAGAGAGCCACAAGTTGGTATTACTCCTACAGTGTCAAACCAATTTATTGGAGAAAATCACACGCACAAAACACACATTGATGCACCTGAGGAAGGACTGATTGTAGGCCCGAAACATGTGCGTGTGATTTTCTCCAATAAATTGGTTTGACACGGTTGGAATATGAACTTCTGTCTCTCTCTAGTCTTCATTTTCTGATGCATTGTTGTGGCAGTAGTATGCATGTCTCCTCTCTATGTATCCATACAACTGTTGGACACAGCCACTAACTAGGAGTGACAGGGAGCACAGAAAGAAAAAAAAAAAAAAAAGGGGGGGGGGATCAAGTTCCCGACAGCACTAGAAATATAAAAAAGGATAAAGGCAAGCCATTCTTTTCCAGTTAAGTATCCCTTTAACATGTACAACAGCCCTATTTTTTATATATATTGTGTGTGACCCTTTAAGATCTGTAGCACAAAATCCTTTAGCTAGGTACACAATGCAATATTTCAGCCAGTTGACAGACAGTTCAGTGTATAATTGCTTGTTTTTGGATGCGACCGACTGTTCCTTCACCCAAATGATGAACACGAACAGCCATGTCCAAAAAACAGCCAATCGGGTGGTCCTCTATGGAACACACTGTTGTGGCAAACTGTTGGACGCAGCCACTACTGCCACAACAGAGCTTCCTCCTGGCCAACCAGCCAGTCAGAATGATTTGGCAGTGTGTACCCAAAAATGTGCATTTCACACTCTCAATACTCATTGAACATTAACATACTGCAAACTCCAGAAAACATCAGGAAATACAGCTTTAGTAGAGCCATTATGCAAGATGACATTCTACAAAAGAACAGGTCCCTTGAAACCCACCTGAATATTTGTGCTCAATTTCTGAAAGATTTCATATATCTGATCCTTAAACCCACGGCTTAACATTTCATCAGCTTCATCTAAAACAAACATCTTGATCCACTTAGGAGCTGCAAGACAAGGGTACAAAGGCATTTAATTAAAAAAAAAAGTGTTCAATAGAAGTCAAATTATGTAATGAAGCATCAAGATCTAATCTGCTCCATGTACAGTGCTGGCTAAACAGCCTGCAATATAATAAATTGCCTGGAGCCTACTTAAATTTCAGCCTCTTAAAGATATACTTCTTAAGACTGTTTATACAATAAAACAATTACTGTATGTATATTTAAGCTAAAACCTTAGTTTAAGTCTGAGCGATCAGTTTTTTTTTTAAGTTTCATCAGACAGGTCAGTCCCGAAAGATGGTATACCATCATTTCGCTCTAGATGAATTTTAAAAAAGTTACTTACACAAGTATCTACGATTTAACATGTCAAATACACGTCCAGGTGTGCCAACAACAATATGAGGGGCCTCTGCCTGAAGCTTCTGCATCTCATTCCGAACATTTGTTCCTCCTATGCAAGCATGACAAGTTGCACCCATATAATCACCCAGGGCCAAGATAACTTTTTGGATCTTGCGGGGGGGGAGGAAAAAAAAAAAAAAAAAAAAGTTAAGTGTAAAGGTCACAAGACAAGCCACCCAACATTCAGTCCAGTTATCCCAAACTCCATTCTCAAAACCAAATTTACATAGCCATTTAATCATTAAACTGGCATAAAAGGTTAGTGCACAGCTACTATTTCCCCTTAAGTGTCTAGTCTTCCTAATTTTTTTGCAAGTCATTTAATATTGGGAAACCACCAATGACCCAGTCCCTCCAAAAGGTGGCACAGATTCTACAAAAATATTAAGTGTAAAGCTGGCTATGTACAAAAGCCCAATGCAAAAATAAACAGAATCTGACATTTCAAATACCCGATTTATTAAACTGATCTAGGGGATAATCTGCTTACTTGGACAGTGAAATTACATTTTGCTGACTGCAAATCTCATGGTTACTATAAAAGCCAATTCCGAAAGTTAGATACATAGTCTTATCTAAATAGCAACTGCGGCCACCATTTTATTACCAGACTGCTAATTGTTTTAAGCAGTTTTTAATAAATCGGCCAGTGGCGCTTAGAGAAGCTCTAGCCGTAACTCACATCATACCCTATTCGTTACAATGTAAATGAAGAAATCTGAATTTGCTTTATTAAAGTTATAATTTGTTATAACCCCTGCATGCATACAACATCTGCACACAATATGCATCCATTCCACATTACATGATTAAATGCAACATTTTCCAAAACTGTAGTATACACATTGTAATTAAGTGTAAGCAGTTCTAAGGGAAACTATCCGATTCTTTACCATTAATTTAACCCATCTAAAATTTTAATTATGAATATTTAAGAAAATTGTCAATTTAGTTAAAATTTAAGTCCACCCTCAACATTACCTAAATAGGTTAATCATTCACCAGCCCAGACACTCTTCTGCTAATAGCAAATTTCAAGCTTGCACAGCAACAGTACGCAAAATTGAAACAGCTGCCAGGGACGGACATTTACATTGCAGCTTTCAAAGAAGCTGCCTACTCTACAGTAGGTGGTGAGACAGCTGCAGTAACCTGGTCTGTAAGTACCTTTACCAAAGATGTGTAAAGTAATGCATATGGGGTGCATATTATAGATGTTAGAAGGTGGACAAGCCCTTTAGTGTTTAAGTGAACTATAAATGTTAAACTAAAAATGCTACAGACCAGAGGTAGACTTAATCAATACCAGACATTTCTGCAAAGCATCCCAGAGCATAGGCCACTCAATTGGGAAATTAGTCTTCCAAAAGGGGGGGGGGGAAGAATTGTTCCACGAGCAAGTTTACTTTGGCTGTGTTTGGACCTCATGATCTCCTGGCTGGCATTCAGCAACTGGAATTTGCCTTTATCAGCAGTATATCCTTAGCTTTAATGTCACATAAGTACCAAAAGATCAAATCTACCATAACAAAAGGAGGAGAGAACTTGGCAGTGTTACCCTGGTCAAGGTCTGTTGGCAAATCTACCAAAAAGCAATGGCATTTAGTGTAGACAGATCCAGCATTCTACTGCAATACAGAAGGACCTTTAAAGTAAAAAGTCACAAAAATCTCATAATGAGAAATTTCTAAGTCACTATAGCCCATGTTGCACCCCCATACCAATAAGAACAAAACTACACATGCTCAACGGGTTCTTAACCAAAAGAGAGGGGGGGGTAGGGTAGGAGGCAAGCTACATAAACCGCTGCATTATCAAACCTATTCACGTTTAATGCAGAGCATAGATATTTTTAACAAATTGATTGGATTATCCAAGACACTTGTGTGTGATAGATTACACGTGATAATTGCCCGAAACCGCCGTTTGTCGTGCATGTGCCTTATATTCGTTCATCTTATAGGACCTTAAGGCTGAAGAGCTTTAAGATTTTATCAGTTGGTCAAAGTTAACACAGCAAATAAGCACTACTTGCAACCAGAGCAAGGCCTGGGAAACTATTGTAAAGGCAAACTGTGCTGACAGACCTGGCCAACAGATCGCATATTTGGCTACGGTTTTCCAGCATGTCTGATCACTCACAGCCAGAACACCCAATATTTCAGGTCAATTGAACAATACACTGAAATGTCAGTCTGTTTGAAATATTGGATGGTGTAGACAGTCTTCGGTAGGGTTAAAGGATAACTACCGTGTGAAGTTTATTAAAAAAAAGTACTTGGCACAGGCAACAGGTAATTCCTACCTCCCAATTTTGTTTGTGAGCAGCACCAGCTTAAAGAAAACCGAATCTGCCAGTATCTCCTGGCTTCAGCACTACCTTTAACAAGGGATTAGTCTACAACTAACCTGGCAAAAAAAAACAAAAAAACTGTACATGCTGTAGCTCCAAGATATTGTAAGGTAAGAATAATCAATACCAACTCCCTGCCCCAGGTACTTTCCATTGTTAATAGTTATTTTTACAGTATAGATATCCTTTAAAGTGTATCTCCACCCCTAAATTAAAGTTTACAATTTGCAGTCCACCCCATCCACCAAGTTAGTTTTGCAAGAAAATACCCAGAAAGTTAGACAGTTAACCCAGAGTTCTCCAACAGTCAAAAAGAGCAGAGGGACAGGACCAGCAGCCAATCACAGATGTGGCTGCCGGCTATTTCAGAGCACTGGGGGATCAAAGGTCTGGTAAGTAACTGAGGATTTTCTTGCAAACTAAATGGGCAGTTGAGATGGGATAGACTGCACAGAATTGTTTTAAAGGGTTGTCCACCTTCTCACCAAGCTCCTACTTTTCAATTTCCTGGACTTTTGAAGCACTGCAGGAGAACCATTTGTAGCGATGCAAGACTTTACAGTGAGGCCTGTATGCAGCTAAATTTTAGTTTTGGGTTGGACATGCCCTTTAAAGAGGGTATAAAGGTTGGACATCTATTCATCCAGTTATGTAAACCACTGATCAACCTGGATTAAAACACTGACAACCTGTGAAATACAGCTCAAGTTTAAAGCCAATTACAGCATGTTAGCACTTCCAACAGTTAAAAGCTACAATCCTTAATTACTACAATTAAATATTCTACATAATTTATAAGAGCTATACCTTTTAATAAAAGAATTACCACACCCTTCTGAAATCCAGAACATAAAGTTTCAAGCCAAGTATCAAAAGCTGAACAGGGAACCAGAACTAGTTGTACAGAGGAGAATTTTAAACTGCTAACACTGGAAAGCAAGCAGCATTAAGTTGTTCAATAGGTTACCATTAGGAAAAGCAAGAGGCTTTACTTTATTCCCCAACTAGTTACTGAGAATTATTAAACAGGCATTAAGGGCTCAACCCCACAGTAATAAACGAACAAGTACTAGGTTCTTACTTGTATAGCCAAGTGGTCACACATTTGTGGGTAAGTGAACTACAATGCTTACCCATCCATCCTGGTGGCCCAGGTGCTGGCAGCCCCAAGCCTGTTGCAAGGCTGACCAATCAGAGGAAAGTGAAGTAAGGATCCGCACTAACTGTTGCCAAAAGTAATTCAGAAGACTACTGCATAAAATTCTTTATTGGTATACACCTGGCGCATTTCAGACTAAACCGTCCTTAATGAAACGCGTCAGGCATGTACCAATAAAGAATTTTATGCAGCAGTAAGCAGTGGTCTTCACTGGTTAGTGGGGATCCTGACTTCACTTACCAGTAACTAGTTGGGTCCCCATACAAGTTCAGAGCCAGCATTGACTAGATTTCAAAGAAAATATGTTCTCTGAAATACAGGCTTTTTAACAGGAGCAAAACTGTTAAACACATCTGATTCTAGATTTTAATAATTATGAATGTACAAACAATTTCTCATGAGATGAAGCACTACTGTTCTGAAGTCAGTCTTCAACCAACTGCTCTGAAAGGACACAATGAGCAAACAAGATTAGGTACACAGATTGCTACCGTTTAATCAATAAGTAACCTTTTTACAAGGAGTATGGAGAACCTGCTTCAATTTGAACTTAATCATGCCAAGTCACCCATGCTGCAAACTTAAATATCGCAGTTGTGGCCTTCTCTGAAAGAATTGATTGTTGCTCGTAAAATACCCTTAAGTTAGAAGAAATGGACCAGAGCACTAAAGTAGAAAATGCGTTTGTTTAGATTTGTCATCTGTTTAACATATCAAAACTTAATTCTTTCATTTAAATAAAAACTCTAGCTCTCCAATCCTCCCAATTAAAGTACCCAAGGGTGAGGACCTGAACCACTTAGTCCAGTCATGACTGGCCTATGGGAAAGCATGCTCTGCAAGATGCACATTCCCATTGGCCATATCCAACTCTGGTAGCTGCAGACCAAGTGAGCATTTCATGCTCTGCTACAATCTGCCAAAATAACTTAGATAGTTTCCCTTTAGAGAATGCCCAGACAAAACATTTACTAATGACCATTTAATGGTTGAAATAGAAGCCTGTGCAGCACATACTAGCCTATCAATACCTGTTGAGCCAGTTCTCTTGTGGGGGCCAATACTAGAGCTTGGGTCTCCTTGAGATCTATCTCCAGCTGCTGCAGGATGGAAATGGCAAATGTGGCTGTCTTGCCAGTACCTGACTGAGCTTGAGCAATCACATCATACCCTAAAAAGAGTAGGATACACATTCAATGTTCCCTTTGACAATTCCAACAAGTATAATTCAAGCAAGTGATCAGCATTACAAAATTCTCTCCATTCTAAGTCAGCCCCGAAAGATGGTAAACCATCATTTCACTTGTTGAACTGCAGCCATGCAAGATAGCCGAAATGAAATTAATTTACCTTTGATACAAGGAATAATTGCTCTTTGTTGTATTGCAGATGGTTTCTCAAACCCATAAGCATAAATGCCTCTCAGAAGAGATTCTTTCAGATTCATGTCATCAAAATTGTCAACAATTTCATTCCAATTGCTCTACAAAAGAAAATCTGAATGCAAATTATGTCACAAACAAAAAGGTAGCAGAGCCACAGGCAGTTTTGTGAAAATATTCTCACCTCGATGACACCATCGGGATCCATGCCTTCTGGGCCTCCATGATCTCTAAAACAGACAAGAACATTTTAGCATAGCAGTTAACGAAACTCCACACTATACTTAGTTCAGTTTCCCTGTCCTGAGATACACAAGTTAGAATACGCGATTGCATTCCTCTACTGTCAATCAAAACCCTGTGACGTGATCCTCTTCCCTGCACAAATACCTCCCTACTCTAACAGATAAAAGCATTAGTAGGGGGAGAGAGGTAGCTTTAAAGGCAGAGATAAGGCTGCACTTCACACTCCCTTCTTGATAGCTTTCACCGATTGATGGGTCAAAGAGATCAGGACAGAGATCCCCTTCTCCAAGACAGCTTGCTTTCTATTGGCCACTGTGCGAGTTTTTTTTCAGGATGTTGAACTTAACTCCTACTGTACATTGTAAGCTTGTCAGTTAGCCGAAGTTGAGACATGGAGGCTAAAAGATCTGACACCATGGCAAAACTGTCACTGACAGAGGTTGGGATGTCGAACCTACTGCAGCCTTTCAGCTTTTTAAATGTAACTATTTAAATTAATTGCTGTGGTAAATATGAAACATACTTCCCTAATTAAAGAAAAGGTTGGACGTTAAGTCTTTATTCAACCTTAATTACCATGTTACTATGTAAATCCCGCTCTACATACAAGTCCTCCCCATCACCATGTTGTGCAGGCGCCATTTTGTTCCCTCCCACCTTGCGGCTGACACTTAACATCCTGCAGTCAATGTGGGGGAAGTTAAGCCTTAGAGATCATGTAAGATCACTAACCGGGGCAAACCCCCCGTTTGTGGTTTATCGCCATAGGAATACAATGGCGTTTTATAGATTCGGATTATGCAGCCGGTTGATGGTAAATGTTGGGCCCGTGCAGTTCCCTGCATTCTATGGCCTAACGCACAGGCCCAGATAAAAAGCAGTACGAGCGCCCTTATTGTCTGAAAACCGGTCAAAATTCTCAACGACCCCAGCCAGTCATGACTCCCTGCAAGTTCACCCAAAGTCCTTCCTTACCTGGTATAATCCGCGGAACCACTTGACATGATCTGCACACCGCTTTGAAACTCAACTGAAAAGGAATTGGACTAGTTTCACCAGCTTTTTTATATGCCCGGACCTACATTACTCGTTGCGGATTAATATGGGGCTTAATGTTATGGAAAAAAGAAATATATATATATTAAAGTCCCTATCGGCTTCATTATGAAATGATTGCAAACATAAATATCATAAAATATCTCTGTCTGAAAGAGAGAGCCGTTGCTCTAAAGCCATTCAGTAGGAACTACTTTGTTTTCTGTTGTATTCTTCCACGCTTGGTGCGTCCCTATATTGCAGCAAATTGCTTGGGGGCGTAGGTCCCTGCACGGGGTTTCTGGAACAGCCCCTGTGAGGGGAGAGAGCCGTTAGAAAGTAACGTGGTTATGGAGCATTTTGGGTTAGACGTAATCCTAGTAATGTTATCAGGTGATACACTGATACTGTCTACCATGTCTCTCAATCCTTTATTTGCCGTGAGAAAGACAAATTCCTGTTCTTTCTATTTCCTCTTCCTAGGTTTTGCACTGTATCTTCTCCTTACAGTTTCCAAGATAGAAAAGTCCGGTACAGATGTGCACAGTAGTATGGGACACAGTGCACAGTAGTGCGGGACACAGTAGCTGTGCCATCACAAGCAAAGGCTAATAAAAAAACAGTTTTTGAATGGATCTTTCTATGATTTCCATATATAAAACCACTTTTTGGTGATCAAATTTAAAGGACAACTCCACCCTCATAAGAACATCTTTTAGAAAGAATAGCCTATTTAAAATATTTTGATATATCATAGTTTGTCCTATGAATTCATTACTGTATGCCTGCTATGCTTCTGGATGCCTCATGGAAAATTAGCAATTTAGAAACCTGTACTGAGCCTGGGCATGCTCAGAAGAGGCAGACAGGGGATTAACATTCAGTCATTGGCTGTGCTGTCAACTGTCAAATCCATAACTGACAGTTACTAACTGGAAGAACCAGGAAGCAGAAACAGGGGAATCAGGACATTGTGCAGGATTTCAGGTTAGACTTATATATTTCACATTTCAAACTATTACCGTTTAGGTTTTTGATTTACCTGTATTTAAGTTTTCCTTTTGGGGCTGGACTTGCCCTTTAAGTTGGTTGGGGAACATACATAATGGGAAGCAAACATCCCAAGTAACCCCGTAAGCACTCACACACTTTGTCCGTTCAATAAGAAAAACGATTTATTTGCACAGAATAAATATAAACGTCATACCCCACCCCTAGTACCTCCCTCCCATAATTACAGACAAATATATATAGATAATACCACACTGGGCATGTGGTGACTTAATTCTTGGTTTGTGGTCTGACATGAACTGTCAACCGTGGGACCTTATATATGTAGACAGGTGTGTGCCTTTCCAAATCATGTCCAATCTACTGAATTTACCACCACTGCAGAAACATCTCAAGGATGAGCAGGGAAACAGGATGCAACTCAGCTCAATTTTGAGCTTCATAGCAAAGAAAGTGAATACTTAGGCAGATGTGGTTTGTCATTCAGAAATCTTCAAAAGTTAGAGTCTGCACAAATACCGGAAACACAAGAGACCATCCACTGTGCAATTATAAGTAAAAAGCCTTTATTGTCTGGACGCCTTACGCGTTTTGGACACACCAGTCCTAAATCATAGGCATAACAGTTCCCTCTGCAAACAACCCCTATATACAAATTTTATCCCCACGTGTCTTTCGTACGTTATACGTCAATGCGTCTCTCCAATGCATTAACTCTTTCTGACCTTAGTCAATGTCATTAAGGGAGGGGGATGGATGAGAATATTTCCCGAGTACCGTACCCACCTCATAAATATTCGTACGCTGTCCTTCATGAGTAAACATAAGAGATATATATATATATATATATACATCCATAATTAAAAACCTATAACCAACAAATTTCACATCCCTTAGCAGAAAAAGACACAGTGCAAAAATATGACATATTCATATACATATCAAACCTATGTTGTTAAAGGGTATGTCCACCCTTAAAACCATTTTTTAATATATGATTCCCTCTGTCCCCCCAGCCCCAACCGCTCTATTTATATTCTTAGAAAGTGCCCCAAACTTTACTTACCTCCCCTCTTTCCTCCGCCGCGCTGCCAGCCCACTGCTTGCGAGAAAATGCAAGCAGAGGGGCGGGACCGGCAGTCGCGTCTGTGATTGGCTGAGCGGCAGCCAATCACGGACGCGGCTGCCGGGAGTTCATTGCGGCGGGGGAAAGAGGGAAGGTAAGTAAAGTGTGGGGCACTTTCTAAGAATAAAAATGGAGCGGTTGGGGCTGAGGGGACAGGGGGAATCATATATCTAAAAGATTTTACACTAGGGGAGGGAATACGGAGAGGGAGAGGGAGGGGGAGAAGGGCTGCTGTACGCATGCCAAACTTCTCCCAGAGGCCAGGTAGGAGGCAGAGTCCTATATGGACTCTGCTATCCTCCTGGTGGGCGGTTTTTGGGACTTTGGGGGGGGGGGGGACTACAGGAGAACCTTATGGAGCTGGGATGTGAGCAGAGCCGGATTAAGACCAAATGGGGCCCAAGGCACAAGTCAGATTTTTGCCCCCCCCCTAACGTTCCATTAAACAAATATTACTATTGTAACGGTCATGTTATTTGTAAAGTATGTAAAAGCCAGATTGCAAGTATTTTGTAATATTTATTAAATCATTTGACAACATAAATAACTTGATGAAATTCATTATATACTGGTAGCAATTTGGTCGTTTTAAACTTACTGTTGTGTTCAGTTGTAGTCAGACGCTTGCCCACACCTTGGGGCAGGGAGACCTTCTTGTACCTTCTACATGGATCTCTGCCCCTATCTATCTCTATCTGTCCCTCGCTCTCCTTCTGTATATCTATCTCTATCTATATATCTGCCTCTTGTTTATCTATTTAACTATGTCTATCTGCTTCTTGTCTATCTCTCTATCTATCTATCTATCTATCTATCTCTGCTATCTATCTATCTATCTATCTATCTATCTGCCTAAATAGGCCCAGAGGACATCATCACTGATGCGCGCCGGAAGAAGATTGCCTCAGGGGGTTCCGCCCACATCCCTGCGTCATAGAAGACGTGTGGACGCACGGAGTAAGAAGCACGCTCCTGCGTGTGATCACCGGTGCGCGTCACTGCGCAAGGGGCGGAGGTAAGTATCTTACACTATGCTTGTGAAGGTTCTCATTCATCCAGGTCATGGTAAATCTGTTGTATTCAGTTAGATGGTATGTCCTTTTTCCTTAAGATGCAGGTACACGGCCTGACCCGAGGAATTGGCTCTTCTGTGCTGGTGCAGCTGCAGTTTGGTCTCTTCCACATACAAATCAGAGCACTATTCACGGCACTGCACTGCGTATATGATGTCGCTTTTCTCGTGTTTCGGTATTGGGTCTTTTGGATGTACCAATTGCTTCCTCAGTGTAATATTTGGTTTAAAGCAGACAGGGATACCGTGTTTTTTGAAAATTCTTCTTAATTTCTCGGGAGACCCCTGCTACATATGGAATGACCATGTTCTTCCTCCTGTCTTGCTTTTCCCCTTCACTGTTTTAAGGGCTCTTTCACTTGTATACCCACCAAGAAGGCTGTTGATATGGTAAGAAAACGGCTAGGCCAAGACAGCACCCTTAAGGTGCCCATACATCTATAAGATTTTACTTACTCGACCGAGCGCTCACCCGATGTTCCTTCGATCCTGCCGGAACCGCTTCTCCCGATCTAACATTCAACCGACATGCGATCGCAAAATGAATGGGATTTTGCGATCGCATGTCGGCCGAATATAAGATCGGGAGAAGCGGTTCCGGCAGCATCGATGAACATCGGGTGAGCGCTCGGTCGGGTAAGTAAAATCTTATAGATGTATGGGCACCTTTACCAGCAGAACAGATCTTAACCCAGAACAAGGTGTGTTCCCTACTGGACTTGTGCCTGAATACCACCTATTAAATAAATACAGGGATAAGTTCTATAATCAAAAACATGGATGTGCTATGGGATCTCCAGTTTCACCCATTGTTGCAAACCTTTACATGGAGGAAGTGGAAACACAGGCACTTAATACATTTAAGGGCTTAGCACCCAGCCACTGGTTCAGGTACGTGGAAGACACCTGGGTTAAAATCTGGCAGAAGGAAGTACAAGCCTTCACAGAACACATCAATGCTGTAGACCAGAACATCAAATTTACAAGGGTAAGAGATAAAAAAACAAAACACTCGCTTTCTTGGACTGCTTGGTAAAATCTAGGGGGAATGGTAAACTTGAAGTAGAGGTTTACAGAAAACCAACCCACATGGATCAGTATTTGATGTTTGACTCCTACCACCTTTTAGATCACAAGCTGGTTGTCATCAGAACCCTGCAGCACAGAGCAGAGAACATCCCCACTAGCACAGAGGCAAAGGCTAAAGAAATAAAACATCTCAGAGGAGCCCTTAAAACTTGTGGAAATCCAGACTTGCCCTTTGTCAAAAGAAGTAGAAGGAAAGAAAAGAACATGAATTCCAACAGTGATGGGGAATAGTGAGACAGGAGGAAGAACATGGTTATCCCATATGTAGCAGGGGTCTACGAGAAATTCAGAAGAATTTTCAAAAAACACAGTATCCCTGTCTGCTTTAAACCAAATAACACACTGATAACACAAATAACACATCCGAAAGACCCAATAACGAAACAAAAGAAAAGCGACATTATATACGCAGTGCAGTGCAATGAAGAATGCTCTGATTTGTATGTGGGAGAGACCAAACAGCAGCTGCACCAACGTATGGCCCAGCACAGAAGAGCCAATTCCTCGGGTCAGGACTCAGCCGTGTACCTGCATCTTAAGGAAAAAGGACATACCTTTAAACATTGTAATGTCAACATCCTTTCAAAGGAACAGGACTGGTTCAAGGGAGGTGTCAAGGAGGCCATTTATGTGAAAATAAAGAAACCAAGCCTAAACAGAGGTGGGGGGGTTCGACACCAACTGTCTGCCATGTACAATGCTGTTTTGGCACCTTACCCTGGGCGTTCCTATAACACTTCTTAGCCACAATGCAATCATGCCTTGCATTCATATAACTAGTGCACAGTGAATTACAAACATATATACCATATGTTTGTAATTCACTGTGCACTAGTTATACCTGAGGAAGGGACATTGCTGTCCCGAAACGTCGTGTGTTGTTCACAATAAATTATTGATTCTACACTTATAGTGTGCTCCCTCGTTTGCATCTTTGTTCTGGAATTATTCAAGCTTGTGGCGTAGAGAGCTGAGGGATAGCACCTATCGATTGTCTGGCAGCAAGCCAACAGCAGTGTGCTAGAGTGTTCCTGAACTGTATTGACACTAATGGGGTACTCTGGGCTTGGGGCACTGATGGGGTCTCTGGGCTTGGGATATTGAGAGGGGTCTCTGGGCTTGGGACCCTGAGGAGGAATCTTGGCATTGGACACTACTGAGGGAGGACTCTGGGCTTGGGATACTGAGAAGGGGGGGACTCTGGCCCTGGGATACACAAAGGGGACTCTGTGCTTTGGAGACTGAGGGTGGACTCTGTGCTTCTAGCGCCCTTTAATATAACAGGCTTAATGACTAGTTTCCTTATAAAAATCACTCAGCTATGATTCCCGAGGGTGGTGGTTAGGTGTAAAATCCCTTATTAATCAGGTGCCGTCTAGCTTTGTGTCCAGCATTGACAGCACTCTCTCTTGTGAAGAACTAATTTTATTCTAGGTTTGAGTTGCCTGGCTGTGATAATACAGATACCACCAGTTGTCATGTACCTCTTAACACTAGCCATGCCTACTCTGCTCAATTAATTACAAATGATATGGTTCTATCTGCATTTAACAGGACAGCAAAAAAGCTGCCGGACCTGATGGCATCCTGGGTAATGTCTTGAAGTCCTGTGCTGACCAACTATCTGGGTCTTTTCAATATTTTTAATGCATCGCTATGTTCTGGCATTGTGCCTGACCTTTTAAAGTTATCTTGTATAATACCTATACCGAAAATGTATACTAAATGACTTGCAACCAATTGTTCTCACATCTCTGGTGACATTCAGGGAGATTCAATAAAAGGTCTTATCGTTTAAAATGGTGCTAATTTTGCCCCAACCAGTCAGATCTTATTTAACATTTGAAAGCTAACATCTGATTGGTTGGGGCAATATTAGCACCATTTTAAACGATAAGAACTTTTATTGAATAACCCTGTAAATGTTTTGAGCGCGTGATATTGAGTATGCTCGAAAGGTTTATACTACCATCAGTTAATAAATACCAGTTTGCTTACAAAAGAAATAGAACAGCTGAAGATGCTGTCAGTACTGTAACTCACACACGTTTGTCTCATTTAGATAAACCTAACACTTATATGAGAGCACTTTTTCTTGAGTTTAGCTCTGCATTCAATACTGTCGGTGTTTCAGTGTTATGTAATAAACTGGAGGGGATGGGTGTTGATACTTATTTGTGTAAATGGATCCAGAATTTTTTGTAAGTTAGGAAACAGTGGGTCAGTTTCAATAGTAATGCATCAATTGTACGCAGTACAAATACTGGCATCCCTCAGGGGTGTGTATTTAGTCCATTTTTATTCTCTATGTTTACCTCTAACTGTATTGCTAGGTCAAGTAGGAATTATATTGTGAAGTTTGCAGATGATACCACCTTATTGGGGTTAATTGATAATAATGATGGAACAGAGTATAGGGCAGATATTACATCCCTAATATATTGGTGCAATCAAAATAATTTGCACATTAATGTCACCAAAAACTAAAGAAAAGATTTTTGACTTTCGTAGGAAGCTTAGTATAGCATCTTATCAGCTCCTATTTATATCAGCCCCTAGTTATTGATAGCATGGAGGTGGAGAGGGTTGATAGAATTAAATTTCTGGGCACGTATCTTAGCTCTGACCTATCATGGGGTGGACATATCGAGGAGTGTGTTAAGAAGGCCCAGCAGAGACTTTTCTTCCTCCGGAAACTGAAAAAGGTGCACTTGCCTCGGGGACTTTTAATTAACTTTTATAGATGCACCATTGAATAGATGCACCATTGAATGTATAATATGCTTGTGAAGGTTCTCATTCATCCAGGTCATGGTATATCTGTTGTATTCAATTAGATCAAGTCCAGTTGATCTAATTGAATACAACAAATATATGAATGTATAATATCTTAGCATGGTATGGGAACTGCACTAAAGCAGAGTAAGTCCCTTTAACGGATTGTTAAACATGCACAGTACGTTGTTGGTAAGGTAATACCTTCAGTGGATACTATATTTTCCAAATGTAGATTAAATAATTTCAAAAAAATTATCATAGATCCATTTTATCCTAATTTTGAACTTTTTGCTTTGTTACCTTCCAGTAGGCGGTTTTGGTATTTTTATTGTAAAACGTGCAGATTTAGGAATAGTTTTTATCTATCAGTAGTCATTTAAAAAAAAAAAAAAAACTCCTAATTATATAGCCTGTTATACTTGTTACTGTTATTTATTTTTAATATAATATATTTTTATGTATTGTATCTTATTATGATACATATGTCATGATCATTTATCTTGCAACTTGTAATATTTATTTCTATTGTTACTCCTTTTACTGCCGGCTGTATTCTAATGTTCAATATGTATCTTATTGTGCTTAATCTTTTTTTCACTGACTCTATACACATTGGAGTACTGTGACAATAAATTGAATCTTGAATCTAGTTGAGATACTTTAATAGAAATGTATATTCCACTAATGCTTCCCCTTCTTTCCCTGTCTGGACTAAATTAGTAACAGTTAAAGGACAACTCCACCCTCATCAGAACATCTTTTAGAAAGAACGGCTTCTTTAAAATATGTTGATATATCATACTTTGTCCTATGAATTCATTACTGTATGCCTGCTATGCTTCTGGATGCCTCATGGAAACTGAGCAATTTAGAAACCTGTACTGAGTAGGTACTGAGCCTGGGCATGCTTAGAAGAGGCATTTAGGGGATTATGCAATTTCAAATAGAACTGGTGTAGATATTTACAGAGTTAAAGGGTATGTCCACCCTTAAATGTAATTTTTAATATGCTGTTCCCCCATGTCTCCCAGCCCCAACCGCGTAATTTTTATTTTCAGAAAGCCCCCCAAACTCTTACTTACCTCTCCTCTTTCCTCCTCTGCGCTCCCGGCCTTCTGCTTGCAAGAAAATGTAAGCAGAGGGGCGGGACCGGCAGTCGCATCTGTGATTGGCTGAGCGGCAGCCAATCACGGACGCGGCTGCCGGTCATTCAGTGCAGCGGAGGAAAGAGGAGAGGTAAGTAAGAGTTTGGGGAGCTTTTTGAAAATAAAAAATATGCGGTTGGGGCTGGGAGACATGGGGGAACAATATATTAAAGGGGTTTTATGCTAGGGGGAGGGATAGTAGAACAAGAGGGAGAGGGAGGGAGAGCGAGGGGGAGAGAAGGGCTGCAGTACGCATGGCAAAAAAAAAACCGGAGGCAAGGTAGCAGGCAGAGCCCTATATGGACTCTGCTAGCCTCCTGGTGGGCAGTTTTTGGGACTTGGGGGGGGGACTACAGGTGAACCCTATGGAGCTGGGATGTGAGGTAAGGATTAAACTACATTACATGGTGGGGCCAGTAGTAGGGGGGGATTATAGTTTTGGGGGTGGACATGCCCTTTAATTGTGTATACAAAGTCTGCTACTGAGTTCAACTTGGTGCTCATGCATCCGATTATCCTTGTTTTCGTCCATTGTTCACTGGATCCAGTTACAGGATCACAATCTGTTGGTAAATGGAATGTTTAATTACTCCTTTAGAAAGGGTTTAATCGACCATGAATCATTAAGCCCGTTTGGTGTAAGTGTATCTAATCTTTTTATCCAGATTGCTTCCTGTTTTAATAGCAAGTTTTTCATATTACCCCCTCGTGTTGGTTTCCTAACTGTGTCCAATACGCACCATTTTAATTGGGACACTTGGTGTTTTTGCTCATGGAAATGTCTGGAGACAGATGTATCATGTCTCCCTTGTGGTACATAATTCCTAATATCATTCTTGTGTTCCTGTATACGCACTTTTATGCTTCGACTAGTCTGTTCTACATAGCCCTTACCACAAGGGCATTTGATCAGATAAATTACGTTTGCTGTTATACAGGTTGCAAATATCTTTATTCCAATCTTATTTCCTTTTGTGTGGTGGCATATATATTCACCCCGCAAAATGGAATTACAACAATTACATGACATGCATGAATATGTACATTTGTGTCTAAGAGTATTTGTGATGTTCTTTTGTAGTACAATGTCTGAAGGACATAAAATGTCCTTAATACTTTTGCCTCTTTTATAGCTGAAGATGGGTAGTGTAGAAAAGACTCTTCCATACTGGGGATCTTGCTGAAGTATACCCCAGTATTTTCTGATGACCTTTTCAATATGTTTACTTTTATCTGTATATTGTGTCACGAGTACTGGTCTCTCTAGTTTTCTAGCCCGATCCCCCGTCACAAACAGATCATTTCTCTTAATGAGATTCACTTGGTCTCTGGCTTTTTGTATTACTCTGGGGTCATATCCCCTTTCAGTGAATCTTGTAGTCAATTTACTTGCTGCTTCCACGCATCCCAGTTCAGTCGAGCATATTCGTTTAGCTCTCATGAACTGGCTGCGTGGAATGCTGGAAAACACTCTGGGATTGTGATAACTATTGGAATGTAGCAGATTATTTCGATCTGTTTCCTTTCGGTACAGTGTAGTGCGTATGTTATATTTATCTACAAACAATTTTACATCAAGGAAGTTTATTTCGGTTTTTGAGTAAACATATGTGAATTTTATGGACTTGTGATGTTGATTAGCTCATAACATCATCTCTCTTAGGCTCTCTTCTGGTCCTGTCCATAATATCAATATGTCATCTACAAACCGAAAAAATGACAATATGTATGGTTTGTATTTTTCAGTCAGAAAAATCTCAGCTTCTAGTCTGGCGACAAATAGGTTGGCAAGCGATGGAGCTACCGAAGCGCCCATTGACGTGCCTTGGCACTGCCAAAAGAACTGGTCGCCAAATCTGAAGTAATTTTTCTGCAATACAAAACCAACACAATCAAGTAAGAAGTATACTTTGGCAGTAGGTAAATTCTCTGTCAACAATAATTCTTCTATGCACTCCAATCCCTCATCTTGGGGGATTGAGGTGTATAGTGATTCAATATCGATCCCAACTAGAAGTATCCCATCTGGTACATTCCCCAATTTTTGTAATTTTAGTAGAAAATCATTAGTATCCTTCACACACGTTTTTAACTGTAAAGCAATAGGTTGTAGGATCTGATCTACAAATTGGGATAATGGCTCTAAGACTGAGCCAATAACCGATATTATCGGTCTCCCTGGTGGTTTTGTTAACCGTTTATGGATTTTTGGAAGTACATATAGTATTGGGGTCCTTACATAGTAACATACATAGTAACATAGTAACATAGTAATTAAGGTTGAATAAAGACATTCGTCCATCAAGTCCAACCTATTCACTAAACGGTTAATTAAATTTTTAACCCTACCTAACAGTTGATCCAGAGGAAGGCAAAAAACCCCAGCTAAAAAAGGGGGGAAAAAATTCCTTCCTGACTCCAAACGGCAATCGGAAAGTATCCCTGGATCAACCAGATCTATATGCATTAATACCAGTAATTCTCAATATTTTTTAGTTTTAGAAACTTATCCAGGCCTTTTTTAAAGTTATTCAATGAACTTGCCATTACCACCTCTGCTGGAAGACAGTTCCACAGTTTCACCGTTCTCACTGTAAAGAAACCTCTCCTAACTTGAAGATGAAACTTCTTTTCTTCCAACCTTAAAGGATGTCCACGAGTCCTCTGATATGACCTATTAGTGAACAATGCACCAGAGAGTTCACTGTATGGGCCATTAATATATTTGTATAAGGTTATCATGTCCCCACGCAACCGCCGCTTCTCCAATGTAAACAGCCCTAACTTGTCTAATCTGCCTGCATATTCAAGCCCCTCCATTCCCCTTATTAATTTAGTTGCCCTTCTCTGAACTGCCTCAATTTCCAAGATGTCCCTTTTGTATATGGGATTCCAAAACTGCACCGCATATTCCAAATGTGGCCTTACCAGTGCCTTGTAAAGAGGGAGAATAATATTTTTCTCTCTTGATTCCATTCCCCTCTTTATACAAGACAATATCTTGCTAGCTCTAGCTGTTGCTACCTGGCATTGTTTGCTACAGCTAAGTCTGTTATCTACCAGAACCCCCAAATCTTTTTCCATTTCAGATGCACTTAACACAGAGTTATTTATGGTGTAGGTGGCACAGGGATTATTAAATCCCAAATGCATCACCTTACATTTATCAACATTGAATCTCATCTGCCATTCTGCTGCCCATTTTGATAATCTATCTAGGTCTGCTTGCAGCACTTGCACATCATTGGAAGTTTCCAAAGCTCTGCATAATTTAGTTTCATCAGCAAACACAGAGACCTTGCTCTCAATGCCCCCTTCTAAGTCATTTATAAACAGATTAAACAGAAGCGGCCCCAGTACAGAACCCTGAGGAACTCCGCTTAGAACTTTAGCCCACATAGATGTAGCTCCATTAACCACCACTCTCTGTTTGCGGTCCAATAACCAGTTCTCTATCCATGAACAAATGTTTTCTTCAAGGCCAACAGTCCTCAGTTTATACATTAGTCGCCTATGTGGCACAGTATCAAAGGCTTTTGCAAAATCCAAATATACCACATCCACAGCTGTGCCTGAATCTAACTTCTTACTCACTTCTTCATAAAAACCAATTAAATTTGTCTGGCATGATCTATTTCTCATAAATCCATGCTGACTACTACTAATAAGATGATCTCTGGAGACAAAGTCAAGGATATGATCCCAACCTACACTATTTATTTCTAGGAGGGTGCCTGTGTAAGTAATTAATCACTAGTGTATTTTTATTTTTTTTTACTACTTACTGCTGAATAAGGTGGTAGGAATTGTTTGAGTAAACGAAAGCACTGGATTACTAAAACAAATACTTGTGTTAAAAAACACTGTTACCTGTGGAGCGGGGGCTGGTAGGAGACAAAGGTTTTTTTTTTTTTGGGTTTTTTTTTCTCTCTCTCTGATTGGATGGGGGTGTAACTAATTGGTTTTAAATTGGCGGAGGCCTGTTGGCTCTGGTTGGTTTTGAACCTCATTTAAGGCACTTCCCATGACGATTAGCCTGAGCGATTTCCTGTTTTAAAGAGATTTTTCTGTTTTAAGGAGAATTGACAGCGTTAAAAAACTAAAGCGTTTATACAAGAAAGCGTTTGAGAACAACACTATTTCTCTGCTTGTCTCTGCTGTGTATTGCTGTTTAGTATGGACAGTTTTGTTGGGGCCGCGCAATGTGCATCCTGCTGCATGTATGGGATCTGGAGCAGCCCGCCCAGGGGACCTATTTATGTGTCAGGTGTGAGTGGGTTGCCCATTTGGAATCTGAGGTACGATTCTAAGGGGAAAACTTGCAGCATTGCAGGACTTGGCAAACCTGGGGGAAATGCAGGTACTGGCAGGGGCCAGTAAACTGGTGGGTGGAGATGGGGAGATAAGGTGGAAAGGAAGATAGATTTGTAAGGGTCACCAGGGGAAGTAGGGGACGGAAGGATAGGGGGGCTTCTTCCCAGCTGGTCGATCCCAACAGATTTGCCATTTTAGGTGAAGATGTGGAGGACGATGGCTCGGAAGCAGCATGTATGGAGCGGGCCTTTCCTTGAGCACCCAGGGGACGGCCATCTCCAATACAAGGGAGGGAAACTGGGGGCTAGGAAGGATAGACAGGTGGTAGTGGTAGGGGATTCTTATTAGAAGGGTAGATAGGGTAATCTGTCGCCAGGACCCTGCATGCCGAACAGTGTGTTGTCTGCCTGGTGCTAGGGTTCGACATGTGGTGGATCGTGTAGACAGATTATGGGTGGGGCTGGGAGTGACCCGGCGGTCTTGGTTCACATTTGTCAATGACAAAGTTAGAGGTGGGGGTGAGGTCCTTAAAAATGATTTCCGAGAATTAGGGGCCAAGTTAAAAGCAAGGACCTCCAGGGTTGTTTCAGAAATACTACCGCAGCCACGTGCTACGCTAGGGAGGCAACGGGAGCTCAGGAGTATAAATGCTGGCTAGAGAGTTGGTAAGGAGATGGGGTTGGGGTTTTTAGAGAACTGGGCTGACTTTTCTGTTGGCTACAGGCTCTTTAGTAGTGACGGATTGCACCTCATGGTGGTGGTGCAACTGTTTTGGGAGAAGATGGCTAGGGGTTGGAGGAGATTTTAAACTAGGTATGGGGGGGGAGGAACGTTTAACTACACAGGGGTAGATAGAGAATTAGGGATCTGGGGCTAGTAAACACACGGAGGGAGGAGAAGGAAGGAGGGGAGCAAGGAGATAAGGAGGCATGTACGACCATGTATGGAAGTAAATCAATTGATAATCTAAAATGTATGTTTACAAATGCAAGGAGTCTGGCTGGAAAAACCGGCGAACTTGAAATAATAGCGTTAAAGGAAAGGTATGATGTAATTGGTATAGACAAATCATGGCTTAATGATTCACACGACTGGACAGTAAATATTGAAGGGTACTCCTTTTTAGACATGACCGAGTTAATAAGAAAGGAGGAGGAGTATGTATGTATGTTAAACAGGAATTGAAGCCAAATTTAAAAGATGGAATAGATGGGGGAGCAAACGATGCGGCAGAAACTTATTGGTGGAACTGTGTACAGGAACAAGAAGGTAGGTAAATTAATTGTTGGAGTGTGTTATAAGCCGCCAAATGCCGGGAAGAGGTGGAAATGAATCTCCATATGCAGTTGGCGAAGGCTGCTGGTATGGGGCATGTTCTGGTTATGGGGGATTTTAACTACCCTGAATAGATTGGAGTAATGGAACTGCCAGCACCTCAAAAGGTATAAAGTTTTAAATTTCCTATATGAGCATTTCTTTCACAGATGGTAGAAGTTCCTACTAGAAAGAATGCTTTGTTGATCTGGTGATATCTAATAACCCAGAGCTCATTTTGGAGATGAAGGTAATGGGAAGCTTAGGGAATAGTGACCATGATATAGTGTCATTTAATATAGGTTGCAGAAAACTAAAGTGCACTGGCTTAACAAAAACTTTTAACTTTAGGAAAGCTAATTTTATGCTTTTAAAGGAATCGCTCCTGCTCATAGACTGGGGGGAACTGTTTCTAGGTAAAGATACTGAGCAGATGGACCACTTTTAAAGGGATATTAAACTATAACATTTCCAAATCGGTACCTTTACAGAACAAGTGTAAAAAATTAGGTCCACTCCTGCATGGCTTAATGCTCAGGTAAAAAGGGAAATGGAAAAAAAGAAAAGGGCTTTTAAAATTTTGAAAGCAGAAGGCACAGAACAGGCTTACAGGGACTTCAAAAGTTGTATAAAAAGTGCAAGAAAGCAATTAAACTAGCTAAAATAGAAAATGAAACACGATTGCCGAACAAAGCAAGTCCAACCCCAAGATGTTTTTTAAGTATATAAATGGTAAAAAAATGAGGACTGAGAATGTGGACCATTAAATAATGGAGCTAGGTGGTTGTAGAGGATGCCGAAAAGGCTAATTGCTAAACCGTTTTTTTTTACATCGGTTTTTACTGTTGAGAATCCTTACAGTAGGGATTGTAACAATGTGCAGGGAGGAAATGAAGAGTCTTCACATTGGATAACAGAGGATATGGTACGGAATCAATTAGACAAAGTTAATATCAATAAAGCGCCAGGACCAGATGGATTGCATCCTAGGATTTTAAGAGCTTATTCAGTTCTAGCAAGACCACTGTGTCTCATCTTTTCAGATTCGCTTTTGTCTGGGGATGTGCCGCTGGATTGGAAAAAAGCCAATGTATACCAATTCAAAAAGGTAGTCGTTCACAGCCTGGTAACTATAGACCTGTAGCCTAACATCAGTGGTAGGAAGGTGATGGAAACTTTGTTAAGTACTACCGTTTATTACTATATACTATCGCTTAATTACTACGTTATTACGACGTTAATTACTCTCGTTATCAATACTGTATTACTAATCGTTAGCACTACTGTTTTACTATCGTTTATCACTGTTACGGTTCTTACTACCATTATTTACTATATTTACTATAGCTATTACGTATACTCGTTATTACTATCGTTTCACTACTGTATATATTAGTTCTACTTAATCTCCTGTTATTACGCCTTAACTGTTATCGCGTACTACGTTCTATCTTACATACTTACTATCGTTATCTATCTACGTCAAGTTATACCGTTTCGTTATTACTATCGTTAACTCCTTACTATCGTTATCACTATGTTTACTTCGTTACAACGGTATACTATTTATCAATCGTTATCTTACTTACGATATTCATCGTTACTGTATCTACTTACTAGTTATCAACTGTTCGGACTACTGTTATTATACGTATCACACGTAGTCATTATTAATACTAGCTATACTATCTTTTACTATCGAATCGTATTACTTCCACGTCTATTCCACGTATACGTTCCGTTATACGATATTACATCGCTATAAATATGTTATTACTACCGATGTATTACTATCGTGATCACTATGGGTTATTACTATCGTTTCACTAACTGTTAGTACAGTTATCACTACTGTTGTACTGGAACCGTTGATGTAACGATATTAACTTTATGGTAGCTTCCTATACTAGAATGTTATTGGCAAAACTACTGTTTCGCTTGGTACTATCGTTATGCAACGGGATACTGGTTATGGTTACTATCGTTAATCTGATAACTACGTTACACTGACTGTTATTACTACTATACGATACTTCGCTATAAGGTGTATGTCTACCTTTATACTACGCACTAATGATTACTATCGTTTCGTACACTGTTATGATAGCCGTTTATTACGATATAGTATAGCTATGGTATAAGAGTCTATACATCGTATACTACTGTTATTAAGGTTTGGTTGAGACGGAGCCAAATTACGTTCGTTCTATGCTTCGTTTCGTCTTCTCGATCCGTGTGTATTCGTAAAGGGCGTGCCAGGCGTTATTTGGACACGTATGTCCTCGCACAGTTTTTGAGATAGAGACATTGAAATTCGGTACGACGTGCGGGAGCATATAGGAGAAGATCAACTGGCGCATTAGTTCTGCTAATTACCGGTCTACGGCGACTGCGACGATGATGGAAGAAATGCGCAGCGTTACGGAACACGCAATTAAAATCAAAGAAACCTTCTCAGTACACAAACGAACACTACTAGGAGCTGCCCGCTCTGCCATGGTCCCTCCAACCCCCCTGATGTCACCCCACACGTTTATACTGTAAGTATAAACCAACATGTGTGTTCTGGGAGGGGCTTCTACAGTAAGTGAAACTAAGTTAGGTCTAGTATAACACACCTGGGTGCTTGTTATTGGCTCCTCCCCCCAACTGCCACCATTCATCTCTCTGCTTTCCTTTTCAGAGCACAGGGACCGTTTAACTGCTCCCCCCTACTATACTATTCATGTCATTGCACTAAAGGTGCCCATCACTATTTACACATTAGACAGATGTACAAATCTCTCATAAGCAGATGTCCAATCTATCTAATTACGCCTAGCCCGTTTCTTTAATGCAAAGTGAGCCATGCAAAATGAATGGACCAGATAGGAACAGTCTCAGATAAAACCGCTGGCTTGTACATGGGTGGCCTTTAGACATAGATCTTATCTCTCAATCTACCAATGTCTGCCTGGTGATGGCCAGCTTAGGCTTTGGTGCTTCTATCAAATACCAACTGCAGGGGATGAGTCATCGCCCCACCCCTTTATGACAAATAGCCAGTGATGTCAATAACTGGTCCTAACTGTTACCTAGGTTCTTAATAACATAAAACATAAAGGTGAATAGTTGGGCGGCAGCGGTGGCGTAGTGGTTAGCACTGACGCCTTGCAGGCGTGGAACCTGGTTCGATTCCAAACTGGACACATCTGCATGGAGTTTGTATTTTTCCGTTCTCACCCGTGCCTGCGTGGGTTTCCTTCCGGGCACTCCGGTTTTCCCCCACAATCACAAAACATACTGATAGGACGTTTCACACACACCACCACACCAACACACACAACAGGGCCATCAGGGAGATTTCAATAAGAAGAAAAATCAGGGAGATTCAATAAACTAAAAATCTTAACATGGTGCTGAATTGTGTCACCAGCCATTCAGAAAAGCAAACTCTGATTGGTTGGGGCAAAATTAGCACATAGGATTTTTTTTATTTTATTTTTTATTGAATCTCCCTGATGGGGTTTGTTGTGGTGTGTGTGCGTGCGTGCGTGGTGCGTGCGTGTGTGTGTGTTGTGATTTCAAACATCCTATCAGTATGTTTTGGTGATTTGTGGGGGAATCCGGAGTAAAAAAAGAAACTTTTACTGAATCCCCTGCAGGTACCACAGGTACATATGGCTTTGGTCTATACAGATGCTGCAAGTACCCTGGCTGAGACATACCTGTGAGGTGAAGCCTGTCGTACACGATGGTCCATGTGGTGTCTGCTGAAATGACAGATTGTAATGCTTACCCTGCAGATGCTTGTGATCTACCCATTGACCCAATCCCAGTATGTATTATACCACTATGAACAACCCAGTATGTATTTATACATAGTACAATATCATATGTATTACCAGTAATGACAATCCCAGTATAAGTATTCAATACCAGTATGACAATACATGTCAGTATGTATTATACCAGTATGAACAATCCAGTATGTATATCCCAGTATGACAATCCCAGTATGTATAGTAATACCAGTATGTACATCCATTATGTGATTAATACCAGATGTATATACCAGTATGTATTATCCAGTATACAATATCAGTATGTATTATACCAGTATGACAATCCCAGTATGTATTAACCAGTATGACAATATCAGTAGTGATTATACCAGTTAGGACAATCCCAGTAGATGTATTATACCAGGATGAAAGATTATACCAGTATGTATTATACCAGTATACGACAATCCCAGTATGTATTATACCAGTATGTCCATACAGTATGATTATACAGAGACATGCCCATATGTATTATACCAGTATTGACCAACCCCAGTATATGTATACCGTATATCCAGTATGTAATGAACAATCCAGTATGATGTACATTATCAGTAATGACAATATCCAGTATGTATTATACCCTATTATTACAATCCAGTAGTTATTATACCAGTATGACAATTATCGAGTATGTATATACAGTTGACAATCCCAGTATGTATTATACCAGGTATGTCAATCCACCGTAGTATATTACGCATGTATGACAATCCTAGTAATTATAACAGTATGACAATTCTTATATTGATATACGAGTATCACAGTCAGTATACTTATTCACCTAGGTAAATCAGTAATGTCATTAGCCTCTATTCCAGTAAGACACTATCGCTAATGTCTTATACCAGTATAATCCCCGTATATCCATGTAGCATCGTATGATTACACATCCGTATTTCATCCTACTGACAGATACTCCATGATATTTACTAGTATGCAATCCCTCCGTATATACCCCAATGACAGATCGCCATGTCTATAAGGACACCCATTTGATCAGTATCACCGTATATATCAGTATGACATTCAGTATTCAGTGAATCCAGTTGATTATACCTGCTCGCATATTATAATCCAGTATCAATCAGAGTAGATACCATAGAATCCCTATATATCTATAACAGTAACAATGATATCCATTCTATATCGCCATACGTATCCCTGATATCCATCTATTCCCATACCAGGATGTCTGTTATGTCTATATACCCCTCTGATCCCTACACGATATCGTACATGTCTATAATACCATTAGTTCCTCATACTGAGATTCCATTTCCTATATACCCTCTATTCCCATAAGATACTACATTCCTATATACCCTCTATCCATATATCGTCAATCATCTGATTCCAAGGGTATCCATGTCATATCCCCTCTATTCCCATACAGACTATCTACTGTCTCCATTGATACCCATCTATTCACATACATATGTACATGTCTATCTACCATCCATTCCCATACGATATACATGGTCTATATAATCCTTTATTCTCCATACAGATATGCGACATGTCTATATACCCTACATTCCCATAACGTATCAAGCATGTTTCTATATACCCAATCTTTCCCTATATATCGCATGCTATATACATCTATTCCCATACCAGATTCGCAATGTCTATATACCCCTCTAGTCCATACAGTATCTCACATGTCTATATCCCTCTTCCCATATGCAGATATAAAAACAGCAGTCTATATACCCTCTATTCATGATATACTCATTCCCTTCACAGAACTACAGTCTATATACCCTCTATTCCCATACAAGATATACATGTCTATACTACCCTCTATCCCATACATATCAGTATATCTATCTATTCCCATACATGATACCCATTCTATTCCATATCATATTCCTTACTTATAACAACAACGATATGCCGTCTATATCCAATTTCATCGTACTCACCATGTCTAGTAGCCATCATTTCCCATACAGATATACGCATGTTTATATACATCTCGATTCCCATACAGAAGACCATGTCTATATACCTCTTATTCCCCTACAGAGATATCCATGTCTATATACCCTCTATCCATAACAGATACGCTGTCTATATACTCTCTATTCCCCTATATTACAGTCATATACCATGCTTTTCCATACTATCATTATACCCTCTATTCCCATACAGATATACATGTCTATATACCCTCCTATTCCCAACAGATATTGCATGGCCTATATACCTCTATTCCCGTACAGATATCACATGTCTATATACCCCTATTCCCATACAAAATAATTACATGTCTATATTACCCTCTATTCCCATACGATATCACATGTCTAGATACCCTCTAGTTCCCATACAGACTATTACAATGTCTATATTACCATCTATCCCCATACAGATAACCTACATTCCTATCATATTCATACGATCATACTCATATACCCATCTATTCCCATACAGATTATTACATGTCTATATACCCATCTAATTCCCATACAGATATCGCAATGTCTTATACGTTCACAGATATGCTGTCAGATCCCTCCTATTCCCATACAGGATATCGCAGCCCCTATAAATATTACCACTCATATAGTTCCATGCTATATACAATCATGTCCTACAGATTCGCAGTCTAAGCTCTATTCCCAACAGAGTATGGCAGTCTTCCTACATCGATTGATGTCTATATAACCCTCGATATCCCATACAGATTCCATTCATAACCATTCAAAGTATCGATGTTCAATATACCACTCTGATTCCTACAGATATCACAGCATTACGATAGTCCCTAAGTATCACATTTCTATACTTATCCCAAACATCAATTATCCCATCTAGTCCGCATATCCTTCTATATCCGCTCTATTCCACATACAGATATCCATGTGCTATAGTACGCATCGTTTTTCCCATACAGAATAGTCATGCTGTCTAATAACCACTTATTCCACTACAGATATTGCACGTCTATATACAGCACCGTCGCTATTCCCATACAATAATCCGTTTCCAATATACCCCCTTATTTTCCCGTATACAGATATACGATGTCTATAACATCTATTCCCAACAGATATTGCAGTGTCCTATATACCATCTATTCCGCATACAGAGTATCACATGTCTATATACCTCTTTCCATACAGTCTATTGCATTCTCGATACCCTCTAGTTCCCAAACAAAACATACGCTGCTCATATACCTCTATTCCCATTACAGATGTCACATGTCCTATATAACCATCTATTCCCATACAGATATTATGTCTATATCACATCTCTTCCCATACAGACTATACCATAGTCTATATACCCTCTATTCCATACAGATATTACATGTCTATACCTCTATATCCCATACAGATATTCACATGTCTATAATACCATCTATTTCCCATACAAGATTATGTACTACATCTATTCCCATAGGCGGATTCGCTTCGTCTATCCCATACAGTATATGCTGTCTAACATCTATTCGCGATATACCCATCATCGCCATTATTACCCTTATAGCGATCATACAGATATTCGATGTCTATATGACCATCTAGTTCCAATACAGATATCTCATGCTCTATACCCTACCATCTAATATCATGTCCGAACTTACCACCGATATTACATGTCTAGTATTCCTTTCAACGTATAATGATAACCCTTCTATTCCCATACAGATATCTGCCATACCTTCCATACAGATATACATGTCTATATACCCATCTATTCCCATACGATATTACTTCTTATACCACTCTATTCCCATACAAAGATATTACCAGTTATATACTTTTCCCATACTATTCCGCTATTACTCTATTCAAGATATAAGGTTAACCCTATCACAGTACGCATCCTTACTTTCCCATGTCAGATATCGCATGTCTAATATACCCCTATCCTACAGATTCCGCTATACAGAAGTATTCAGTCTGTCTATATACCCTCTATTTCCCATACAGGAATTCATGTCTAAACCACGCATTTTTCCATAACGTATATCGACATTGCCACTTGATCTCTATCCCAACGATTCATGTTATACTCTTTCCCATACAGATCTCGCATGTCTATATACCCTCTTATTTTCCCTACAGATATCGCAGTGTCCCTAATACCTCTATTCCCACAACGCATGTCTATATCCTTTCCCTAGATATCCAGCAATACATCTATTCCTACAGATATCGCATGTGCTATATACATCTATCCCGTACAGAATAATCCGCATGTCTATATACACCTCTATTCCTCATACAATATCCATGTCTATATACCCTCTATTCCCGTACAGAAATACTCATGCAGTTCTATATACCACTCATTCCCTACAGATATGCATTGATCCTATCTACCATCTTTCCCATACATGATCGTCATGTCTATATACCCTCTATTCCCATTACAGATTAGCGCATGTCCTATATACCCTCTTTCCCATACAGAATACATGTCCTATATACATCTAATTTCCCATACAGATGATCGCTGTCCATATACCCTCTTATTCCCTACAGTACCATGCTATACATCTAGTCATCAGTACACATTCTATAACCTTCCATCAGATATCATGCAAGACCTCATTCACACAGATATTACTGTCTTATCCACTCTATTCCCATACAGATATTATCATGGTCTACTATACCCTGTCTTCCCATACAGATATCGCATGTCTATATAACCATCTATCCCATACAGTATCGCATGTCTAAGTACCATCTATTCCCGATACAGATATCGCATGTCTATATCTCTATTCCATACAGATAATGCGCAAGTGTCTATATACCCCCCTATTCCCCTACAGAAGTCACACTGTCACCTATATTACCCTCTATTCCCTACAATATCGCATGTCTCATATCCTTATTCCATACAGATATTTTTACATGTCTATATACCATCTATTCCGCATACAGATTACATGTCTATATACCCTCTATTCCCTACAGATCACATGTTGCGTATATACCCACTATTCCCATACAGATATTTCGCATGTCCGATATACATCTATTCCCCAACAGATATGCATTGTCCATATAACCCTCATTCCATACAGATTATCTACATGTCTAATACCCCTATTCCCATACAGAATTCTGTCTATATACCAATCTATTCCCATACAGATATGACATGTTCTATACTACCCATCTATTCCCATACAGATATCATGCATGTCTATCCCATCCTATTCCCATACAGATATTCGCATGTCTAATATACCATCTATTCCCATACAGATATACGATGTTCATATCCCTCTTTCCCATACGATAATCTGTCTAATATACCCATCTATTCCCCATGACAGGATACTTACGCATGTCTATATACCATCTATTCCCATAACACGATATCACATGTCTATAATACCATCTATCCAGTACAGATATTACAATTCTATATACATCTCTCGTAACATTTACTCATACCATCATTATATCAGATACAATGTCTATATATCCCTCTATTCCATACAGATAGTTACATGCTAATGTACCATCTATTCCCATACAGAATTTACATGTTCTATAATACCTCTATTTCCCTACAGATATATGCTTTATATATACCTCTATTCCCATACAGATATTACAGTTCTGATATACACAGATCATATGGAATCCCTTACAGAGTATACATGTCCTATATACCCCCTATTCCCATACAGATATTACGCATGTCTATATACCTCGCTATTCCCATACAGTATACCCATGTCTATATACCCTCTAATTGCAACTGGCATACAGTATCACATGCTATATACCATCTATTCCCATACAGATTGGCATGCTTATCCATATACCCTCTTTCCCATACAGATTCACAGCGTGTCTATATACCCGTCTAGTTCCCATACAGATATTACATGTTATTCACTATTTAGATTTACATTCTCTATACCACTATTCCCAGTACAGATACGGGTCAAAAATGTCCTATCCCCTCTATTTCCCCATACAGATATTAACAATGATCTATATACCACATCGTGATCCCATACAGATATTGCACATGTCTATATACCCTCTATTTCACAGATGATCAGATTAGGGTCTTCCAGATATACATGTCTATATAACCCATCGTATTCCCAGACAGAGTTACATGGGTCTCAGGTATAGCGGCACTCTATGATTCGCCATAACACGAATAGTTACATTCATATGTAAGACCGCATCTAGTTGGGTCAGCATCACGATAGTACATGTCGAATATACCCCTATGCACCAAGTAGACTCACATGATATTAACAATGTTAATACAACACATTCTGCGATTTCCAACACTACGATATGAACCAAATTGCATAAGGGATCTAACACCGGGATCTGGTTTCCATACAATATGGGCAAGACAATAGTCACGTAGGGGTGTATAAGCACAGCGTCGGCTATTCCCATACAGATATCACATGGGCTGGTATCGCCCTGGCATAATTCCCGAAGACAAGGAGATAATCACCGGTCTGATATGGGACGCAACGTATGTATTCACCATAAAAGGGGGGGGGACATATATCACATGAATAACGGTATCGCCTCGAATTCCCAGTAACCGAGTTTCCCAACGGATGTCGCCATGTGAGAACGCGAGCCGCTAGTTGACACACAGACAGAATACATGGCTAGATACCCCTCTATGCACATACACGATATTCACATGGCTAAGATAACCCTCTTAGTCCCAATAAACAGATATAGCTGCCTAGATAGCCTGCCTTATGCCCTACACGATCTGACAGGTGGCCTATAATAACCCGACGAGCACATACAGAGGGCGAGGTCTAGAGACCTCTAGTTCCCATACGATATTCAAGGTCTAGAAGAACCAAGCTATGCCCATACAGAGATTAACAATCTAGATACCATCGAATGCCCAGACAGCGACACATGTCGATTACCCTCGTATGCCACAGAACAATAGGACATGGCGATAGAACCAGCTATGGCCCAAACCGAGCTTGGGCAGGGCCGATAGACCTCTCTTCCGCATACATATGTACATGTCTATATACGCATCTATTGCCCACACAGAATACATTGCAGTTGGGCGATACATACACCTCAAAAAAATTCGTGCTGACCAGATACACCTTCTATATACCCTCACAAATAGTCCCAACAGAGGTGCAGTCTATCATCCCCGCTATTTCCCAATACAGAGATCCCATATCGGTAAGGTTACCCGCTCAGGGCCCTACAGTAAAGCCACAGTCTAGTGTGTGACCCTCTATATGCCCGGTGGCGAATAGTACAATCGGCTATTACCCATCGAGTCCCGATACAGAGATTAAACAGGTCTATTAACCGCTCGTATTCTCCCATAACGATATCACACTGGATGCTTATGAAAGATAAACCCGTCTATTCCCCCATAACCGATATTACATGTCTATATAAATCACACCCTTAACACCTGGCTGTGATATGCTAATTGGGATTTTCCAGGGTACATAATTGCCACAGATTCTTGTACAAGTCATTCTGAATTGAGAAAGCCAGTCGGATGACTAGCGAAACGTCTTCAAGAACTACATTTCAAGTCCAGTTGATCTAATTGAATACAACAGATATACCATGACCTGGATGAATGAGAACCTTCACAAGCACATCCTCAGAGAGTTAAGTCCAGTTTTATCTAGACCACGGTTTATCTTTTTAGATTCACTTTTTCCTGGTGATATGCTGCTGGATTGGAAAAAAGCCAATGTAATACCAATATTCAAAAAAAGGTAGTCGTTCCTTAGCTGGTATCTATAGACCTGTAAGCCTAACATCAGTGGTAGGGAAGGTTCTGGAAACTTTGTTACTGGATCATATCCTTGAATTTGTCTCCAGAACGGATCTTATTAGTAGTAGTCAGCATGGATTTATGAGAAATTGATTGTGTAAACCAAAAGAATGTTGGCCTACAAAAAAACAAAGAATAGGTTATTGGATCGCAAACAGAGTGGTGGTCAATGGAGCTACATCTATATGGGCTAAAGTTCTAAGTAAAGTGCCTCAGGGTTCCGTACTGGGGCCACTTCTTTTTAATCTGTTTATAAATGACTTAGAAGGGGGCATTGAGCTGATGACACTAAACTATGCAGAGCTTTGGAAAATTCAAATGATGAGCGATTGCTGCAAGCTGACCTAGATAGATTTTCAAAATGGGCAGCAGGATGGCAAATGAGATTCAAGTAATATATATAGAAATGGGATAGTATACACCCATGCAGAGTGCAACTGGTGGCCAAATGTATTAAATACATACAAAAAATGTAAGCCTAGTGCACATCCAATTAATTTGCTTATACTTAACCATTGTATTGTGACTTAAGAAGCCTGCCCTTCTCTCTGGATAAATTTAAGCAATGTAGTTTAATAACTTGGCCAAATTATTTTAAGCCCAGCAACCACTTCACAGTTTGCTTTATTCTGCTGGGTCCTAACTTTTAACCTATTTTACCTTAGTAACATTTTACCTTCTTAGGTCTAAGCCACACTATCGGTTTTTTTGCGATTGGGCACGAGTTGGGCATGATTCCATGTGCGATTGCGTTTCCGGCGCAGTGTGGCCTGGCCGTGCCCTTAGGAGACATAATTCTCAAATTTTGTCTTTATATCAGTACCTGCCTTTTATAAGATGAAAGTCCCTGCTGCTCTTTCGCTTGCTTAAACACATGACCCACTGTGGGTGGAGTACACATTGCACAAACCACCAATGTTGCATTGGGAATTTGACCAAGCCTCTGGGAAATGTGTACTCCACCCACAGGATTGGGTCAATACACGTGCTATATCAATACATTCCCATGTTAGTGTGCCATTTTTCATTTTTTTTCCTACCCAAAGTTTTGGTGTTATGTTTTTAAGTATTTTGATTTATATATCTTTATATTTATTTTGCGGTACCACAACTTCTTGCTGCATTCTCGCCTAGACAAATATAACTGGAACAGGTATGGAGGAGTCCCCTTTCATAGGTCTTGACCTGCACCTAAATGGGAGGAGCCAAGGCTCAATGCAACTCAGTAAAGCTAACCTTTATTCGCATTGAGAAGCTAAACGCCAAAGAAATATTAAAGTATAGAAAAGTTTTGTAATTTAGTGATAGGCCCCTCTATGGCCAAACTGTGCACCTTTCCATTTTCACTAGGCGAGTGTTTTTTGTTATATTGCTTTATGTTAACGTGCTGGCATTAAATTTAATGTTAACTTTTTTGCCATTATAAAAAAAGAAAACTTATCCTGCATTGCATTATAACCCCACTGGTTACCATGACTTAAGCTGTGTACACACCTTACAATCTTTCCTCCTGACCGGCCATTCGGCACTTCGGATCAGTGAGCAGCCGAGAGCGAGCTTGTGGCTCATAGGACCGCACGATTGCCTGTGGCTTTCAGTCACATCCAATCAAATGGTCACTGTCTAAAAAAACAATCCAAACCAAATCCAATATTTCGACCAACGTTTCAGTTGGTCTGGCAGAATTATTGTATGGTGTGTACAACACAGTAACCATAAAGTACCAATACCGTCAAATCCAACGGTATTGGCGCTTTATAGTTAATGTGTGTAGCACATGGTGACTAACGTTCACCATCGGCCTTGCGGACATTCAGAAATACAATTTGGGGGCGTGGCCAAGATGGCGACCTGAGTGGACGCGAGGGACAGGAGCTCTCCCGACAAATATCCTGAAACAAATATAAAAAGCCGGTTTACAGACCCAAAACTGACAGCCTGGGGGAAAAACCGGAGCAATGACAAAGCACGGTGGCCAGCAGAGCAAAAAAATCGGGCTATGCCGACAAACTCGGGAAGTTTGCCCATCAGCCACAGGGACAGGCCGAGGCCCTAGAACCGCTAGCTGAACACGAGGCAGCGACGGAACAAACTGCGAGCGCCTCAGCAACTTCCCCGTCACCGGCGCAAATACTGGCCGCCATCCAAGAATCCAAAACCTCTCTCACTGTTCTGATAGAGGAGGTGAGAGTGAACGTCGGCCTACTCCGGCAGGATTTCCAGACCCTGAGACAGCGCGTGGGAGCCCTGGAAGACCGGGTGTCTACCGTGGAGGACTCCATCAGGCCGATGCCCACTGAAATGGAAGCCATACGCCAGCAACTTAAAGCGCAGCAGGAGAGGGCTGAAGATCTGGAGAACAGATCCCGCTGCCAAAATGTCAGGTTGGTGGGACTACCTGAGGGGATAGAGGGCAGGGAACCAGAGACTTACCTTACCAAATGGTTTCTCAAAATCCTTCGGTGCTGATACCTTGTCACCCGTATTCACTGTGGAGCGGGCTCACCACGTTCCCGCCCGACCCCCCCCTCCCGGCTCACGACCAAGGCCAATGCTAGCCAGACTATTAAACACAAAAGATAGAGATGCAATATTGCGCCAAGCTAGGCTGAAGGGCCAGATACAACTAGAGAACACCACAATTATGTTGTTCCCGACGCGCAACATTCTTAGCAGTAAAACAGCGCCTGAGAAGTCTGAACGTACCTTATGCCATGATATATCCCTCCCGGCTGCGTGTCCAACATGACAACAATACAAAATTTTTTGAGACACCCATGGATGCCACACTCTGGCTGGACGCCAGATTTGGCCCCAACGACAGAAACTAAAGTAAAGATACCGATAGACAGCAACCACCTGAAACACACAAAAGCCGGACACCACAAATCACTGAACCCGACGAAACTCTCCCCTCTGGGCACACCCTGGATAGGGGACTGTACATCATGGGAGCCCAGCCAACCCATTTATTTATCTCGACAAAGAGATCACCACTAAGATAACCTCAAGACCTGAACTGATAAGTGGAACTAAACATCCTCACCACCCCACTATAAACTGATGAAATGGGCCTGTGGACAGATTAAATGGGAGCAACTACAGAAGATACCCACAGATGGACTGGGAGCCCTGAAAAACCGCAAAACCTAGCCAGCCACCAAAACTTCACGGCACCCAAATGAACTGAGATGACTGAGAAGTCAGAGACGCCAAGACACCCATCTCTGAACTCTCCTTTCCGAACTTTCCCCTCCTGCTGAGTTAAATCTCCTCTCCTGAAATATACATAAATATAAAAAACAACAAGGACTACATGTTGAACAGAACCGTGAACAGACGGTTAAACTGATAAATATCCCACTCTCCTCTCACAGGACCCCCCATCAGACCAGAACCCCCCCCCCCCCCGGATATTTACAAATACAAAGCGACCATGTATATAGGTTGAATAGAAATGTAAACTGATAAAAGCTGATAACACCCCATTCTCTCCTCACAGGACCCCCCACTAAATCAGAACTCTTCCCCAGGTTGTATACGAATAAAAAGTGAATATGTTTACATGTTGAATAGAAATGTGAACAGATAAATCCGAAAACACCCTGTTCTCTCCTCACAGGACCCCCAACTAAATCAGAACTTCTCCCCAGGTTATATGCAAATACAAAGTGAATGTATTTATATGTTGAATAGAAATGTGAACAGATAAATCTGAAAACACCCCGTTCTCCTCTCACGGGACCTCCCACTAGATCAGAAATCCTCCCCAGGTCGTATACAAATACAAAGTGAATAAACCTGATAAACGCCCCATTCTCTCCATACAGGACCCCCCATTAGATTAGAGCTCCTCCCTAAAGATGTAAACAAATACAAAGTGACTGTCTATGGGCTGAATAGAAATGTAAACTGATAAACTCTGATAAACACCCCATTCTCTCCGCACAGGATGCTCCACTAGATCAGAACTCTCCCCCAGGTCTTATACAAATACAAAGAGTCCATGTTTAGATGCTGCATAGAAATGTAAACAGATAAACTCGATAAACACCCCGCTCTCTCCCCACGGGACCCCACCATGGTCGGGTCTCCTCACCCGGGGTGTCCGTCGGAGTGGGGCGATAGGGCCTACATGGCAACTAAAAATGTGAATAGAACAAACAAGATGCACCCCAAAACTCAGACACCCTAAAACCTCTTCCGTGGAACCCCCCACTAGCCGAAACCCAACCCCAACCCATATTTGTGTATAAATTAAAAGCAACATAGCATTCCCAATATAGAATAACCATACACTGCAACTGGGCCTGGACCCGCAACACTCAAACCCAAACTAAATAGAACCGCAACATACTTAAATAGAGTCGGGAGGCCTCCCCCCCAGACTATCCACGTCTGAACAGAACCACTCAGTTCCCCCCCGCAACTGCCCACACCCGCACCCGGCCGCAGCTTGAACGGCAGGCATACACCATCGCCCCATAGTCAACGGCATATGGTTTCGAGCACACTAGTGTGTCCGTATACTAAAGCTTAAATTATACTACTGTTAAGTGTTCATATAAACCAAATTGAGTAAGACTTATTCATGCCCATGTATAGTGTTTTATTAATGCTTGCATATGCCACTCGCGACACACAACCAAACCCACCAAAATACCGCCGTCCGCCTGGTCGCGGATCCTAATGCCGGAGGCCCCTATAAACCGCTCCAATAGACAAACAAGAGATGGGAGTAGCTCGGCCACAGTAAGCCAACTAAACGCTAATGTCCGACATGGAGGGATGGAATCACACAGATAAAAACTCACCCCAAAGTATCTCAAAACAATCAATAACACTTGGAGCTCGGATTCAATCTGCCCTGCAGGAACCCATCTGCTTCGTACGCACCACCAAAAGTCCTTCAACAAACCTCGTGGAGTGGAGATGGGCGGCACACACTTTATGCTCCCTGCAAATACTCAGTGGAGTCGCATCACATACAATCTACTAATTAGGGAGGAAACACTTAAATAAACAATAAAATATGGTATAAAAAAGAACCCCTTACAACGCATATAATGTTTTTTATACACAGAACAGAACATTATAGAACAATTCTCAGTTGATAATACTCCACTGGGCTACCTATATACACCCCACAAAATAACGGGGCCTATCCAACATATGGAAATGTCATCACCCCTACTGACTCAAATACCCATATTTAATCTGTATGGGAAGACATAACGCAATCCCAACTGTCTCTCCAACCATGGACCTCCTGCGAACGAACCACAAAACCCATCAACCCCGGTGCACCTGGGTACCACACCTTTGCCATCCTTTGTAGAAACATAGGCATGGATAGATGTGTGGAAAGACACAGGCACCCGAATCAAAACAGAAATACAACACGTGCCATACCCAACCAACACACAACTCATTATCAAAGCATTGAATTGTGTTCCCTTACAAAAAATACGGTCCCCCTGGTTACATTAAATATCCCACCATTCCCCCGTGGAATCCTTCCCGCGGGAGACCCACTCAACCTATACTTAACACATATCATTACACTACCAAACAACAAAAACACAAGTGAGCCATGGAATTCAATGCCTTCTGGTATCACCCAACTACCAACACCAGACCTTATAACCAGAACAACTAAGACGAGGATTCCTGCTATAACCCAACACCCACAGGAAAAGCCAAAACTAATAAGGGAAAACACCTTAAAAGCTTACTTGAAGAGGTCGACTTCATTCAACAATATCATACCATAAGCGTAATACACAGAACAGGAAAATAAACTAATCACCCAACTCCAGCAAGAGCAGAGAAAGAATACATACAACCCAGACATCAAAAAAATAGAAAGACATGTGCTAACGAACACAAAGACTATATAATAATCTACAAACCCAAAAGCACACCGATAAACAATTCTTTATTAAACAAAATTTTTTTGAAAACGGAATCCACTCTACTGTCATACCGGCAGAGGACCACTCACACTCAAACAAATACTTGCCATACAAACTCACAACAAACATTTAACCCTCAACCCCTCAAATACTAGAAGCCTCCAACAATTTTTTACCGGGAACTATACACCTCTAATATTACAAGCTCAAAGAAGATATAAACGAATATTAAACAACCTACAATTCCCTAAACTTACAAACGAACAAAAGAACATTCCTAGATATGCCTATAACAAAGGAAGAAATACAATCTGCACTAGGGGAACTAACCAACGGGAAAGCACCGGACCAGATGGACTCCCATCCGAAATCTATAAAAAATACAAGGAACAAACTGATACAAATAACCACTACCTTAAGCCACTAGATGCGTTACACCATGAATAAGCCCCACTGGACCTCTACACACACCCAAAAATCTATATAAATAAACAGCCACCAAATAGTAGTTATAAACACCAACCCTCAAAACCCCACACAACCCTGGGAACAAAACACTACACTAGAAAGTGGAATCATAATTCAGGCCAGATCATCACTACGCTCCATATAACGTCCGCTACAACAATCTGGCAAAAACCCAGTGCCACAAACGCACTAAAAACAAACATTATCAGCCTCCATAATCACAACACCCCAGCCCACACAACAGGACTTCAATGCAACCCCGCACAACTCCCCACCCACGCACCATTACATCCCCTCCTCCCGACCCCCGCCACCACTCTATTCCCACACACCCCACCAACCCTCGAATCATGACACACTCATGGGACACGCAATCCATACTCTTTCACCTATGCCGATGCCACGCAATAGGCCGCTTATCTGACTTCCGTGGAATAGGCCGTTTTCTTTCTGGGGGTCACCTAAGTACACTATTGGCGGATCTAGTCACAACAAAAATTCGGATTAACTGACTAAACCTTAATATGCAAAAACCAACAATCCCGCTACAATGATACCCAATCACAAATGGAGGAACCAAACCAACAACTTTTATGACACACATACAGAGGCGGCACCCCAATAGAACAAACCAGAAAAACAAGGACTGTCCCCTATCCACCCTTACCTATTTTGCCCTAGCTAATTGCCCCACTATCACTAAGTAACACTTAGAGCGAACCACAAAGCGAATATACGCGGGATTTTCACGTATAGATAGAATTATAGAAGAAAGTATGGGTGTCTCTATGCGGAAACACTAATATATCCCCTACTACAATTAGAAAAGACAACCCCTAGATACCCCACCAACATCCAGGGCCGATTGTTAACTCAAAAAAACACATTTGGACCACAACTTCCTGACCCATTATCTATCAACGGAGACAAGTTCACAGCTTCTCATACTCCCCTTGACACAAACGAATCCCACCCCAACCCCACCACCATAATGAATAAACCCAGCATATAACCAGGGTAAAACCAATAAGATAAGTACCAAAACACTTTACTACAACTGGCATCCAAAAAATTATAAACAACAACGATCCTCACTAACTTTTCTACAACTTACATAATAAATCCACCACATAATAGACCCTCACACTAAGAAGCCCAAACCAAGACTGATCGTAAGCCTGCGAATCTAACCATCAACTAAAACCTATTAGGAGCGAAAATACACATGATCACAAAATACTTTATTAATTCCAAAATAACTATAATGATCCCAAGACAACCATTCCCCGATACTCATATCCCTAAGGATCTTCAACAACAACTAATGTCTAATCACTTCCATTACATACATGACGAGCAAACAAAAAAGACAACGAGAAACCTAACCAAAAACCACACACCCTAACAGAACCCCAAACCGACTGGGAGGACTTGTCACTACCCAACACTACAACTATATTATGGGCCTCCCACAGATGAAACACTTGACAATGCTCGGGCTAACAAATTAATAACCCAAAATCCCAAACAAGCCACCGATCCCAACACCCTCCTAGATATGAATGATGGCTATCTAATCCTGACACAACAGACCCGTCTCATATTGCAATAGTTGGTTAAAAACGGCACACCAAATTTGCACATCACATAGAACCAACGAGCAACACCCCCATACACAAACAAACACTAGCACTCCAACTCAGTGGGATATTTTGAAACACCCCACTCTGGAGCACACCACACCACCCCCTCCGCAACATCTACTAAACCTTCCAGGACGCACAATATGGGAAGAACACGGAATCAACCCACACTGTAGATATAATTAAAATAAGCAGCTAATTCCCTTCCTGACGACCTCCAAAATACATACAGAATACCGAATATACTCCACTACAGATATCTTCAATTACAACATGCACTGAAAACCACTTTCACCCACACACTTTGTAAAATAAAACACCCAATCATAGTGGGCATACAACGTACACAGGATCAAGGAGTTACTTCCAAGCTATACACACCACTATACCCATATACCAAAATCACAACCCTCAAAATTGAACAAAATTAAAGCAAAAACTGGGCACCACATATCTCACACAACAACGGCGTCAGTATGCCCTGAATAACCGATCCACCATTGACCAAGTATCCCCAGCCGGTAACACAACATGCTTAGTACAAGTATTACAAATAGACCCCAGCACCATACATACCCAATACACAACACCAAACAGATTCAAACATATGAATACCTACGGCAGAACACTCAGAAAGTTCCCTACAATAAGTGCCAGAATGCAAGAGCAGACGAAATTCCAAACCTAGATGTTGCGAATGCCCGAAAATAAATGACTACTGGGGGGAAATACTTAAAACTCTGAGGACACTCACTCCGCACCCCATCCAACCCTCAACCGAACTATGCATGTTTGGCTTACTGGAAGAAGATGTGTGGTCTACTAAGGAACGGGCTCTCCTGCAGGCGGTTCTGTTTTATGCTTGTAAAAATATTACAATGAGTTAGATGTCTGATAGACCCCCAAAAATTAAAAAATGGATCCAACTTGTAAACAACGATCTACCATATATCAAAATTATATACCAACACAGAAATTGCCCTGACAAATTCCAAAAGATATGGGGTGCGTGGCTGGACTCAACCAGCACGTTAGTATAATATATAGGAAGAATACACAAAGTAACCAACTGGTGTTCAACTTTAAAGGGTATGTCCACCTGAAAAATTAACATTGCCTAAAGTAAAAGAGCCCATTTAAATGCTCTCCTGCAGGCGGTTCTGTTTTAT